>CM043880.1:27835781-28002135 GCA_024034495.1 Camelina laxa | reverse complement strand
TTATTCTTTTTGCCTTTTTTATTTCTAGATCTTGTACTTGAAAAAGACTAAATTCAACAATATTGTTAGTTTCATAACTTTCTAATATTGAGAATTTCAAGTTTCATTTCTTTTTCAATATTGTAGATCTTTGTTTCATCTTTCTAATGATGCAAGTTTCAATATTTTCTGTGTTTATGATTTTGATGTTCATCATGTGTTCTTGTGAGTAATAGCTTAGGATCTTAAGGATGGGTAAGGCTGGGCTGTGAATGAGGTTTTTTTGGCTTGATCAAGCTTGATTGTTTAGATCTCTTCTAGTAGATGTTCTTAATGCTGATCCTATATCTGAGAGGGTAGGATCTGATTTCAAGCATCACACCACATGTTTAAGAGGCATAGATAAAGCTAGATCTAGAGCGTACCATCTTGCTGCCTAAGAGATTAGAGGTTTTGTTTGGTATGAGACATATTTCTTACTGCCTGCTGTAGATCTCTTACTATGTGAGAGCAAGTCTAGAAATGCATAGGTTTGATTGTTTCTTGACCATGAGAGTGGGAGAAACTTGTCATAGATACATATGTCTAGAGATTAGCTCATGTTGTTTGAGATTTGTTGATCAAGTTAGATAGCCTCAATCATTAGTCCAGCCCATGAATCTCCTCCTCAAGTCCTTCCTTGTTTATTGATTTTACAGTCTCTAATCCTGTTGTTTGATTGTAGTTTGATTGCCTGTTACTAGTTTTTATTGCATTGCTCTGTTTCTGCGTTTAGTCAGCTCGACCACTCACTCGACTACACTCGGTCGAGTGTTGCTCGAGTTCATCCCCAGAACTCTTGTTTATGCTTTTTGTGATTGTCTTGTTTCATTCTATTTGCATTTCTCTTGCATTTACTTAGTATCTTGTTCATTACTTGTCTTGCATTAGTTCATTAGCATAGTTTTTATTTTCTGTTGGTTGCATCATTGTTATCATAATCATCCTGTTTCATTTGCATTTAGTTCTTAGTTCTTATAGTTTACTTTCTGCACTTTACATTTTCATCATAGATTGTTAGTGACAAACATCCTTTACATCTGGCTTAAATTAGATCTTTATGCATATCTTGACTGTTCACAAACACTCAGATTGGATTGACACCTCTATACGCAACGCATGGGGGAATTGAAACACCTTACCATCCATCCATTCATTGCATACATTCATCATCATTCATCCATCTTTCACCACCATACAAATACTTGTTTCAATCATCCATCAATTCTTCTTCTTCACTTTCTTCCTCACTCTCATTTTCACTTTCTTCTTGCTCAACTTCAACAGCTGGCCTCTTCCCCTTGGCCGTGTGTTTCCTCATAAACTCATTGAGAGTAGGCTCTCTTCCTCCTCACTTTCGGTCCTCTCAGGATCTTCCTCAACTTGCTCTCTCTCCTTGACGCGGCACCGCTCGACCGGCTGCTCGAACCACCACTCGGTCGAGTGGTCGATCGAGTGGTCCGTCGAGTGACTCTCCCAGCTTCACCTCTTGATTCAAGGTCAGCATCAGGACGTTCCATGGAGCTTGCAGCGATTTGGTGCGACTTCTTGGTTATCTTGGAAGACATTTTCAAAAGAAACTGAAGGGAATAGACTCAAAGCTCAAAGTTAATAGGTTAGTGACCCAAAAACTTGAAAGAACAAAGCTTGAGCAAGAGATGAACTTTGAAAGAGATTTTAAAGCTTGAATTTAAATGTTTTGAGCAAATGAGAGAATGTGAGAAGTATAGGATCGTGCAAGGACTATATAAAGAAGCTAAGGGGACAAGGAGACAAGGGTGGAGCGTCAATACCATTCAAATTTGAATTGGGAATCTTTGACTTGCTTTTGGCTGCCACTCGACCCCACACTCGACCAGCACGTGGTCGAGCTCCTTGATCAATTTTGAAATTTCAAAATTTTTCTCCTTGTTCTTCCTCCACTCGATCATTCTAAAAGAATGAGAATCAAATGGGCCTCAATTAGTATCCAGCTCGCCGAGTACCTCTCGTGGCCTTGGTCGAGTGGGCTTGCGAGTCTCCTTCTCCAAGTCCAAATCTCTCTTTATCCAACTACATTTTCGCTAAAAGGCCTGTCCAACACAAACAGAAAACACATAAAAACTCAAAACAAGGAAAATAAACTATATTTACAAGGGATACCTTAGGGACTTCCTCCCTAGTGAGCTTGTTTAGAGTCACTAAGCTTGACTTCTTATAGCTCTTTAAGCTTGATTTGGAGACCAAGGAGGTGATAAAATCCCTCCTGGTTCTACTTGATAACCTTGGTGTTCCTTCTTGATCACTACTTTTTGTCACTTGAACCATGTTTCTTTTAACCTTGAGCTTTGGTCTTGCTCTCTTCAAAGTCCTTTTGTTGAGCTTGACTTGGAGTTCCTTCACTAAACCAGCTAGCACTTGAACTGAACCCTTTAGCTTCTCCACTGAATCTTCTTGAAAGGTTAGCTTACCCCTTGAAGCAGTTTCCTCACTTGAGACCTCATGATCCTCCTTTCTTTTTATGATGTAAGGTGGATCATATTTGGAAGGCAGATTAGTGGATTGTTGATGTCAAACTTCATAGTGAAGTCTTCAGTCAGTGGAGCTTGATAGTCCCCATCTTCACATCAATAACAGCCCCAGCTGAAGCTAAGAATGGCCTTCCCAAGATAAGAGGGTCTTTAGGCTCTTGTTCCATGCTCATGATTGCAAAATCAGTTGGGATCCTTGCTTCTCCTATTTTGATAGGGAGGTTTTCAATCACTCCAACCACATCCCTCTTGGATCCATCTGCTAGACTGACATAGAAGTTGCTATCCTTAAATCTTCATATCCCAACTTCTCAGCCACTGAATATGGCATCAAGCTCACTAAAGCTCCTAAATCACAAAGGCACTTATTGAAGTGCATGTAGCTGATGGAACAGGGTAAGTTGAATGAGCCTGGATCTTCAAGCTTTGTTGGGACAATAGCTTTTCCAATCTCTTTAAATCCTTCATATCTTGGTCATGAGCCCTCTTCTTTGACATCTCAAGTAAAAACCCTGATAGAGAGGGTATGGAGCATACTGTTCCAAAGCAGGTCCTCTCTTCTTCTTGGTAAGCAATGATGGCCTCTTGTATAGCCATCACCTCCTTTTTTTCAATAACAACCTCTTCCTTCAAGGCTTTCTCCTTCTCTTGTTGCAAAGCTATCTTCTCCTTTTTCTCAATGATCTCCCTCAATTCCCTTATCTTTTGAGCCTTGAAACGTCCTGGGAATGGTAGAGGCGGTTTGTGCAGGAGGAATGTATCTAGCAGGCTTAACAGCTTCTGTGTCTCCAGCTCGATCGACCACTCGAGCATGCACACAGTCGAGTGGCTGTTCGAGTACCTGGTCGAGTGCAATGTCGAACTCCAGTTGCTTTGCAAAAACGTCACTTGGGGCTTCAGTAACTGATAAATTTCCCCAAACTTGGACTTCACTGTCCTCAGTGACTTCTTCCTCATGAACGTGAATGGCCTTGGCTGTGAACTCTCTTGGATTTTGAACAGCTTTTCCAGGGAGTTGGCTGGGTTTAGGAGCTGAAGTAGAGGCAATGTTACTCTCCATATACTTCACTCTTGAGTTAAGACCCTCAAACTTCATGTTTAGATCATTGTACTGTGATGTGAGTCTTTGATTCAACTCAGCAAACTGTTTGGCCTCCTCAATCTTTCCTTGTGTTTGCCCAATCAACAACTGTTGCATCATTGCCCTTAAGTCTTGTTCTTGGCCTTGGTTAGTCTGAAACCCTGGTGGGGGACACAATGGAGGCTGGAACACTTGATGTTGTTGTTTGGGGATGTAGTTTTGTTGCTGTGGAGGCTGTTGAGGTGGATAGACTTGGTCTTGAGGGTTGGCCACATTGGTACTCCTATAAGAGAGATTGTTGTTCTTGAAACTTCCTTGGTTGTATCCTTTGAATCCTCCTTGGTTTTGCATGTAGCACAACTCAGCAAACTCAGTCTCCCCTTCTTTAACTGGAGCCTCTTCCTCACCAATGAAGTGAATAGACTTTTGTTGGCTAAGAAGGATCTTGTCAAGCTTCTCATTGACCATCTTCAAATCCCTCTTGTACTTGTCCTCTTGATCAGTTGATGATGACCTTATGGTTTTGTCATAGTCCTCATTATAGTTGCCATCTGATTGAGCAAGATTTTCAACCAACACCCAGCCTTCTTCAACATTTTTGTTGAGGAAGTTTCCATTTGAGGCTGTGTCAAGAAGCATTCTGATCTTGGGAAGCACTCCTCTATACAAAGTACTTAAAAGGGACTCATTGCTGAAGCCATGGTGAGGACACTGAGTCTGGAATCCTTTAAACCTTTCCCAAGCTTCACAAAATCTCTCATTATTCCTTTGAGCAAACCCAGAGATTTCATTTCTCAATCTAGCAGTTCTAGCATTGGAAAAGAATTTGGCCAAGAAAGCTTTTTGCAAGCATCCCATGTGGTTATTGCTCCAGTAGGAAGAATCTTTTCCCAAAGGTGAGCCTTATCTCCAAGTGAGAATGGAAATAGCCTTAACTTGAATCCATCCTCACTGACTCCATTGATCTTAGTGAGACAACATATCCTATCAAATTCATCAAGGTGGTCCAGGGATCTTCCATTGGCAACCCATGGAACTTGTTGGCTTGAATCATTGAGATCAATCCACTTTTGATCTCAAAGTTGTTGTTGGCAATAGGAGGCACAATACCAGCTCTCTGGTTATGTGTGTTTGGTGCATCTCCAGCACCAATGTTTCTTGCTCTTGTAGCTTGTTGATCTTGTTGCTCCATTAGCACTTGTTGTTCTTGTTCCTGATAGATCCTTGTTTTCTGCTGTCTCAGGTCCCTTGGTGGTTTGTTGATGTGATCAAGGAGTCTCTGTATATTGTGAGGACCCTTGGACCTTGTTTGCATCAACAGAGTCGAGGACAAACTCGGATAGGCACTCGGTCGAGCACAGGCTCGAGTGGGTGGTCGAGTCGACTGGGAACTGATGTCTATTTGTATCCGGCTTCTGACTCGATCAGGTGCTCGAGCACACACTCGGTCGAGTGGTGGCCGAGTTGATGGTCAAGCTGGTACCTGAAACTCAACCACAAACAAGCAGAAGAAGAAACAAGATCAGTAGTGAACAAGTTGATAAACGAACTTAATCTTAGACTTTTATGGATCCTAATTGTCCCAAAAACACACTCAAATAGGCAACGGCGCCAAATTGAAACAAGTATTTGTTGGTGGTAAGATGGATGAATGACGATGAATGTATGCAATGAATGGATGGATAGTAAGGTGTTTCAATTTCCCTTATGCAGTTGCAGTATAAGAGGTGTCAATCCAATCTGAGTGTTTGTGAACAGTCAAGATATGCATAAAGATCTAATTTAAGCAGATGTAAAGGATGTTTGTCACTAACAATCCTATGATGAAAATGTAAAGTGCAGAAAGTAAACTATAAGAACTAAGAACTAAATGCAAATGAAACAGGATGATTATGACAGTAATGATGCAACCAACAGAAGTAGAAACTATGCTAATGAACTAATGCAAGAAAAGTAATGAATAAGTACAGAAATGCAAATAGAATGAAACAAGACAATCACAAAGCATAAACAAGAGTTCTGGGGATGAACTCGAGCAAGCACTCGACCGAGTGTAGGTCGAGTGAGTGGTCGAGCTGGACTAAACGCAGAAATAGAGCAATGCAATAAAAACAGAGTAATGCAAAGACGAATCAAACTACAATCAAGCAACAGGATTAAGACTGTAAAATAAATAAACAAGGAAGGACTTGAGGAGGGATTCATGGGCTGGACTAATGATTGAGGCTATCTAACTTGATCAACAAATCTCAAACAACATGAGCTAATCTCTAAACATATGTATCTAAGACAAGTTTCTCCCACTCTCATGGTCAAGAAACAATCAAACCTATGCATTTCTAGACTTGCTCACATAGTAAAGAATCTACACAAGCAGGCAGTAAGAAATATGTCTCATACCAAACAAAACCTCTAATCTCTTAGCAAGCAAGATGGTAAGCTCTAGATCTAGCCTTATCTATGCCTCTTAAACATTGGTGTGATGCTAAGATGCTTGAAATCAGATCCTACCCTCTCAGATATAGGATCAGCATTAAGAACATCTACCCTAGAAGAGATCTACAACAATCAAGCTTGATCAAGCCAAACAAACCTCATTCACAGCCCAGCCTAACCCATCCTCAAGATCCTAAGCCACTACTCACAAGAACACATGATGAACATCAAAATCATAAACCCAGAAAGTATTGAAACTTGCATCATTAGAAAGATGAAACAAAGATCTACAATATTGAAAAAGAAATGAAACTTGAATTCTCAATATTAAGAAAGTTATGAAACTAACTATATTGAAGAATTTAGTCTTTTTCAAGTACAAGATCTAGGAAATTAAAAAGGCAAAAAGAATAAATCCCAAAAAGGGTAAATTCTAGGTTTAGAGAATATCTAAAAAGCTGGACACTTTTGTGGCTGCAGGTACAAGGCTTTATATAGGAGGGGAGTGGAAGCCATAAAGATACTAAAAGACAAAATAGTCAACGGCTCGGTCAACTCGACCTGTGCTCGGTCGAGTGGCAGGTCGAGCTGGCTTCTCTCGTGTGTTCTCCACTCGGTCGAGTCCTCCTCAGCACACGGTCGAGTGTGCGGTCGAGTTGGACTCCGGACCTTGTTATTTCAGCCTTATCTCTCTTGCTTTCCCTTCATGATTGCTTCACTTCTTCCTCAGCATTGCTTCCATGCTTCTTGAGCTTCAAAATCACCTGTTTATGCATGACAAGATGCAAATGCAATGCAACTAAACTCTAATGCATGATTAGTCCTAAAGCTATGCAATAATGGTGAAAATGGATAGCAAAAGATGCAAAAGATGTGAATATACTAATGGAAAACAGGGTAAAATATATGAACATCATCTTGATTAATTTGGTTAAGGAATTTCATCAAACACCTTATGGACATGGAAATCCTAACATCTAGAATTCAAGCATGATCAAAGCTATCTAGCATTATTAACATTAATCAAGATAGGAAACATAAAAATAAAGCCTTAGACATCAAAGATCAATCATCTATCTCCCTAATCTACCTAGCCCAAAGTTCTAATGGATCTACTCACTCATCATCATGATCACACAAAGGAAAAGGTTTGATCTTTGTGAAATCATAATAAGAGTTTATAGATTAAGAGAATTTGAAAGAGAAATTGCTATTAAAAACTGGGAAATCAACCAAAGATTCAATAAACCAAGAGTAGACAAGCTTAAGAACCCTAAGTGGCTGCTAAACAAAAGATAAGATAAGAGATTGGATAAGTCTCCTTAATAGGTTTAGAGTATTTATAGGAAAGTAGAAGAGAACCTGGATCAACCCAAAACAAACTGGGTCAAACCCGGTTCAAAAATAAAACAAGTGTGGTGTTGGCTCACTCGGCCATGGCTTGGCCGAGTGGTGTGGCCGCGTGTGGCCGCGATCTTCCTCTGGCTGTATATACGCTCACTAAAACAGGTGTAACTCCTTACACACACATCCGATTGTCCTGAAATCACCTCCATTACAAAGCTTACTCAATTTCCAATAACTTTGATGAAGAACGCTGGAGCTAAATCCCAAGGAAAGATCTTCATACGAGTCGATCTTTGAGGGACTGCAGACTGGTCCCGAATCATCAATCATCTTGTGTGTATCCAAATGTGTGTCTTCCATTATATTGCTAATTCTTGACTTATTTAGCTCCAAAGTACACTTTCCTTGTACATCTCTACTGCAACACCTGAGATACCAAACTTGATGCAAAATGCAACCTAAACAACCTAAATGCTCATGAATATGCACAAAAAATGAATAATTAAGCTTTAAAATCACATAAAAACACAAGATATCACAAAGGCATAAGAGGAAGCAGGAGGACACGTCGGTGATAAACCAAGGCGGTCAGGGATGCTATGGGTGCGGGAGCACGGATCACAGGTTGGCAAGCTGTCCCAAGAGGAGCGGGACGCATGGGAACATTCGAGTGTGCTTCTACTGCAAGGAGGTGGGACATATCAGGACTCAGTGTCCTAGGTTGCAGCAGTTGACAGTGGGAAGGGTGCAGCCGAAGGAAGGGCCGGGCACCAATCTCGGAATTTAATTGGTTTCTGTTTCTTCTTATTTTCAGTTATGTATTTTCTTTTGGAGTTGTAAATGATTATTGCATGTGAGGTTTTAATAAAAATGGAGTTCTTTGGTTTTTGTTATTGTGGATCTTGTGGAAAAGGAAATCGCTCGGGAGTTCTAAAAATGGAAAGTTACCCTAAATAGAATGTTGCTAAATATGGAAAGTGTTTAGGGAGCTAGAGTTTTGCTATTTATGGAAAGTGTCGTTGAAAAAGAAAAAAATGTAAGATCCAGTAAAGGAAAGTTTCCATAAATAGGAGGTCCTACGAATAGGTAGGACTTATCTATTTTTAGAAAGTATGGTGAAATGCCTGGAGTGACGGGAATGTTCGGGGTTGACCTGAAGAGTGGTCACAGATGAGATGATTAGTTCTCAAGGACTTTTGATTGGTGAGGTCAGAGGGCTAAGAGAGGAGCGGATTCCAAAAAAAAAAAGGGAAGTTTTACGAATAGTTAAACCTTGCCTATTTATGGGAAGTGTGTTTGCAAATAAATAGAAAGTTCTATGAATAGTTAGAACTTGTCTATCTTGGAAAGGGCATGTGTAAACACCCGAATGGTTGAGATGTTTTAGAGTTGGCCTCAGGAGTGGTCATGGTGGGGGTGATATTCCGGTGAGGGAATATGGTGGTTGGTAGGACATTTCGATATTTTACGCAAACAACGGGGGGTAGTTCTGGTCGAGAGATGCATATAGACGTTAGGACTTGTTTGCTCATGAGGAGATGATTAGTTCTCCTGGGGAGATGATTAGTTTTCCGGAGGAGATGATTAGTTCTCCTGGGGAGATGATTATTTCCCCTAGTGCACCGCGGGCTTGACGGGTTGCGACCCCGAGAGCGGCAGAGGAGATGATTAGTTCTTCTAGGGGATGATTAGTTCCCCAGAGGGGAAGAGTAGTTCCCCTGGTACCGAAATCTCGAGGGTGACGATCCGAGAGTGAGACGGTATGGTTCGAGGACGATGGCCTTAGATTGCAGGAGGTGCAGTTCGAAGGTTGCGACCTGAGAACGTGTGAGTGTGAGAGCAAACCATGTCTAGAACGTGGTTATGAGAGTAGTGACTGGATGTAGACCTCAGAGGTCGGGTTTGATCTCGTGTTTTTTTTTTGTGTTGTATTGACTAGAGGGGAAAGGGTTGTGTGGCCGTTAGGTCATGTGGATGTGCGGGCCGTGGTGATGGTTGCACGGGAGTCCTTGGTGGAGGGACGACGTTGCGGGATTCGAGGAAGAATCCATATTGGTGGGGAGAATTGTAACACCCGCAAACCGAAATTGGTGATTTATGGGTGGGTGTTGATCGACACCAGCAATTTCTGGTTTGACCAAATTGTTTTAATTCGCGTTTTGGTTTGGTTTGGTTTGTTTGGGTTGTTCAAACCGGGTATATAGGAGGAGAAGCGACAAAATGAGGGTTTTGGGATTGTTTTGTCGGCGCTTATCGGAAAAGAGAAAAGAGAGAGTTTGGGTTCTTGAGAGGTTTTTGGCTTGTTCTTGGTGGTGAGATCTGTTGCTGTGGAAGGGGGTGTGGTTGCTGGGAACGAAGGAGAAGCTCCTTGTGGTGCTGTTTCCACCGTTTCTCAAACAAATCTTCCTGCAAAAGAGGTGAGTGCATGACCATGGCTTATCTAAGCCTGAGAATCCTTTGTTTGCTTGATTTGTTGTGTTTTGTGGTGTTGTTCTTGCTTGTGGTGGTTATGTTATGGTTATTATAGGTTCCTGAAGCGTTTGGGTGAGCTTGGAACGGATTGGAGATGATTGAAAACGGAGATTCGACAATCGGCTTCGAGCAGAACGTGTCCGCGGAGTCGGTGTCGATCGACACCAAGGGGGTGTCGGTCAACACCATGTTTGGGCCAGTGTCGATCGACACCACTCTGGTGTTGGTCGACACCAACTTGCTTGATTCATGATTTCCTGGTTTGCTTGTGTGTATAGCCTAGTAGATGGGAGGATTGCCTCACTAAGTATTTATGATAAACTTACGCATCTCAACTGTTGTTTGTGGTGTGCAGGTATGTGACGTGGAATCATGGCAATGAGGAGGAGGATGATCTAGGGTCTCGTTTGTGTGTTGTTGTTTTGTATTGTTTATGTTGGAACCATGGATAGAGTTATGCTAGGGTTCTGGATAGAATGGTTATGAATGTTATAGTATTGGTTTTGTATTAATGGTATGTTTCCGCTGTGCTTAATGGTTATTGCTGGTTTACTGATGAACTGTGGTTTGGGTTGGTTTAATTAAGTAGTATGGGATGCTTAATTATATATTGTATTTGCTATTAAAAAAAAAACGGATCGGGTCGTTTCATATACCAACAACATTCTCATGTAAGACCAACTCCAAATCTGGCAGTAAAACATGAAAAACATGAAAGCCTAACGTTAATAACAATCTATAGTTTGCTAATCCATCAGCAAGATGATTAACTTCCCTATACATGTGAGAAACTCAGACTATCCAGTCCCTAGCGATAAAGTCATGGCACAAACGTACCAGGAAAGACATCGGATGCATTTCACTTATATCCATCTTAATAAACTCCACCACAATCTATGAATCTACTTTCAACTCCACTCTTGTTAGCCTCTTCTCCCAAGCTATATATAAGTCGTACACTACAAGAAAAGAAGGCCATAACCGACGATGTTCTGACGAACAACAATCTGTCGGTAATTACCCATCGGCGTACCGATAGGTTTCTAATGCTGTATGAGTTTGTCGGTTTTGCCATCGGTAAATTACCGATAGACATAATCTGTAAGTAATCTGTCGGCTTTTCTGACGGATTACCGATCAAACTACACCATTAGTAAAACATATCTGTTAATGTTATCGTTTTTAGAGCCATTAATATTATTCGATTAAGGACGGATTTTACGACGGGGTTAAATTATTATCCGTCCGTAAATGTACATGTTATTCTAGCTGTTTATATTATTCAATTACCAAAGGATTTCCAAAAAGTTAAATTAATATCCGTCGGAAATTTGTCGGTAATGATCTGTTATTGTAGCCGTTGAAGATTTTAAATTTATTGACGGTTTCCAACGGATTACCGACGGATACGAGTTTTACTTTTCCTATTAAAACAAACAACTCTTTGTCATACTCTCACTCAATTTTTCAAAAAAAAAACGATGAGTTTGCGCATGGTGTAGGTGAATTTATGGAGTTCGCACGTCAATAACCGAGCACTCTAAAAACCCGTAAGTTGAAATGTCCATGTTCAAATTGCAGGATTTCTCACAATATTAGGATTGATTTAGTTAGGGGTCATCTTTATTCAATGGTTTTATGTCATGTTACAAAATTTGGTCTCTCCCTGGTGAAAGACCAGAGTACAACAGTTCTAGCAAACCATATATTGTTGATATGATGAATGATGCATATAGGGAAAATATGCAGTCGATGGGTCAAAATGTTGATAGGTTAGAAGAACCTAATGCAAAAGCACACAATTTGTTTTCTATGTTGGACGCAGCTAAGCAGCCGTTATACGGATGTTGTAGGGAAGGTCATTCGGCTTTATAATCTGCAAGCAGATTGATGACCATAAAGACAAACTACAATTTGGCTGAGGAATGTGTGGATGCGATAACAGAATTCGTAAAAGGCATCTTGCCTGAAGATAATCATTTTCCAAGTACATATTACGAGATTCAGAAATTGGTCGCCTGTCTTGGTTTGCTATATCAAATGATAGATATAAGCAAAGATAATTGCATGATTTATTGGAGAGAATACGATGATAGGACAAGGTGTTGAGTTTGTCAAAAACCTAGATATCAGGAAATAGGCAGTAAGGTTCTAGTTCCATGTAAGCGGATGTGGTATTTTCCGATCATCGAAAGGCTGAAGTGATTATATCAGCCTGAGTGTACGGCTGGTCCAATGAGATGGCACACAAAACATAGATCAAACGGAGAGATTACGCATCCTTCAGATGCAGAAGCATGGAGGCATTTCTAATCAGTGTATCGGGATTTCGTGTATGAGCCACGAAACGTGTACCTAGGATTATCTACAGATAGTTTCAGCCCATTTGGAAAGCATGGAAGGCAATATTTATTGTGGCCAGTAATCATAACACCTTATAACTTTCCGCCATCTTTATGCATGCGTCGAGAGTTTCTTTTCCTTTTGATTTTGGTTCCCGGTCCAAATCATCGAAAGAGATCTCTTGTTGTGTTTCTCCAATCATTGATATATGAGTTGAAAATGTAATGAGATCATGGTGCTACAACATATGACGTTTCAACCAAGCTTAATTTCCAGATGCGTGCAGCACTTATGTTGACGATTAGTGACTTTCCAGTTTATGGGATGCTACCTGGATGGACAAATCATAGAAGGTTAGCGTGTACATACTGTCAAGATAACACAGATGCGTTTCAGTTGAGGGACGGACGTAAAACGAGTTGGTTTGATTGTCACAGAAGATTTCTGCCAGCTCGTCACCCATACCGGCATTCGAGGACATATTTTAGAAAGAATAAACAAGTGATTGATACACCACCTCCTGTAGTAGACAGACATAGTTTATTGGAACAGTTAAAAGATTGTCGAGCAGAGAGGACTATAGATTGTGGTGGTAATGGACATGTTGTTGCTTACGTTGCTGTTATCAATCACAATTGGTATAAACATAGCATTTTTTGGGTGTTGACGAATTGGAAGATCTTTTGTTGAAACATAATCTAGATGTCATGCACGTCGATAAGAGCGTCTTCGACAACCTCATGAACACTATTCTAAATGTCATGGGAAAGACTAAAGATAATTTGAAGTCTAGATTAGATAGGCCTGATATTTGTGATCGCGATCAGCTTCATGTACTAGAAAATGGGAGATGTCTAGTTCCGACGTTTCGGTTAGACACGCACAAGAAGAAAGCGTTCTTCAACTAGATTACGCACGATATTAAATTTCCTGACGAATACGCATCTAATTTGTGTAATTTTGTTGATATGGCTGAAGGAAAGTTTACTGGAATGAAGAGTCATGATAGTCATGTTGTGATGCAGCGACTTCTTCCATTTGCATTTGAGCATCTTTTCCCAAGTAATTGCGGGTACATTTCGAAATATCACCATTTTTTAAAGAATTATATACATATTTATATATATATACACAGTAAAAATATTAAATTATAGAGTTTTACCGTATAAATATGATCATGTTTTAACTTACACGGGTAGGTGCATTTTTCGGGATTTATGCACGAGAACACTTACAGTTGAAGGTATTCGTAACTTGGAAGAAAACATATCAATGATCCTATGTAATCGCGAGAAGATATTTCCCCCATCTTCTTTTGATGTTATGGAGCATATCCCAATACACCTTCGCGAGAAGCTAAACTTGGTGGTCCTGTCCAGTACCGGTGAATGTATCCTTTTGAGCGCTATATGTTTCATCTGAAGAAGGTCAAAAATTTCAGCAAATTTGAAGGCTCTATTGTGGCACAAAGTATAAACGAAGAAGCCTCAAATTTTGCCGAATATTACTTTCCTGCCCAAGTTCGTACAGAAAGACGACGTTCTACTCGTCATGATGATGAAGGCGAAATGGCTAGTTATTTGGTATATGTACCTAACTTGTTTAGACAAGTTGGAAGACTCAAATGGACAAGAAGAATTGTCAACTATCACAGCAAGAGTATACGCACTTACATATGTATATTCACACTAATTTGAGGATATTATGGAATATGAGAGGTGCATTCTAAAATTAATATGAACTAAAAATTTATAATTTCATATCTTCTAAAATTTTGTTTTTTTTTTGGGGTTGTAATAGGATTTACATGGTGTAAATACGCTCTTACTACCCGACATATACCGAGGAGCAGCTTGATGAGCATAAGCAAAGGGAATTTGCACCTTGGTTGAAATATTATTTAAGTGTTTTACTAGCCTTGTTTAATAGAAATTTAATATTCAAAATCATTAATTTGTTTAAACATCTTTTTTAGGTTAACAATGAAAGCAAAAAAGGTCAAACATTTCCATCATGGTTAGTAGAATTAGTAAACGGTCCCAACTACATTGCAACGTCTTCTCCAGGGTATTGTAAGAGGGGATATGCATTTCGGATTCATGAGGAAGGAAGTAGGCGGAGAACAACCGATACTGGTATATCATCGCATACAAGTGATGTTGTATACTATGGTGTCCTTAGAGATATTTTAGAAGTACGCTATCTGGGGATGTTAAAATGAGGCATTGTTTTCCTTTTTGATTGGTATGATCCATACATCGATCGTGGTGTCAGATTTGACCAATTTGGTGTTACGTCCGTTAACATAAGACATAGGTTGGTGAAATATTATTTGTTCATCCGTGCGTCACAAGCAGACAAGGTAAGCATTACATTATCGGTTTATTGAATAAATATTTAATGAATTTATTAATTTAATTAGTAACATAATTATATTTGTAACAGGTCTGCTACATTCACTAAACTCACATTTGTAATGCTCCCGATGTAGTGACCCTCACTACGGAATAAAATCTTCCTGAGGAATTGACCCGGGAAGGGATCAAAAAGGAAGGGAGCTGGAAGCAGAAAATAATTGCCGAGGGATATCCGGGAAAAAGTAAATCGAGCTGACCTCCCCTGCTCCAAGCCTCCTCATCTTCCTGAACTGTCTATGACACGTTTCCAAAGACCGGCCAACGACCAATGATCTAGTCACACTAGGAGTCCGAGGTTCAACAGACATGGGGCCCACCAAGAGAGGGGACAGTCGGGTGTTACCGTTGGTATCAGAGCCTAACCCAGATGAGTGTGGAGTGAAGAGGGCTACGATACCAAAGAGGACGTTACAGTTTGTTAGTGAGGGTTAATTGTGACACCCAGGTTTAAAAAGAGGTTTAAACCAATTGATTTGGACACCAATGTCACCAAAGTGTACTAATCTTTCTGGTCAAAAGGTCGTGAGAGAACTCCAAAGGTATGTGTGCTTATCTAGACTAGTTTCAGGATGGTGAACTTCCGTGAAGTGATTATCGAAACTGTGCGAGTGGGAAAAAACACAGGAAAAGATCATGTGAGGATGTGTAGGGTAGGTAAACAAGTTTTCAAGCAAACCGGTCGTCAGATATCTGAATACGAAAATACACCAACTAGTCCTCACCTTAGCCAAACAGGTCGAATCCTTGGTTTAGAACATTACAAAAAAAATGGTAAGATTGTTTCCAATTTCTTACTCATTTTCTCATGAATAGTAGTGTTGTAGAATATTAACAGAAAAATTACTACTACTTATTCATGACTTTTCGTTAAAATTTTCCTTTTTTTTGGGTGAAAAACAGGGAGAAGACTCTCCCTACGTATTATTCAAATACTAGAGACACATAAACATCCCTTGGCCGAGTTATATTGTAACACCCGCGAACAAAAATTGGTGATATGGGGGTTGGTGTCGATCGACACCAGCAATTTCTGGTTTGACCAAATTGTTTTAATTCGCGTTTTGGTTTGGTTTGGTTTGTTTGGGTTGTTCAAACCGGGTATATAGGAGGAGAAGCGACAAAATGAGGGTTTTGGGATTGTTTTGTCGCCGTTTAATCGGAAAAGAGAGAAAAGAGAGAGTTTGGGTTCTTGAGAGTTTTTGGCTTGTTCTTGGTGGTTTTGGTGAGATCTGTTGCTGTGGAAGGGAGTGTGGTTGCTGGGAACGAAGGAGAAGCTTCTTGTGGTGTTGTTTCCACCGTTTCTCAAACAAATCTTCCTGCAAAAGAGGTGAGTGCATGACCATGGCTTATCTAAGCCTGAGAATCCTTTGTTTTTTTATTTGTTTTGTTTTGTGGTGTTTTTTCTTGCTTGTGGTGGTTGTGTTATAGGTTCCTGAAGCGTTTGGGTGAGTTTGGAACGGATTGGAGTTGATTGGAAACGGAGATTCGACTATCGGTTTCGAGCAGAACGTGTCTGCGGAGTCGGTGTTGATCGACACCAAGGGGGTGTCGGTCGACACCATGTTTGGGCCAGTGTTGATCGACACCAAGTCGACACCAACTTGCTTGATTCGTGATTTTCGGGTTTGTTGTGTTCGTTTGTTGTTTGTTAAATATTATAATATCAGTTGCTTGTATGTATAGCCTAGTAGATGAAAGGATTCCCTCACTAAGTATTTGTGATAATACTTCCGCATCTCAATTGTTGTTTGTGGTGTGCATGTATGTGACGTGGAATCAAGGCAATGAGGAGGAGGATGATCAAGGGTCTCGTTTGTGTGTTGTTGTTTTGTATTGTTTATGTTGGAACCATGGATAGAGTTATGCTAGGTTGCTGGATAGAATGGTTATGAATGTTATTGTATTGATGATGTATTGGTTTTGTATTAATGGTATGTTTCCGTTGTGCTTAATGGTCGTTGCTAGTTTACTGAGGAGTTATGGTTTGGGTTGGTTTAATTAAGTAGTATGGGATGCTTAATTATATATTGTATTTACTATTAAAAAAAATGGATCGGGTGATTTTAATTTGGTATCAGAGCAATTACTGTTCTAGGATGGTTAAGTGGATGGTTTAGAGAGGTTTAGGAATTTAATTGGTGGAATTATTATCCTGTTGCTTGATGCATGATGTTGTGTGATGGAAATTGATTATGAGTAGTTAGTCAATTTGTGTGAGTATGGAGACCTAGTATCATCCTCTTCGAGCCTTCAATGAAATTCCACGGTAAGATGTGTGTTTTGTGTGCGGTTTTGAATTTTGGGCTTAGCTTTCTGTTCTGGGCAGTGCAAATGGTTGAGGGTGTAGCTGTTGCTGGTCGTGGACGCGGTCGTTGTTGTGGTATGGGCAGAGTTCCAGCAGTGAATGAGTCGGTTGAATAGAGTGTGACAGCTGAGGGTGTCGGCGAGTCGCAGGACTTCCAGGAGGGGTCCATGAGTGTGGCCGGTGGTGGTACTGATAGGACCGTAGGCGCTGAGGGGGTCGGTGCGGGCGATGTTGGTGCTCGAGTGGCCGGTGGTGCTAGGGTTCCGAGTGTGGGAATCCCAGTAGGTGGAGCCCTTGTAGGAGGAGTGGACCTGGCGGGCATGTTGACACAGTTGTTGGAGCGGATACCGGGAGTGGGTCCAGCTCAGGCTCAGGTAGTGCCACCAGTGGTGGCGGAGGAGCAGCAGCCAGTGGCTGTGGATGTGAGCGCTCATGCTCGTTATTTGTCTATGCTGAGGGAGATGCATAATCTTGACACTGTGCGGTTTTCGGGTGGTACGGATCCTACTGCTGCAGATGCGTGGAGGACGAGTGTGGAACATAACTTCCATACTCTGAGATGTCCTGAGGAGTTTTGGGTGGACATAGGGGTCCACAATTGGATTGGTGATGCTCAGGTGTGGTGGAGATCAATGTCTGCTAGGAGAGTGCAGAGGGAGATGACTTGGGCTGACTTTGTGGAGGAGTTCAACCACAAGTATTTTCCGAGAGAGGCATTAGACCGATTAGAGGTGCAGTTTCTTCAGCTATCTCAAGGGACTCGTTCAGTGCGGGAGCTGGACTTAGAGTTCAGTCGACTGCTGTCTTATGGGGGTCGGGTGATGGAGTCCGAGGTGCTTTAGATCAGGAGATTCATGAGGGTGATTCGTGAGGAATTGAGGGTCTACTGCAGAGGGAGGAGTTACGGTACGAGGGCGGAGCTGGTGGAGACTGCAACTGAGA
Source organism: Camelina laxa (assembly GCA_024034495.1). Classification (NCBI taxonomy): domain Eukaryota; kingdom Viridiplantae; phylum Streptophyta; class Magnoliopsida; order Brassicales; family Brassicaceae; genus Camelina; species Camelina laxa. The sequence goes on along the minus strand of CM043880.1, from coordinate 27,984,264 downwards.
TAGAGGATGACTTGAGGTCACAAGTAGTGGTGGTCAGTCCAGCGGTTCAGACAGAGGAGACATTGGAGCAGAACAGTCCGAGCAAGGGTAACAGGTCAGAGCAAAGTGATGTAGTACTTTTTCTATCAATTATTTTATCAATCCACAATTTGCATTAATCAACACACTAAGAATACACAAAAATACTTAATCTATTCTTAAACAGGAATAGGTTCTTTTGTAACAATTTAATTAACAAACTGATTTAAAAGAGAGAAAACAAGACAGTTCAAACAAAGCAAATTCAAGAAACAGAACACAACTAGCAATAGACTTTAAATCAAGATTAAATAAATGAACCTTGGACAAGGTTATTGATTTGGGAGATAGCTAATCAATCCTAGATGTCTAAGTAACAAACAAGAACAATCCTAAGGCTAAGAACACTTATGCAAATCAATTCATTTCCATGATAGAGATTCCTATGCTAGCTAAGTGATAATCAACAATTTCCAAAGGCAATCACAAAGCAAGCATGCATTAAGATCAAATCCAAATAACACTAAACACCCTAATCATCTATTTCCATTGGCTAGGAATGCAAAGCTCTTGATTAATTTGGTTAAGGAATTTCATCAAACACCTTATGGGCATGGAAATCCTAACATCTAGAATTTAAGAATGATCAAAGCTATCTAGCATTATTAACATTAATCAAGATAGGAAACATAAAAATAAAGCCTTAGACATCAAAGATCAATCATCTATCTCCCTAATCTACCTAGCCCAAAGTTCTAATGGATCTACTCACTCATCATCATGATCACACAAAGGAAAAGGTTTGATCTTTGTGAAATCATAATAAGAGTTTGTAGATTAAGAGAATTTGGAAGAGAACTTGCTATTAAAAACTGGAAAATCAACCAAGGGTTCAATAAACCAAGAGTAGACAAGCTTAAGAACCCTAAGTGGCTGCAAAACTGTAGATAAGATCAGAGATGAGATCAGTCTCCATAATAGGTTTAGGGTATTTATAGGAAAGTAGAAGAGAACCTGGATCAACCCAAAACAAACTGGGTCAAACCCGGTTCAAAAATAAAACAAGTGTGGTGTTGGCTCACTCGGCCATGGCTTGGCCGAGTGGTGTGGCCGCGTGTGGCCGGGATCTTCCTCTGGCTGTATATACACTCACTAAAACAGGTATAACTCCTTACACACACATCCAATTGTCCTGAAATCACCTCCATTACAAATCTTACTCAATTTCGCATAACTTTGATGAAGAACGCTGGAGCTAAATCCCAAGGAAAGATCTTCATACGAGTCGATCTTTGAGGGACTGCAGACTAGTTCCATTATATTGCTAATTCTTGACTTATTTAGCTCGAAAGTACACTTTCCTTGTACATCTTTATTGCAACACCTGAGATACCAAACTTGATGCAAAATGCAACCTAAACAACCTGAATGCTCATGAATATGCACAAAACAATGAATAATTAAGCTTTAAAATCACATAAAAACACAAGATATCACAAAGGCATAAGAGGAAGCAGGAGGACACGTCGGTGATAAACCAAGGCGGTCAGGGATGCTATGGGTGCGGGAGCACGGATCACAGGTTGGCAAGCTGTCCCAAGAGGAGCGGGACGCAAGGGAACATTCGAGTGTGCTTCTACTGCAAGGAGGTGGGACATATCAGGCCTCAGTGTCCAAGGTTGCAGCAGTTGACAGTGGGAAGGGTGCAGCCGAAGGAAGGGCCGGGCACCAATCCCGGAATTCAATTGGTTTCTGTTTCTTCTTATTTTCAGTTATGTATTTTCTTTTGGAGTTGTAAACGATTATTGCATTTGAGGTTTTAATAAAAATGGAGTTCTTTGGTTTTTGTTATTGTGGATCTTGTGGAAAAGGAAATCGCTCGGGAGTTCTATAAATGGAAAGTTACCCTAAATAGAAAGTTGCTAAATATGGAAAGTGTTTAGAGAGCTAGAGTTTTGCTATTTATGGAAAGTGTCGTTGAAAAAGAAAAAAATAGTTAAGATCCAGTAAAGGAAAGTTTCCATAAATAGGAGGTTCTATGAATAGGTAGGACTTATCTATTTTTAGAAAGTATGGTGAAATGCCTGGAGTGACGGGAATGTTCGGGGTTGACCTGAAGAGTGATCACAGATGAGATGATTAGTTCTCAAGGACTTTTGATTGGTGAGGTCAGAGTGCTAAGAGAGGAGCGGATTCCAAAAAAAAAAAATGGGAAGTTTTACGAATAGTTAAACCTTGCCTATTTATGGGAAGTGTGTTTGCAAATAAATAGAAAGTTCTATGAATAGTTAGAACTTGTCTATCTTGGAAAGGGCATGTGTAAACACCCGAATGGTTGAGATGTTTTAGAGTTGGCCTCAGGAGTGGTCATGGTGGGGGTGATATTCCGGTGAGGGAATATGGTGGTTGGTAGGACATTTCGATATTTTACACAAACCACGGGGGGTAGTTCTGGTCGAGAGATGCTTATAGACGTTAGGACATGTTTGCTCATGAGGAGATGATTAGTTCTCCTGGGGAGATGATTAGTTTTCCGGAGGAGATGATTAGTTCTCCTGGGGAGATGATTATTTCCCCTAGTGCACCGCGGGCTTGACGGGTTGCGACCCTGAGAGCGGCAGAGGAGATGATTAGTTCTTCTAGGGGATGATTAGTTCCCCAGAGGGGATGCGTAGTTCCCCTGGTACCGAGATCTCGAGGGTGACGATCCGAGAGTGAGACGGTATGGCTCGAGGACGATGGCCTTAGATTGCAGGCGGTGCAGTTCGAAGGTTGCGACCTGAGAACGTGTGAGTGTGAGAGAAAACCATGCCTAGAACGTGGTTATGAGAGTAGTGACTGGATGTAGACCTCAGAGGTCGGGTTTGATCTCGTGTTTTTTTTTGTGTTGTATTGACTAGAGGGGAAAGGGTTGTGTGGCCATTAGGTCATGTGGATGTGCGGGCCGTGGTGATGGTTGCATGGGAGTCCTTGGTGGAGGGACGACGTTGCGGGATTCGAGGAAGAATCCATATTGGTGGGGAGAATTATAACACCCGCGAACCAAAATTGGTGATTTATGGGTGGGTGTCAATCGACACTAGCAATTTCTAGTTCAACCAAATTGTTTTAATTCGCTATTTTGGTTTAGTTTGGTTTGTTTAGGTTGTCCAAAACGGGTATATAAGGGGAGAAGCGACAAAGTGAGGGTTTTGGGATTGTTTTGTCGCCGTTTAATCAGAAAAAGAGAGAAAAGGGAGAGTTTGGGTTCTTGAGAGTTTTTGCTTGTTCTTGGTGGTTTTGGTGAGATCTGTTGCTTCGGAAGGGAGTGTGGTTGCTAGGAACGAAGGAGAAGCTTCTTGTGGTGTTGTTTCCACCGTTTCTCAATCAAATCTTCCTGCAAAAGAGGTGAGTGCATGACCATGGCTTATCTAAGCCTGAGAATTCTTTGTTTGCTTGATTTGTTGTGTTTTGTGGTGTTGTTCTTGCTTGTGGTGGTTATGTTATGGTTATTATAGGTTCCTGAAGCGTTTGGGTGAGTTTGGAACGGATTGGAGATGATTGAAAACGGAGATTCGACAATCGGCTTCGTGCAGAAGGTGTCTGCGGAGTCGGTGTCGATCGACACCAAGGGGGTGTCGGTCAACACCATGTTTGGGCCAGTGTCGATCGACACCACTCTGGTGTCGGTCGACACCAACTTGCTTGATTCATGATTTCCTGGTTTGCTTGTGTGTATAGCCTAGTAGATGGGAGGATTGCCTCACAAAGTATTTATGATAAACTTACGCATCTCAACTGTTGTTTGTGGTGTGCAGGGATGTGACGTGGAATCATGGCAATGAGGAGGAGGATGATCTAGGGTCTCGTTTGTGTGTTGTTGTTTTGTATTGTTTATGTTGGAACCATGGATAGAGTTATGCTAGGGTTCTGGATAGAATGGTTATGAATGTTATAGTATTGGTTTTGTATTAATAGTATGTTTCCGCTGTGCTTAATGGTTATTGCTGGTTTACTGATGAGTTGTGGTTTGGGTTGGTTTAATTAAGTAATATGGGATGCTTAATTATATATTGTATTTACTATTAAAACAAAAAAACGGACCGGGTCGTTTCATATACCAACAACATTCTCATGTAAGACCAACTCCAAATCTGGCGGTAAAACATGAAAAACATGAAAGCCTAACGTTAATAACAATCCATAGTTTGCTAATCCATCAGCAAGATGATTAACTTCCCTATACATTTGAGAAACTCAGACTATCCAGTCCCTAGCGATAAAGCCATGGCACAAACGTACCAGGAAAGACATCGGATGCATTTCACTTATACCCGTCTTAAGAAAATCCACCACAATCTATGAATCTACTTTCAACTCCACTCTTGTTAGCCTCTTCTCCCAAGCTATATATAAGTCGTACACTACAAGAAAAGAAGGCCATAACCGACGATATTCTGACGAACAACAATCTGTCGGTAATTACCCATCGGCGTACCGATAGGTTTCTAATGCTGTATGAGTTTGTCGGTTTTGCCATCGGTAAATTACCGATAGACATAATCTGTAAGTAATCTGTCGGCTTTTCTGACGGATTACCGATCAAACTACACCATTAGTAAAACATATCTGTTAATGTTATCGTTTTTAGAGCCATTAATATTATTCGATTAAGGACGGATTTTACGACGGGGTTAAATTAATATCCGTCGGTAAATGTATATGTTATTCTAGCTGTTTATATTATTCAATTACCAAAGGATTTCCAAAAAGTTAAATTAATATCCGTCGGAAATTTGTCGGTAATGTATCAGTTATTGTAGCCGTTGAAGATTTTAAATTTATTGACGGTTTCCAACGGATTACCGACGGATACGAGTTTTACTTTTCTTATTAAAACAAACAACTCTTTGTCATACTCTCACTCAATTTTTCAAAAAAAAAAACGATGAGTTTGCGCATGGTGTAGGTGAATTTATGGAGTTCGCACGTCAATAACCGAGCACTCTAAAAACCCGTAAGTTGAAATGTCCATGTTCAAATTGCAGGAATTCTCACAATATTAGGATTGATTTAGTTAGGGGTCATCTTTATTCGATGGTTTTATGCCGGGTTACAAGATTTGGTCTCTCCCTGGTGAAAGACCAGAGTACAACAGTTCTAGCGAACCATATATTGTTGATAGCGTAAAGGAACCTAGAACAGAAGTACATTATGGTGTGGGTACTGTTGATATGATGAATGATGCATATAGGGAAAATATGCAGTCGATGGGTCAAAATGTTGATAGGTTAGAAGAACCTAATGCAAAAGCACACAAGTTTTTTTCTATGTTGGACGCAGCTAAGCAGCCGTTATACGGATGTTGTAGGGAAGGTCATTCGGCTTTATAATCTGCAAGCAGATTGATGACCATAAAGACAAACTACAATTTGGCTGAGGAATGTGTGGATGCGATAACAAAATTCGTAAAAGGCATCTTGCCTGAAGATAATCATTTTCCAAGTACATATTACGAGATTCAAAAATTGGTCGTCTGTCTTGGTTTGCTGTATCAAATGATAGATATAAGCAAAGATAATTGCATGATTTATTGGAGAGAATACGATGATAGGACAAGGTGTTGAGTTTGTCAAAAACCTAGATATCAGGAAATAGGCAGTAAGGTTCTAGTTCCATGTAAGCGGATGTGGTATTTACCGATCATCGAAAGGCTGAAGTGATTATATCAGTCTGAGTGTACGGCTGGTCCAATGACATGGCACACAGAACATAGATCAAACGGAGAGATTACGCATCTTTCAGATGCAGAAGCATGGAGGCATTTCTAATCAGTGTATCTGGATTTCGTGAATGAGCCACGAAACGTGTACCTAGGATTATCTACAGATGGTTTCAGCCCATTTAGAAAGCTTGGAAGGCAATATTTATTATGGCCAGTAATCGTAACACCTTATAACTTTTCGCCATCTTTATGCACGCATCGAGAGTTTCTTTTCCTTTTGATTTTGGTTCCCGGTCCAAATCATCCGAAGAGATCTCTTGTTGTGTTTGTCCAATCGTTGATATATGAGTTGAAAATGTAATGAGATCATGGCGCTACAGCATATGACGTTTAAACCAAGCTGAATTTCCAGATGCGTGCAGCACTTATGTTGACGATTAGTGACTTTCCAGTTTATGGGATGCTACCTGGATGGACAAATCATAGAAGGTTAGCGTGTACGTACTGTCAAGATAACACAGATGCGTTTCAGTTGAGGGACGGACGTAAAACGAGTTGGTTTGATTGTCACAGAAGATTTCTGCCAGCTCGTCACCCATACCGGCATTCGAGGACATATTTTAGAAAGAATAAGCAAGGGATTGATACACCACCTCCTGTAGTAGACAGACATAGTTTATTGGAACAGTTAAAAGATTGTCGAGCAGAGAGGACTATAGATTGTGGTGGTAATGGACATGTTGTTGCTTACGTTGCTGTTATCAATCACAATTGGTATAAACATAGCATTTTTTGGGTGTTGACGAATTGGAAGATCTTTTGTTGAAACATAATCTAGATGTCATGCACGTCGAGAAGAGCGTCTTCGACAACCTAATGAACACTATTCTAAATGTCATGGGAAACACTAAAGATAATTTGAAGTCTAGATTAGATAGGCCTGATATTTGTGATCGCGATCAGCTTCATGTACTAGAAAATGGGAGATGTCTAGTTCCGACGTTTCGGTTAGACACGCACAAGAAGAAAGCGTTCTTCAACTAGATTACCCACGATATTAAATTTCCTGACGAATACGCATCTAATTTGCGTAATTTTGTTGATATGGCTGAAGGAAAGTTTACTGGAATGAAGAGTCATGATAGTCATGTTGTGATGCACTGACTTCTTCCATTTGCATTTGAGCATCTTTTCCCAAGTAATTGCGGGTACATTTCGAAATATCACCATTTTTTAAAGAATTATATACATATTTATTTATATATACAGTAAAAATATTAAATTATAGAGTTTTACCGTATAAATATGATCATGTTTTAACTTACACGGGTAGGTGCATTTTTCGGGATTTATGCACGAGAACACTTACAGTTGAAGGTATTCGTAACTTGGAAGAAAACATATCAATGATCCTATGTAATCTCGAGAAGATATTTCCCCCATCTTCTTTTGATGTTATGGAGCATATCCCAATACACCTTCCGCGAGAAGCTAAACTTGGTGGTCCTGTTCAGTACCGGTGAATGTATCCTTTTGAGCGCTATATGTTTCATCTGAAGAAGGTCAAAAATTTCAGCAAATTTGAAGGCTCTATTGTGGCACAAAGTATAAACGAAGAAGCCTCAAATTTTGCCGAATATTACTTTCCTGCCCAAGTTCGTACAGAAAGACGACGTTCTACTCGTCATGATGATGAAGGCGAAATGGCTAGTTATTTGGTATATGTACCTAACTAGTTTAGACAAGTTGGAAGACTCAAATGGACAAGAAAGAATTGCCAACTATCACAGCAAGAGTATATGCACTTACATATGTATATTCTCACTAATTTGAGGATATTATGGAATATGAGAGGTGCCTTCTAAAATTAATATGAACTAAAAATTTATAATTTCATATCTTCTAAAATTTTGTTTTTTTTTAGGGTTGTAATAGGATTTACATGGCGTTAATACGCTCTTACTACCCGACGTATACCGAGGAGCAGCTTGATGAGCATAAGCAAAGGGAATTTGCGCCTTGGTTGAAATATTATTTAAGTGTTTTACTAGCCTTGTTTAATAGAAATTTAATATTCAAAATCTTTAATTTGTTTAAAAATCTTTTTTAGGTTAACAATGAAAGCAAAAATGGTCAAACATTTCCGTCATGGTTAGTAGAATTAGTAAACGGTCCCAACTACATTGCAACGTCTTCTCCGGGGTATTGTAAGAGGGGATATGCATTTCGGATTCATGAGGAAGAAAGTAGGTGGAGAACAACCGATATTAGTATATCATTTCATACAAGTGATGTTGTATACTATGGTGTCCTTAGAGAGATTTTAGAAGTACGCTATCCGGGGATGTTAAAATTGAGGCATTGTTTTCCTTTGTGATTGGTATGATCCATACATCGATCGTGGTGTCAGATTTGACCAATTTGGTGTTACGTCCGTTAACATAAGACATAGGTTGGTGAAATATTATTCGTTCATCCGTGCGTCACAAGCAGACAAGGTAAGGATTACATTATCGGTTTATTGAATAATTATTTAATGAATTTATTAATTTAATTAGTAACATAATTTTATTTCTAACAGGTTTTGATATGATCATGAGACCATCCAAGAAGATCCATCAGCCTTGTTCAACACAAACAAAGTTGAAGATCAATTCTTCCCGCCAAATAACTATTTTGGATAAATTCCATTTGCCAAAGGAGGTTAATCTAGTTGTTCACTTGAAGAGTTTTAGGTCCAACTGGTTTAGGAGTTTCAAGAATTATGTATGGCAACTAGGTGTTGTTTCTACAAAGCCAAAAGTGAAGAAATGGCACAGCCCATGTTGTTTCTCATTAGCAAATTGGACCAAGGAGTCAAAGGGAAAGAAATTCAAGGATGCACTTTATGGGTTAATTCAAGAGCTTATGGCCGAAGAGAGCATGGGAAATTCTATTGGGGATGTTGTCTATCAAGTCCAGTCCACTTACAGCCTAATATAAGCCCAAGAAAGCCCAAAATAATCACCTTATTTTGTGGTCAAAGAGGCGTGACGAAAATGGAGTTCAACTCACCTTGGGAAGAGAAACATGCACCAAGACCAAGAGTTGGGTTTTCATTCAACTATCTATATTTATTGTTTTTTTAGTTCCAAGAATAATTAATACTTGGCTTTGTTACCAAGTTGTTTATCCCTATATAAACTCATGTAATCTAATTTGAAAGAATGAATCAATTTCCTTTTCATTTTATGAGTCTATCTCTTTGTTCTTTGTCCAGAACACTTCTTTGTTTCTTGGTGTGTAATATCCACGCAACAGCCTCCTCTTGCTGGACTAGTGTGTCATATCTAGCAGCCATTAAAGTTAGGAATATCAGCAGCCTTCCGCAACTGCTATGCGACCCCTCAATCCATCAAATCTCCCTTGTTGCACGTTGCACCTTGGTGAGTTTCTATCTTTTCTAATCCGGCTGATTGATCCTCGAATTTGGGCATATCAAGTGATATCAGAGCCATTCAACCGATACTTGTCTGTTCATCTTCACATCTATCTATTTCTTTCATCTTCTATCTATTCATCTTCTTTCAAGAAAAAAAAAAAAAAAACAGAAAAAAAAAAAGAAACAAGAAAAAAAACAAAAAAAAGAGAAAAAAAAAAAAAAAAACAAAAACAATAAAAAATGTATATTGATTGTCGAGAACGTGGGATCATCGAAGACGGAGGGCTTGGGATTCCAAATCTACAATTTCAAGTACTTATGGGAGAGATGCGAAGGTCGTGGATGGTTGAGATGAATGTCATTTACAAGAGGTTGGATGAAGTTCAAGCGGAGGCACAACCTAAACGACCACAAATGTTGCGTTATAGAAGAGAAATAGATCAGCCTAGAGTAGCAAAGACTGATGATTATTACAGTAGTCAATCATCAAGATGGAACCACATGAGACCAAGAAGTGCTAGAGAATAAATAGGAAGAGTGGATGATAACATGGGTATTTTGAAGTTAAAGATTCCTACCTTTCAAGGCAAAAACGACCCAGATTCATATCTAGAGTGGGAGAAAAAGATTGAGTCGGTTTTTAGTTGTCAAAACTATTGTGAGATGAAGAAGGTACGAGTTGCAGCCAATGGATTTTGTGATTACGCTATTACTTGGTGGGATCAGTTGGTGGTAAGGAGGAGGAGAAATGGAGAACACCCCATTGAGACTTGGACAGAATTGAAGTCTAAGTTGAGGAAGCGATTTGTTCCCCACCATCACCATCATGGTTCAAATCATATTCTAAGGAGAAATTCTAGAACAACTGATGGAGCTTCTACTATCACGTCAAGTTACCAACGAGAAAGGATGTCTCTTGTTTCTAAGGAAGAGGAAGCTGCTTTTGTTTCGTTACCATCACCAAAGGAGCATAAGGAGTTGCTAGTTCAGGATAATATGTTGAAAATAACAAATTCACCGAGTGAGAAAACGGAAGCCGAGGAACCAAAGCAGGAAGAGATCAGATAAGATCAGAGAAGATCAGAGTGAGGAAACTGCGAAGGAAGGCATGATCATTAACAACCTTAACAGTATAGATAATTAACCTAATGCACCAACAAAGAGAGAAAAGTCATGGTACTTTCTGGTCAAGTAAGATGGAGCAAGTTTTGGATCTTGTAGGAATAAAGAAAGGTCTCACGGAAAGGGGTGTATTTATGCTTCATGGTATGCAATATGGACTCATATATTCTCTTAAAGAGAAGCCACCAGAATCACTTCAACACTCTCCAACCCATGGCCTTACAGTTTCGAGGACGAAACTTTTTCAAGAGGAGGGGTATGATACGATCATGAGACCATCCAAGAAGATCCTTCAGCCTTGTTCAACACAAACAAAGTTGAAGATAAATTCTTCCAGCCAAAAAACTATTTTGGATAAATTCAATTTGCCAAAGGAGGTTAATCTAGTTGTTCACTTGAAGAGTTTTCGGTCCAACTGGTTTAGGAGCTTCCAAAATTATGTATGGCTACCAGGTGTTTTTTCTACTAAACCAAAACTGAAGAAATGGTACATCCCATGTTGTTTCTCATCAGCAAATTGGACCAAGGAATCAAAGGGAAAGAAATTCAAGGATGCACTTAATGGGTCAATTCAAGAGCTTATGGCCAAAGAGAGCCTGGGAATTCTATTGGGGATGTTGTCTATCAAGTCCAGTTAGGGGTGTCAAGTTGGGTAAACCAACCCAAACCAACCCATAACCATAGAGATTTAGTATTTAATGGATAATGAGTCAACTCAACTCATTAAGCAAATGGTTTGGATCAACCCACAACTCATTTAGCTCAATGGATTAATGGGTTAAATGAGTTGACCCATTTTACATCATAATCAGAAATTTAAACCTTGTGTAATTTTATAAAGTCATCAAAGCTTGTGTAATTTTATACATAAATTGTTTATGATAAACATGATATATGTCTCTAATTATTCAAATTTTGAAAACCAGAAATTTTAAACAATAATAATCCAGAAAACAACACCACCAGCTTCCTTAATCTTCTTCCTTAATCTTCTTCTAAGCTGTCTTCTAAGCTGTCTTCTAATCTTCTTCCTTAATACCTGCAACAAGAACAAAAGAACTCCATATATTAGCCCTGCGATATCAAAAGTCAGAATCACAAAGCCAATGCTCATCAAAACAGAGAAACTAATCACATTGTCAATAAAATCATAAGATAATAGAGAAACCAAGTGACCAGGTTTTTTAGCATCGTTTTATATAATCAGTCCGTACAAAAGTATCTGCAATATGAAATCATCGGGTCTCTAAAGCTTTTGCAGTCAACACAGAGAGAATCAAAAACCCAGATCATAGACAAAACAACGATACTTTAGCTTTCAATAAAACATTGCAATTAAAAGATGATTAGATCATCTGTATAAGAGAAACCAAATCTCATTAAAGAATCCACACATTCCCTACTTATCCCTCTAGAGAACTTTTAGAGATCAACAAGTGATAGACTGATACAATTACACACTTATCTGATAGACTGATACGAATACTCAGAATCACAATTCACACAACAAATTGTAAACATCAAAACTTTACACCAAAAACATCATAAACCGAGAAAGTGACTGAAACCCAAATCTCATAAGAAGAAAGAGTCACAAAATTTGAGGCTCAACAAGCAAATACCCAGGTAAAAGACATCGTTTTGAGGTAAACCCACAAAATCTGTTTCATAAAAGAAGAGACCCATAAAAAGAACTTGACAAGAGGCACAGATGCAACAAAAGATAAAAACCAAAACTTTACATTCAAAAACTACACTAATCCGAAAGGTGATTGAAACCCAAATCACAGAATAAGTAAAAAAGAGAGATAACTGAGAGATCATAAGCCGAAGGAAGGAGAGATCATATATCAAACCTCTGAAGGATGGCAGTTTTAAGCCTCTGGTCCTGTAGGACAGGAAGTATCCACAGAATTTGGATCTGATCGAATAATAACTGTCTCGCTGATGTCACTATATTTTACCATATTTATGGCATTGTTTAGTTCATGTTTTGCATCATATAGAAGTGATTCTTTAGGTTTTATAGCCATTTATGTACAAATATGCACTTAGGATGTTTAGAAGCATGCATTGCATACATTTGTGCATTTGGAGTATTATTAGGTGCTATGAAGCTCTAAAAGGGTAAGGAAGGACTTGCAGTTATTTCTGGAGCTAAACAATAGGATTTGAAGTATCAGGAAGGGAAAAGAAGGCATTCGACCATACCACTCGAGCAGGCATACGGTCGAGTACATGGTCGGGTTCATAACGTGCTCCTCAAAGATCGATCCGAATGAAGATTTTCCGTTGCGATTCAGCTTCAGCATCCTTCATTAGAGTTGTAGCGAATTGAGTTAACTTTCCAAAACCGGTGGTTTCAAGGCAATCGGAGCTTTCGTTCAAGAGTTATACCTGTTTAATGAACTGATATCATTCCAGATCGAAGACTGGAGTTACGTGATGGACCAACCACTCGACCGAGCACATGGTCGAGCACTTCGAGCCGCCTCTCTATTTTGTCTACTAGCTGATTAAGGGCTTCTCTTCCTTCCTATATATACCTAATGTACCCTATGGCCGCCCACAAGTCTTTTATAGGGAAAAATAATATCTTGTAGCCACAAAAACCTAGTTTTTATCGTTTTGGGATTTTTAGTTTTTTGTTTACATCAGTAGCCACCTTTTATCTTATTTTCTCAAGATCTTTGATACTTGTTGGTTCTATAACTTTCAAAGTATTAAGAATTTGAGTTTGCTTTCTTCTTCAAAATTGTTCATCTTTATCTCATCTTTCTAATCATGGTAGTTTCATTAATTTCTGGGTTTGTGTTCTTCAAGATGATTTTATTAGTGGTTTAGGATCTTAGGGATGGATTAGGCTGGATAATAGTTATGGTTGTTTAGATTTGTCAAGCTTGATTGTATATCTCTTCTAGATTAGATATGATGCTCTATGCTGTTCTTATACTGAGAGGGTAAGGATAGATCTTAAGCTTCTTAGCATCACACCAATGTCTAAGTTGTTAGATAAGGCTAATGCTAGAGATTATCATGAAGCATGCTAAGAGATTTGATGTTTACTATGATTTTTGACATTGATGATCTGGTTGTTTAATGCCTGCTTTGATATGTAATAGCTAGTGAGAACTAAGTCTAAGAAGTATCTTGGCTTGATTGTTATTGTCATGAGAATGGATTAACATGTATTAGAAGATCATTATCTAGAGATAGCTCATTGTTGATTGAGGTTTGTTGACCAATTTAGATAATCATAGCTTGAGTCCAGCCCGTGAATCCATCCTTAGGACCTTTCTTTATTTATTGCTTTCCCTGTTTGAGTATTGTTAATTGCTTGATGTCTGCTCTGTTTTCCTTATTTGCTCTATTTCTGTTCATTCGCTTGCCAACTCGACCACCCACTTGACCAGGCACTCGACCGAGTGCTAGGTCGAGCTCCAGTTTATTTTTATTGTTTATGCATTGTTCTGTTCTTGTTTTCTTCTGCTTATTAGTCAATTCTGTTTAGTATTGTTTATTGCACTTTTTCTACAGTTTAATTCAGCATTAGTATTGTCTTAAGTTGCCTTAGTTCATTGCATTTCATTATTGTCATTAGATTGTTAGAAACAAATCAACTTGATATTTTAACTTGAATCCATTGATCACATCTTGGCTGCTTGCATAATCACTCTTTATGGATTGACATCCTTTATGCTACAACATCATAAGGGTATTGAAACACCTTGCATACCATCCTCATCATCTCTACTTATGTCTATGTTTGCATGTTCTCATACATTCATTGCATAAGTAGAACACTTAGAAAAAATCCTTGTTTCACTCGCCATTGTCATCTACAATTTATAAGAGAAAATTTAAGTAATTTAAACTAATCCAAGTAAAGCAAACTGATAAACTTTAGTATTTCTTACCTTCACCATCCACCTTGTAACCATGTATCCAAGAACGGGTACATAACAGAGCTTGGACATTGCTTGGAAGAAGACGGCTCCTATATTTGCTAATAGGAAGACTCAACAGCTACGGTGGTTATGGGAATGCTAAGAATGTCCATGGCCATGTAGGTTAGGGCACCAAAACGATGCATGTTCTCTCTCCAGTAATGAAAAACAGTTAGATGAGGATGACTTTTCATCTCTAACTTTGGTTCCTCTAAATACATACGCAAAGCTGACTTGCCTTCTTCAATATAATCTGGGACATCATCCAGTTCAAACAAATCCTGTATCATTACAATTTAAAACATTAGAAACTTAAACGGTTAAACCATCAAACAAACTTAAACTTACATGTACATAAACTTACATCTTATACGTCTAAGCTTCCTCTACCTCTTTTAGGAGCATAAGACTCTGATCTTGCAGAACTCACAACTGGAGTCAAAGGAAATTTTTTTGATATTCTTCAAAGAGTTTATAAAGCTCACTCTCAAGGTGATCAATTTTTTCTTGTGAACTAAATGGATCAAGTTCATCATAACAACGCTTCAAAAGTCTAAATTTCATCCTAGGATCTAGAACAGCTCCCAAAGCAAGTATAACACTGTACTGCTCCCAATATTTATCATATTTCAGCCTCATCTTATGTATCATCTCTCTAATCATGTAGTCATCATAATTCCTATTGACTTCCAACAAACACTGAATCTTCCATACATGCCCAAAGTACAAGTTAGATGTAGAATAACTTCTTCCAGACATCAAAGTAGTAATACTATAGAAGGGCATCAGAATCTCATGAATCAACTTTGCTCTCTTCCAATCTTGAGTCGAGGGACAATGTTTGTAATTTTTGTCAACCACTTTAAACCTAGTTAAAGCACGCTCATACTTTAAAACCTTCTCTAGCATTAAGTAAGTTGAATTCCATCTATGCTGAACATCCAAAGACAAAAGAACTTCACCATCACCTTCTATACATTCCCCAAATGCAATACGTCTAGACTTTGAGCCTTTAAGATACTTTATAGTTTCTCTAATCTTAGTCAATGCACCACTAATAACAAATAAACCATCCCGCACAATAAGATTCAATATGTGTGCACAGCATCTCACATGGAAAAATTCTCCTTTACACAGCAAATCATTATCTGAATTAAGCATATCCTTTAATATGTCTTGCAATGTTCCATTAGCTGTAGCATTATCGAGAGTCAAGCTAAACACTTTTTTATCTATCCCCCACTCTTTTAAGCATTCATGAATCTTACCAGCTAATGCATCGCCAGTGTGAGGAGGAAGTATATCACAAAATGAAAGAATTTTGCTATTCATAATCCATTTTGCATCAACACAGTGTGCAGTCACAACTATATATCCATCTCCATAAGCAGTAGTCCAACAATCAGAAGTCAAACATACCCTACTAGGAATTTTTTCCAAATCAGACCTTAATCTCAGCTTTTCCTTCTCCCAAGTTTTGACCACATCAGCAGCAGCTGTGTTTCTAGTATAGCACTTATAATCTGGGTTTAAATAAGTATGATAATCCCTAAGCTCCTCATATTCAACCACAAGAAAAGGTAAATTATGTCTTATAATCACCCTACTAAACTTCTCCCTAGCAATTTTATCATCAAACTTCACCCTCTTTCTTTCTACATCCATATTTAGTGAGCATTTCTCATAATGTCTTTTCAAATTAGATGTCCCACTAGTAGGCTGCCACAAATAACTCTTTGGACATTTCTTACAATAAGCCCTTTCTTCACCATCATCAGCTTTTTCTATTACAAAGTAATTCCACATTAATGATCTTTTATTTCTTTTTGCATGATCAGAAGAACTTACTAGTATTCTAGATTGTGATGCACTTGATGATGATGATTGGCCAACAACACCACTAGGGCGTTCTTCTTCATCATTGGATTCATCAGTCACTTGTTCTGCAAACCAAAACACAAAAACCACATCCATTAGAGACACCACCTCCACTTAAAATTATAAAACTAATATCGAAGACACCATCATCAAGAAAATTTACAAATCCAGCTTAGAAAAATCCAAAAATCGATACAAATCTTACAAAATAATAATGGTAACAAAAGAAACAAAAGAATCATAAGAGCATTAGGTCGAAATCACAGCTAGAACAAAAACACCGACAACTATTAAATCCATAAGCCATTAATCAAATCAAAGCTAGAACAACAACACTGACAACTACTAAACCCATAAGCCATTAATCAAATCAAAGCTAGAACAACAACACCGACAACTACTAAACCCATAAGCCACGGTTCTAGGTGCATAAATATGAACAAATTCTTGCTAATCAACAGCCAAACCCCAAATTGCATAAGCCATGATCATACCCATGGCTAGAAAAATTTAAATCATACCCATGAACCGAAGTCGTCGATCGAAGAAGAAGTGGGAGAGAGAGCAAAATCGAAAGAAGAAGAAGAAGAATAAGATCGAAGAAGAAGTGGGAGAGAGAGCGAAATCGAAAGAAGAAGAAGATATTTTCGTAAGAAATTGAAAGATGGGTTTTGTTCATAATCAAAAATTTGTTTGATTTGGTATTCAAAATTAATTTAATGGTTTGGTTTGAGTTAACCCATAAACTCATTTTAATCCAATCCATTTCAACCCAGTCCATTAAACTAATAAACCAATTTGACTCATTAACCCATTAATACTCAAATTATCAACTCAATAAGTTTTTGGATTGGTTTGAGTTAATCCAATAATTTCAACCCATTATGACACACCTAAGTCCAGTCCACTTACAGCCTAATATAAGCCCAAGAAAACCCAAAATAATCACCTTATTTTGTGGTCAAAGAGGAGTGACGGAAATGGAGTTCAACTCACCTTGGAAAGGACACCTTGGGAAGGAAACCTTGGGAAGAGAAACATGCACCAAGACCAAGAGCTGGGTTTTCATTAAACTATCTATATTTAATGTTTTTTTAGTTTCAAGAATAATTAATACTTGGTTTTGTTACCAAGTTGTTTATCCCTATATAAACTCATGTAATCTCATTTGAAAGAATGAATCAATTTCCTTTTCATTTTATCAGTCTATCTCTTTGTTCTTTGTCTAGAGCACTTCTTTGTTTCTTGGTGTGTAATATCCAAGCAACAGCCTCCTCTTGCTGGACTAGTGTGTCATATCCAGCAGCCATTGGAGTTGGGAATATCAGCAGCCTTCCACAGCTGCTGTGCGACCACTCAATCCATCAAATCTCCCTTGTTGCACGTTGCACCTTGGTGAGTTTCTATCTTTTCTAATCCGGCTGAGTGATCCTCGAATTTGGGCGTATCAGGTTTGCTACATTCGCTACACTCGCAATTCTAATGCTCCTGATGTAGTGACCCTCACTACGGAATAAAATCTTCTTGAGGAATTGACCCGGGAAGGGATCAAAAGGAAGGGAGCTGGAAGCAGAAAATAACTGCCGAGAGATGTCCGGGAAAAAGTAAATCGAGCATCAGGCCGATCAGTTAGTACGTACCAGTGTACGCGGTACGCGCAGGACAGCGTACGGGAACAGATGAGGGGACGTCTATGCGGATAGTACCGTGACCAAGGAAGACTACGGGAAACGGAAAGGAACCCGCTAAAATAATATTTTTTTGAAGCGGAGTTAGTGGAGTGAGTGGAGATTAATTAATTATTTAATTAATTAGTGGAGACACCACTATGCGAGTATTTAATCGCAGATAGAGTAACTGGAGAGGAATATTCTTCCACCACTCGATTTTTCTCATGGAGGAAGAGGAAAATTAGTTTAATCCATTGGCTTAGTGGGAGGGAATATTCCCCACTAAATCATGGGAGAAGAGACGAGAGAGTAACACCTCACTATTTCTCACTTTTGCCAAGTGTTGAAAATGTAACATGGTGATGACACCTAAGCCCCTGCGTGTGGCATGCAAGAGTCGCCCACACTCTCTAGAAATAGTCTCTCATTTCTCACTTGGGAGAGAAAAAGAGAGAGAGAGACGCCAAGAGGCTGTTGGGAAGAGAGAGAGGAGAAAAAAGAGAGAATTTCTTCTAAGTCTGAGAAGTGAGAGTTGTGTGTGCTGCACCTGCAAGAAGAGATCTGGAAGCATAGAAGAATTTGGGTTGAAGAGGTTGAAGATCTGCGAAAACCGGTGAGTTTCAGGGAGCATATCTTCGTTCTAGCTTGGTGTTGGTAAACCCAAGCTAGAGTCGACTTGCATGTGCATATAGTTGCATTCTTCTTGATTTCTTGTTAGTTTTCTTGAAATTTTGCATTTTGGTTGGGGAATTCCATGGTGGATCTCAAGCATTGATGTGGATATCCGCTTGATTGATCTATTGCATGTGAGGTTGTTCCATCGTAGATCTCAAGCGTTGATGTGGATATCCGCTTGATTGATCTATTGCATGTGAGGTTATCCCCTGGTAGATCTCAAGCGTTGATGTGGAAATCCGCTTGATTGATAGGTTGCATGTGAGGTTGTTTCATGGTAGATCTCAAACGTTGATATGGATATCCTCTTGATTGATCTATTGCATGTGAGATTATTCCCTGGTAGATCTCATGTGTTGATGTGGAAATCCGCTGGATTGATCGGTTGCATAAGAGGTTGTTCCATGGTAGATATCAAGCGTTGATGAGGATATCCACTTGATTGAGCTATTGCATTTGAGGTTATACCATGGTAGATCTCAAGCGTTGATGTGGAGATCCGCTTGATTGATTTATTGCATGTGTTGTTGTTGTTGCCTTTTGCATGTTGTTTGTTGTTGTTGTTGTTGTTGAGGTTTATGATTCTTTAAGATCATAAACCTAAAACCTTGTGAATTGGTTGGTCTTAGTGTGTGGCGTTCGTTGATGTGGAGATTCGAACGGCCATAAGCGCACTAAGAATGGAGATATGCCCGTCCTTACCTGTGAAGCCGTTGCAACATGGAACCTAGCTATGCATGTTGTAGCGATGAGCTCGGTCTTTGTTCGCTACCTTGATCGATGCTCTGTACACGGCGGTGTATTTAGGGTTTTATTCTTGTTGCATGCCTTTGTGGTTGCAATGCAGTGATAAAAGGGAAAGGGATGGAAGGCGGCATATTTTGGCCCTAGTAAAACTTGTTAAAAACTTCTTCTTGTTTTTTTTTCAAATTTTGCTTGTTGCAGTGATTGCTTGCTTGTGATTGTTTGCGTGGCTTACTTTCTTCCGCATGCTTTCTCTGATTGTTTGTTGTGTGATTGCTTGCTTGCTTGTTGTGAGATTGCTTGCTTGCTTGTTGTGTGTTGATTGATTCCTTGTGATTTGGGGTTTGGGATGGGAATCTAATATTATGCAGGGGAACCCTGAGACTCATCAAGTAATCTTAGATTACTTATGATAGAATTTTGCCCTGCAGGTTACCAGTAGTGGGAAACTAGAGGGCGTGTTGTACGATAGGAGCCCGGAAGTAGTTTTTTGCCTGGTCTAAAGTAAAAGTATATTATTTTCGTGATAAAAAAATGTATAATATTTTTGGCATTAGGCCTGGCCATAAACTTTATTAACCTTTTGTTGAACTTTGTGAAATAATTCTAAGTAATAAAGTATTCGGTTTTATATTCGTGTACGAGTTATGGCTGACGATGACCTAGTCCGGGTTGGCTCATGATGTCACTATATTTTACCATATTTAAGGTCTTGTTTAGTTCATGTTTTGCACCATATAGAAGTGATTTCGTAGGTATTATAGCCATTTATGTCCAAATATGCACTTAGGATGTTTAGAAGCATGTATTGCATACATTTGTGCAATTGGAGTATTATTAGGTGTTATGGAGCTCTAAAAGGCTAAGGAAGGACTTGGTGTTATTTCTGGAGCTAAACAAGAGGACTAGAAGCATCAAGAATGTAAAAGAAAGCACTCGACAACAACACTCGGTCTCGCACACGGTCAAGCACACGGTCGGATTCATAACGAGCTCCTCAAAGATCGATCCTCATGAAGATCTTCCGTTGCGATTCAGCTTCAGCATCCTTCATGAGAGTTGTACAACATTGAGTTAACTTTCCAAAGCCGGTAATTTTAAGTCAATCGGAGGTTCCGTTCAAGGGTTATCACGATTTTACTGAAAAGATATCATCCTAGATCGAAGACTCGAGCTACGTGACGGACCAACCACTCGACCATGCACTCGACCGAGCACATGGTCGAGCACTTGAAGCCGACCTTTTATTTTGTCTGGTAGCTGAATTAGAGTTTCCTTTCCTTCCTATAAATATCTATTGTCCTTGTGGCCGCCCAGGAAGTCAGACTTTGTCAGAAATAATATCTTGTAGCCACCAAAACCTAGTTTTTACCCTTTTGGGATTTTTAGCTTTTTGTTTACATCATCAGCCACTTTTATTCACTTTCTCTCTAGATTTTTTCATACTTGTTGGTTCTATAACTTTCAGAGTATTGAGAATCTGAGTTTGCTTCTTTATTCAATATTGTAGATCTTTGTCTTATCTTTCTAATCATGCAAGTTTCATTAATTTATGAGTTAGTGTTCTTGTTCATCATGTTTTGTGAATCTGAGTAGTGTGTTAGGATCTTAGGGATTGATTAGGCTGGATAAGAGTTATGCTTGTTTAGATTGATCAAGCTTGATTGTTTTAATATCTCTTCTAGATTAGATGTGCTCTATGCTATTCTTATATCTGAGAGGGTAAGAATAGATCTTAAGCTTCTTAGTATCACACCAATTTTTAAGTTGTTAGATAAAGCTAATGCTAGAGATTATCATGCTTAACCTGAGAGATTGGTTGTTTAAGGTGATTTTTGACATGTAATGATCTTGATCTTTAATGCGTGTTTTTCTATGTCTTAGCTAGTGAGAACTAGATCTAGGAGTAACTAAACTGGATTGCTATTGTCATGAGAGTGGATTAGTAAGTTTATGAGATCATTGTCTAGAGATAGATCATTGTTGATTGAGGTTTGTTGATCAGTAAGGTAACTATAGCTTGAGTCCAGCCCATTAATCCATCTCTAAAAGCTACTTTTTTATTGATTTCTCTGTTTGATTACTGTTATATGTTTCCTGTTTGATTTCCTTGCATTTAGTTCTGTTTTGATTGTTGAATCTATTTCTGTTCTTCGTATCGATCCACTCGACCTGTCACTCTATCGAGCATACGATCGAGTGCTTGCTCGAGCTCCTTTTAGAGGTCTTGTTTATGCTTTTCATCTTTCTTGTTTCATTCCAGTTTCATTCCTGTTTAATTGCATTCATTCCTGTTTAATCATGTTGCATTCATTTCATAAACATTTGATAGTTCTTGTTCCTGTTTAGTATAATTTCAGCTTTGTTTGTACTGTTTCATTTCATTTTGTTTCTGATCTTAGTAGTTTTACATTCTGTATTTCATTATTGTCATTAGGGTGTTAGATCAAAACCATAATCATATTTGGCTTGACTTAAATTAGTGTACACATCCTGATTGCTTGCATCACACTCATTATTGATTGACATCCTTTATGCTACAACTACATAAGGGTAATTGAAACACCTTGCATTCCATTTGATCATTCATCATAACTATCATCATCACACCACACAAAAGATATGTTTCAGCTCAACACTTGGTCATCACAAGGGTTGGAAAGCCTAAGTGATGGCTAAAGTGGTGGGAATATCATCGATGGACTGACTGGAGGCCTAATTGGGTGTTAGAACCTCGGCCGGATCATTGGCTATTATTCCCAAAGTAGCGTTTCTGGGTCGTTCTGGACGGGTTTGGTCATAGAACGGTTTGGGGGCGTTACACCCGATCCTTGGGTAACAGTTACTCAAATAAACCCAAGAGGGAAAATATGCAGAGTTGCGGATCATGATCCTTTGCAACCTAGCGGAGTTGGCTACATGGTCCCAGTTGAGCATTCTTTTGATGTTGACCTCATGGTTGACTTCTCCCAATTCACTGAGGACAATGTCGACTTAGAGTCAGAGGTTAAAATTAGAGAATTTGACGGAGATGATTCTTCTGATTACTCTTCTGATTCAGAATAATTTGTTTTTATTAAACTTTTTAAAAATTTAAAGTAAATTTTTAATTCCATTTTACTATTTTCATTCCAAAATTTTATTAAAATTAATAAATATCTCTAATAGTAAAATAAATAAATATCTCTTAAAAATAAATACATAAACAAATTTTAATACAAGTTTTAGTTAAGTAAATAAATAAGACAATATCCATCGGAAAATGTGTCGGTAATTAGGAACATGTTGGTAATTACCGTCGCATTTCCAACAAATATAGAATTTTCGTCGGATGTGTAATATTTTGGTCGGTTTTTTTGGTTCTGTCAGTAATTACCGATGGTGTAGTCAAAAAACTCTAATTTTGGCTCTGTAACACATATATTTTATAAGAGAAGTATAAATAATAATGTTTTAATGACTTAATAATCTTCTTTTATACAACAATCTTCAATAATTGTGTTTGTAAAAAAAAATTATGTTGTTTGCCTAAAGTAGTTGTATTGTGGTATAGTAACTTATGGGTAACTTTTTTTCTAAAAGTTAATCATATAGATGTTTATTTTGACAATTAATTCCATGGTTGATGTTCATATATTTCACCATGTTTTACCTTAGTTTATTTACATCTTTTGCATGATTTACTAGCTAGTTTGGCCATTATTGAGTTATTTTAAGGATTGTTTGTGCATTAGAATAGATTTGCATTGCATTTGCATGGTTTCTTGCATAAACAGGTGATTTGGACCCCAAGGAGCATGAAAAAGTGCTGAAGGGGAGTAGATCCAACAAGTGAAGCAGACAAAGGAGCTAGAGCAGAGGAGTACCAAGGTCCGGGAGTCCACTCAACCACCACACTCGACCGTGTGAGGAGAGGGATTTGACCAGTGGAAGAAACGCAAGAAGAGGTCACTCGACCATGCACTCGACCGAGCACATGGTCGAGTTGACCGAGCCGCTTCTCTATTTTGTCTTCTAGCCAATTTAGGGTTTCTCTTCCTTCCTATATATATCCAATGTACTCTATGGCCGCCCAAGAAGCGACTTTTAGAGAGAAAAAATATCTAAAACCTTGTTTTTACCCTTTTCGGAATATTTGCTTTTTGCTTATATCATTAGCCACCTTTTTGTATTTTTCTCTAGATTTTTGATACTTGTTGGTTCCATAACTTTCAAAGTATTGAGAATTTGAGTTTGCTTCCTTGTTTAATATTCTAGATCTTTGTGTTATCTTTCTAATCATGCAAGTTTCATTAATTTCTGGGTTTATGATTTTTTTTACCATGTTTAGTGAATCTGAGTAGTGTGTTAGGATCTTAGAGATGGATTAGGCTGGATAAGAGTTATGGTTGTTTAGATTGATCAAGCTTGATTGTTTAAATATCTTTTATAGATTATATGTGCTCAATGATGTTCTTATATCTAAGAGGGTAAGGATAGATCTTAAGCTTCTTATCATCACATCAATGTTTAAGTTGTTAGATAAAGCTAATGCTAGAGATTATCATGCTTAACCTAAGGATTGGTTGTTTAAGGTGATTTTTGACATGTAATGATCTGGATTTTTGATGCATGTTTTTATATGTCTTAGCTACTGAGAACTAGGTCTAGGAGTATCTAAACTTGATTGCTATTGTCATGAGAATGGATTAGTAAGTTTATGAGATCATTGTCTAGAGATAGCTCATTGTTGATTGAGGTTTGTTGATCAGTTTAGGTAACCATAGCTGGAGTCCAGCCCATGAATCCATCTCTAGGACCTACTTTGTTTATTGATTTCTCTGTTTGATTATTGTCATTTACTTCCTGTTTGATTTCCTTGCATTTAGTTCGGTTCTGATTGTTGAAATTGTTTCTGTTCTTCGTATTAAGTCACTCGACCAGTCACTCGATCGAGCATACGATCGAGTGCTTGCTCGAGCTCCTTCCAGATTTCTTATTTTTTCTGCATCTTTCTTGTTTCATTTCTGTTTCATTGCATTCACTTCTGTTTAATCATGTTGCATTCAGTTCTTGTTCATGTTTAGTATAATTTCAGCTTTGTTTGTACTGTTTCATTTCATTTTGTTTATGATCTTAGTAGTTTTATATTCTGCATTTCATTATTGTCATTAGGGTGTTAGATCAAAACCATAATCATATTTGGCTTGACTTAAATTAGTGTACACATCCTGATTGCTTGCATCACACTCATTATGGACTGACATCCTTTATGCTACAACTACATAAGGGTAATTGAAATACCTTGCATTCCATTTGATCATTCATAATCACTTTCATCTTCACACACACAGAAAAATATGTTTCAATGGTTAATATAAACACATAACATATGCATATTTGTGAAGAGAAATTATGAAATTAAGGGCTTTAACCTCTTAACAGTCTAAAATCTGTCGGTAAGTAATAGTTGGGAATTACCGACGGATTTTTGACGGATCGCGTGATTTTAACCCGGGAATGAAATAAAATGAAAATTCGTAACCACGGGAAACTAGATATTATACTCGTAACCAACAGGTAATCTGTTGGTTTTTCCATCGGTAATGTCGATAAAACCAAAGTTATTCATCTTCTTCTCCTCCGACAGTTTTTTCTTTTCTCAAACCTAAAAAAATCGATCTGTCTCCATTCTCCGATGAATTCCTCCCTCCACCCCGGCGAAACTCCGGCGCATATCTCCCTCCGATCCGATGACTTCTCCAATCTCTCAGCTTCTTAATTATGGCGTAAGTTCTCTCTTTCCTTTTGAATTTCTTAGTTTTGTTAGATTTCTTAGGAATAAGGTAGATTGATTAGATTTGATGAATTGGCTCTGTTGGGTGTTATTGATTCGAGGATTTGGATTGTAATTTGGATTTGATGAATTGAATTTTGGATAATTGAATGATGGATTCAAATTTTTGATGGATTGAAATTTTGTTTATTGGGTGTTATTGATTTTGAGATTTGGTTTGTTAATTGGATGGATTGAATTTTGCTAATTGAATTTGATGGATTGAATTTTGTTAATTGGGTGTTTTTAATTTTATGATTTGGTTTGTTAATTAGACTTGAATTTCGTTAATGGGCTGTTATTGAATTTTTAATTGGATTGTTAATTGAATTTTGTGAATTGATAAATTGATTTTTGTTAATTGAGTTTATTTAATTAAATTTTGTTAATTGAATTTTGTTGGTTGGATTGTTAGTTGAAATTTGTTAATTGATGAATTAAATTTTGTTAATTGGGTGTTATTGATTTGATGATTTGGTTTGTTAATTAGACTTGATTTTTGTTAATTGGGTGTTATTGAATTTTGTTAATTGGATTGTTAATTGAATTTTGTGGATTGATAAATTGATTTTTGTTAATTAAATTTTGTTAATTTTGGTATTAGGCTTGAAGATTATTTCGAAATTTGTGTTTTTTTTTTTTAAGGAACTATGGTTTTTATGTTGCAAATACATCTATGAACCAAACTAACGGAGAAGGTAGTGCTTTGCAATCACGTAGTAGCGTGGCCCCGAATTCACAAGCTTCACAAAATGTTCCCGTGAAGATGAGCATTGAAGAATTTGTTTGTCAACCTGGCCGATTATTTATCACCCGCTTAGATCCGTATGGAGCTCCAGGGACGACATGGTTTTGTGATTCTCATAATGGCATCACAAAATCCATTTTGCATATGATGTATGGAATCCTCAAAACACCATATGCAAAGTTTTCAATGATGCCTACGAAAGAACAAGAGATTTGGTTTCGGCAATTTGTGGTAAAGCTTTCAACTTTAACAACTTAATTTTATAACATTTTTTTTTATATTTTTGGCTAACGCATTATATTATCTTACTTTTTTAGCAAAATTTCACTTGGCAACCAGATATCACCAACAAAGTTCGAACAACGTTCAAGAAGGTGGCCGCTAGACAGTATACTAAAATATTCAATGAGTGGAAGCAAAAATGGAAGAGAGGAAAGGTTCCAAACGGGTGAGCGATGATCTCTTTAAAGGTTTGGCTCAATATTGGGGGTAACCAGCTGCTACAGAAGCAATTTTCTCCCAATCTTCTCAGAATAGATGAAGCGAACGTGGCGGGTTGGACTTGGTTACCCACAACAATGGTCCAATAAGCGCCTATACTCGACAAAAGAACCGTGTAAATTTTAAGATTTTGTATAATTATTTTCTTTATCATTAATTAGACAATCTTTACATAATTTAAATGGTTCTTTTAGACTATTAGGTATGGTGGGGTACAAAACTGATGTTCATATAATTTACCTTGTTTTCCCTTAGTATTTTCACTTCTTTTGCATCATTTACCATCTAGTTTGGCCTCTTTTGCATAGTTTTAGGAATGTTTATGCATTAGAGTATAGTTGCATGGCATTTGCATGTTTTCTTGCATAAACAGGTGATTTTGGAACCTAAGGAGCATGGAAGGATTGCTAAAGAAGAATGGAGCTGAGAAGAGAAGGAAACAAGATAGTTAGAGCTGAAGAACCAAGGTCCGGAGTCCCACTCGACCAGACACTCGACTGTGTGCGGAGATGGACTCGACCGAATGGAAGATGCACAAGAGAAGCCAGCTCGACCGGTCACTCGACCGAGCACCAGGTCGAGTTGGCCGAGCCGCCTAGCTATTTTGTCTTTTAGCATTTTTAGGGCTTCCAACTACTTTTCCTATAAAAGGACCTTGTACCCTTCAGCCACCAAGAGCCCAACTTTTTAGATATTCTCAAACCTAGTTTTTACCTTTTAAGGAATTATTCCTTTTGCACTTTTATTTTATTAGATCTTGTACCTTCTTTTCAAGGGATAAACATAAGATTCTTGGATTTTGTTGGTTTCATAACATTCAAGATATTAAGAATTTGTGTTTGATTCTTTCTTCATTATTGTAGATCTTTGCTTTATCTTTCATTTGATGCAAGTTTCAGCATTTTCTGGGTTTATGACTTTGATGTTCATCATGTGTTCTTGTGAGTAGTTGCTTAGGATCTTGAGGATGGGTTAGGCTGGATTATGTTTGAGGTTTGTTTGATTTGGTCAAGCTGGATTGTTGTAGATCTCTTTTAGTCTAGATGTTCTTATTGCTGATCCTATATCTGAGAGGGTAGGATCTGATCTCAAGCATCTTAGCATCATACCAATGTTTAAAGAGCATAGATAAGGCTAGATCTAGAGTATGTCATTAGGCTTGCTAAGAGATTAGAGGTCTTGTTTGGTATTTGACATATTGCTTAATGCCTGCTTATGTAGATTCTTTACTGTGTGAGAACAAGTCTAGAGATGCATGAGTTTGATTGTTTCTTGCCATGAGAGTGGATTAAACATGTCTTAGAAAAATATTGTCTAGAGATTAGCTCAAGTTGTTGAGATTTGTTGACCAAGTTAGA
The DNA here is from genome assembly GCA_024034495.1 of Camelina laxa. Classification (NCBI taxonomy): domain Eukaryota; kingdom Viridiplantae; phylum Streptophyta; class Magnoliopsida; order Brassicales; family Brassicaceae; genus Camelina; species Camelina laxa. Next base: position 27,956,663 of record CM043880.1, on the reverse strand, counting down.
TGACCTCAATCATTAGTCCAGCCCATGAATCCCTCCTCAAGGCCTTCTTTGTTTATTGATTTCATAGTCTTAATCCTGCTGCTTGCTTGTTGTTTGATTTGCTTTCATATTGCTCTATTTTTCTTGTGTTGCTCTGTTTTCTCATATTTGTCCAGCTCGACCCTGCACTTGATCTACACTCGATCGAATGCTTGCTCAAGTTCATCCCCAGAACTTTTGTTTATGATTTGTAGTTGTCCGGTCTTACTTCCTGTTTCATTCTATTTGCATTTCTGTTGCATTCACTTAGTGTCCTATTTTATACTTGCATTAATATAGTTTCTATTTCTGTTCTAGTTTCATAACTGTCATAATCATTCTGTTTCATTTACATTTAGCATCTAGTTCCAATAGCTTTACATTTTGCACTTTGCATTTCATCATAGGATTGTTAGTGATAAACATCCTTTACATCTGGCTTGACTTAGACCTTTATGCACATCTTGATTGCTCACAAACTCTCAGATTGGATTGACACCTCTTGTACTACAACTGCATAAGGGATATTGAAACACCCTGCCATCCATTCATTCATATCTCATCATTCCATCCATTTCATCACCATACCACCAAATATATGTGTTTCAAAAACCATATTACTTTGATGGAGGATATACACACCAACAAAAAGACCAACAAGTTACAAGATGGTAGAGTTAAGCTGGTTATTGAGAGTTCGAGGAGGCGGGAGGAGGAGATGCTACAATCTCTTGATAGATCGGAGTCTACTGTTGAATTTAAAATTGTATTTTACTTTGCTTTGTTTAAAAATATTTATAAAATCATGTGTATGAAACTGCAAAAATCAAGGGACGGATTTTCGGACTAGAAATCTCTCCAAAATGAGTTCATTTTCTCGTTCATCGGGTTTCTCATTTGCTTCCACCCAGGAGTTCCAATGAGCAATGCAAGAGAAGGATGATCGGATTGCAGCTTTGGAAAAGGAAATGAAAGAACAAAAAGTGGAGAACAAAAGAAAGGACGAGGAGTACAAGAAGAGGGATGCGGAGCTAGCAGCATTCATGAGTGAGATGCGGGCAAGACATTCCGCTTCTTAGGTTTTCATGAATCTTTGCTTACGTTTAGAACAATTTTTTGTTTTCGGTTTTTAGAATATTTTCCATGTTTTACTACTAAAAATATATTCCCTCAAACTTTTAAATTTCTGAATTTAAATTTAGAGGGATTTCAGTTTTGATGAATATTTTTAGTATTAAATTTGTATACTTTTTAGTATTAAATTTGTATAATTATGATTTTTACAAATAAAAAAAATCTGTCGGAAACGACGGACATTTTTCAATACATTCCGTCAGAAATCTGTCGGAAACGATGGACTTTCTCGAAAACATGTCGTGGGTAAACTGTCGGAAACGACGTACTTTCTAGAAATTTCAACGTTAAACCGTCGGTTATTCCGTCGGTTCAATGGACATTTTTGAATATTGTTCAGTCAGTAATATCGTCGGAAACATAACTCCGATGGATTTCCGACAGGCACTTACCGACGGGTTTACCGACAAACCGACCATCAATATGTCCGTTGGATATCTATCGGTAATTGCATGTCGGAAATCCATCGCTGTTTTATTTTTCTGACAATCTAGAACCCATAGACGCTTCCATCAGAGATTTATCTCGGTAATAGTTGTTTCCAACGGCTAACTGACGGATATGCTTGTCTGTTATAAGCTGCTTTCTTTTAGTGGTACAGCGACCAATGTTGCACGCAAAACCACCAATACATTCCCCTTTCTCATCCCACAGCACCCCACCCGCCGTTGCCAACCTGATCTTGGCAGCTCCCATTCACCCGCTTAGCCACAATAACCTCCTGTACTATGTCCTTAATAACTCGCACCATGTCTTTGCAAAGTCTATTCCCTCCGAAAACATTCCCGCAGCACCATTTCCAACCCCACCAACATGCTATAGCAATTGTTGCCCACAAAGCTTCTTCAGCATTCTTTCCCACCTCCAAATTCGCATAGAGTCACTCGAATAAGGTGTTGTTCAAAAAAGCTTGTCTCCTCCGTCGAGGAACCAAACGCTGCCAATTTTCTGCCATCGCAGGACAATCCCGTAGAACATGTAGGATTGTTTCCTCTCCCCCATGACAAACGAAACAAATCTTCGTATTACTAAGATGTCGTCGATGTCATTCACTATTCGTCATGATCACCTGCTATGAAACCAACCATAAAAATGATTGACCCCATTCTGGCACCGTAACTTGCCAAACACATCTATAGAAACTAGCCATATTCGTTCGCGGAATTTGATCCCGAGAAAGAAAGCCATATGTGGACTTCACGCTAAACTGACCATTTGTTGTCCCGCTTCATGATAATCGATCCTTAGGCCCCGTTACATTATCTAGCACCACCCCAATCATTTCTAGCTGCTTGTTCTATGTCACATACTGGAATATCTGAGGGAAATCCCACCCTTGTCAAAAGCTCGCGCGCAGTCATATTAACAAGATCAACCGGTAATTAGGCCGCTCCCCATCTCTTGAATAGATACAAAACCTAACCATTGACACCGTCCAAAAATGGATCCTCCGACCATCATCAAGAACCTAACTATGTGCGTATAAGATAACCTCTCGCAAACCATAGCCCACAATCCGCCAAAGCACCGACCAATTACTCGTTCGCAACTGTCCATTTGTGATCATGAATATCCCCAACAGAATACTTGCTTCTTACCACACAAGCCCATAAGCTGTCATGGTCAGTTAACACTCGCCAACCAAATTTTGCAGTAAGAGCCTTATTCATCACACTTGCTTGTCGAATACCCAATCCACCTTCACTCTTCAGATGACATACTCGCTCCCTTGCCAGAAGGTTTTGCTTTTTCTTCTCCACGGTACTTCCCCATAGAAAGCTTCGGGCACACTATCTAACTTCTGCAATACCAATGATTGTAACTTAATAGTTCTCATCATATGAACAAGGATTGATTTCAATAATGCCTTTGTTAATGTTATTCGACCTGCAAAGCTAAGCAACCAACCCTTCCAACCGGACAGCCTAGCTGACACCCTGCTCAAAACCTCTCTAAACGTATTCTTATTAATTCGCTTATGCAACACCAGCATACCTAAATATTTTCCAAAGTCATACGTCGACCGGATCCCACTCTCCTCACTAATCAATTTTCCTCTTCCTATGATACCTACTCAGAAAAAAAAAAATTTGGATTTCGCTAAGCTCACTTTTTACCCTGACGCTGAACAAAACCTCTCCAGCACTCCTCTGATCACTTTAATTTGAGACATTGATGCTACCGCAAACAAAATCAAATCATCAGCAAACCAAACATGACAAAGGTGAGGTCCACCACGAGATAGAGTAATGGTTTCCATTTTTTCTTAGTGATTGCGTCCTCAATCAGCTGACATATGCGCTCCATACATAGCACAAACAAATAAGGGGACAAAAGTTCCCCTTAACGTAAACCACAAAAAGGGCTTAAAAGCTTCTGTCTGTTCTCCATTCCAAAGCAGACTCATCGAAGGTCCCGCTACACAATACATTATCTATTTAATCTACAGATTTGATAGACTTGCTGTATTTAGTGTGTCCTCCAAAAAATCCCTCCAAATCCAATTTCAACAACATCCAGCCCTTCTGACCTCTCTTCTTTCTCATAGAATGGACTGCTTCTTGTACGATGACAATTTTATTTGTCCTCAAGCGACCCGGAATAAAACTTGACTGAGTGGGTCCAACCAATCTTGTCATTACCGACTTTAATATTTCCACCATAGTCGTAGTAATAATCTTAAATAAGACATTACACAAACTTTTAGGACAAAAGTGCATAATCTTCTTTGGGTTTGTAACCTTAGCTATCAACACAACGACAACATCATTAGTCTCTAGAGATAACTCACCTGATTTAGAAAACTCCAACACAAACTAGGTGACAGACTCTCTGACAACGTCCCAACACTTTTGATAAAAAATTGGCTGAAACCCATCTGGTACCGGGACTTTGAAACTGCCCATCCTACGCATTGCTCTCTCCACTTCATCATCCGAGAAAGGTTTACTCAAGGCCACGCTATCAGTGTAAGAGATATTCAAGAATCCTTCTAATGGTAGATTCTCCACCACTGGATTAACATCATCGAGAGAGTAAAGCCGCTTAAATTACCCCAATGCAAGCTTCTCAAGAGCCTCTCTATTTGACACTCAGATCCCCGCATCTTCTTTAAGCATCTCTATGCGGCTTCTTCTCTGCCTTATAACTGTCAAGGTATAAAAAAATGTGGTGTGTCTATCCCCCATGTAACACCCATTTCTCCTTAGACTTCTGAAACCAAAGCATCTCCTCTTGTTCCAACACAATATCCAGCTCTTTTAACAACACCCCTTCTCTAGCGAAAAGATCATCAATCTAATTGTTGTCAATCAAACGCTGGATTTGTGTAATATCTTTTACTAGCTTCGCTTTTCGAGTTTTTATATTACCAAATACTTCACGATTCCATTTCCACAAAATCTGTTGTAAGCTAGCCAGTGGTTCCCTCTTATTCATATTCTGATTCCACGACGAATCTGCTAACTCCTTCAACGCAGAATGATTTAGCCAAGCAGCCTCAAAACGAAATGGTCTATGACGCACATCTACTGCCACCACCGATGATAGCTGGAGATACAACAATGCATGATCCGAAGAGAGAAATGGAAGGTGCCTTACCGACACTTCTTGCCACTTTAGTCGTGTTTGGGAGCAACACAACACACGATCCAAATTTTTAGCGACAAAAGTCTGAGTAACCTTCCCTCGTCCCCATGTGTATTGGTTACACTGAAATCCCGTATCAATTAGCGACATTTTATTTATCCAATCTCCAAATGCTAGAGAGTCTTTTGAAAGACACCCATTCCCACCCTTTCTTTCATCAAGACGAACAATCAAATTAAAATCACCGCCAATTACTAAAGGGGTTGTGATATCACTGATGACACCTTGAAGTTGTGCCCATAGTCCTCTTCTACGTCTAACAGATGACGCAGCATAAACCACAATCAGGTGTAATACCTCTTAGACGTGTACCACTTTCACATATTGATGTTCATATAATTTACCTTGTTTTCTCTTAGTATTTTCACTTCTTTTGCATCATTTACCATCTAGTTTGGCCCCTTTTGCATAGGTTTAGGAATGTTTATGCATTAGAGTGTAGTTGCATGACATTTGCATGTTTTCTTGCATAAACAGGTGATTTTGGAGCCTAAGGAGCATGGAAGGAATGCTGAAGAAGAATGGAGCTGAGAAGAGAAGGAAACAAGAGAGTTAGAGCTGAAGAACCAAGGTCCGGAGTCCCACTCGACCGCCCACTCGACCAGACACTCGACCGTGTGTAGAGATGGACTCGACCGAGTGGAAGATGAACAAGAGAAGCTAGCTCGACCGGTCACTCGACCGAGCACCACGTCGAGTTGGCCGAGCCGCCTAGATATTTTGTCTTTTAGCATTTTTAGGGCTTCCACTACTTTTCCTATAAAAGGACCTTGTACCCTTCAGCCACCAAGAGTCCAGCTTTTTAGATATTCTCAAACCTAGTATTTACCCTTTTTGGGAAATATTTCCTTTTGCACTTTTTATTTTCTTAGATCCTGTACTTATTTGAAGGAGAAAAACAAGAGATTCTTCATATTTGTTGGTTTCATAACTTTCAAAATATTGAGATTTTGAGTTTGATTCCCTTCTTCAATATTGTAGATCTTTATTTATCTATCTATTCATGCAAGTTTCAACATTTTCTGAATTTATGATTTTGTTGTTCATCATGTGTTCTTGTGAGTAGTTGCTTAGGATCTTGAGAATGGGTTAGGCTGCATTATGTTTGAGGTATGTTTGATTTGGTCAAGCTTGATTGTTGTAGATCTCTTCTAGGCTAGATGTTCTTAATGCTGATCCTATAACTGAGAGGGTAGGATTTGATCTCAAGCCTCTTAGCATCATACCAATGTCTAAGGTGCAAAGATAAGGCTAGATCTAGATATTTTCATTAGGCATGCTAAGAGATTAGATGTCTTGTTTGATTATTGACTTTAGATGATATGTTCTTAATGCTTGCTTGTATAAGTTCTTTGCTTTGTGAGAACAAGTCTAGAAATATATGAGCTTGATTGTTTTTGCCATGATAGTGGATTAACATGTTCTAGGAGATCATTGTCTAGAAATTAGCTCAAGTTGTTTGAGATTTGTTGACCAAGTTAGATGACCTCAATCATTAGTCCAGCCCATGAATCCCTCCTCAAGACCTTCCTTGTTTATTGATTTCCTAGCTTTAATCAAGTTGTTTGATCGTTGTTTGATTCACTTTTGTATTGCTCTGCTTTGCTTGCATTGTTCTATTTCTCGCGTATGTCCAGCTCGACCCTGCACTCGATCTACACTCGATCGAGTGCCTGCTCGAGTTCATCACCAGAATTCTTGTTTATGCTTTGTAGTTGTCCTGTCTCACTTCCTATTTCATTCTAGTTGCATTATTGTTGCATTCACTTAGTATTCTGTTCATTACTTGTCTTGCATTAGTTCATTACATGCATTACTATAGTTTCTATTTCTGTTCTTATTGCATCATAGCTTTGATTAGTCTGTTCTCTTTACTTTTAGCACCTATCTTAGTAGTTTTTACTTTCTGCATCTTACATTTCATTAATAGGTTGTTAGTGACAAACATCCTTCGTACTTGGCTTGACTTAGACATATATGCACATCCTGATTGCTTGCAAACTCTCAGATTGGATTGACACCTCTTGTACTACAACATCATAAGGGGAATTGAAACACCCTGCAATCCATTCATTCAACATCATTAATATCTCATTCCATCATACCATTCACCATCATCAACCAAAATAAGTGTTTCAATTTGGCGTCGTTGCCCATTTGAGTGTGTTTTTTGTGACAATTAGGATCAATAGACGTCTAAGATTAAGTTCGTTTATACACTTGTTCACTACTGATCTTGTTTCTTCTACTGCTTGTCTGTGATTGAGTTTCAGGTACTAGCTCGACCACAAACTCGACCACCACTCGACCGAGTGTGTGATCGAGCACTTGATCGAGTCAGAAGCCGGATACAAATAGACATCAGTTCTCGGCGACTCGGCCACCCACTCGAGCCTGTGCTCGACCGAGTGCCTGTCCGAGTCAGTCATCATGTTTCACAGCAGTATGTTCCATTCTATACCATGGCAACATCAACCAGGATTTCAGGCTCCATGGTGTCACCCTCCAATGTTTCAGACGTCACAAGCCCAAGAACTTGACTTAAGAGCTATGATGCAGCAATTTTTACTTGGACAAGCAAATGGGCAGATTGAGGTAGCAAAGCAATTTGATGAGCTGAACCAAACGTTGAATTCCTATTCTAATGACCTAAACTCTAAGGTCAAGTACATGGAGAGCTCCATTGCTTCTTGATGTCACTATATTTTACCATATTTATGGCATTGTTTAGTTCATGTTTTGCATCATATAGTAGTGATTCCTTAGGTTTTATAGCCATTTATGTACAAATATGCACTTAGGATATTTAGAACCATGCATTGTGCATTTGGAGTATTATTAGGTGTTATGGAGCTCTAAAAGGGTAAGGAAGGACTTGGTGTTATTTCTGGAGCTAAACAAGAGGATTGGAAGTATCAGGAAGGGAAAAGAAGCCACTCGACCATACCACTCGAGTAGGCACACGGTCGAGTACATGGTCGAGTTCATAACGAGCTTCTCAAAGATCGATCCGAATGAAGACTTTGCGTTGCGATTCAGCTTCAGCATCCTTCACGAGAGTTGTAGGGAATTGAGTTAAATTTCCGATGCCGGTGGTTTCAAGGCAATCGGAGCTGTCGTTCAATAGTTATACCTGTTTTACTGAACCGATATCATTCCAGATCGAAGACTGGAGTTACTTGACGGACCAACCACTCGACCATGCACTCGACCGAGCACATGGTCGAGCACTTCGAGCAGCCTCTCTATTTTGTCTGCTAGCTTATTAAGGGCTTCCCTTCCTTCCTATATATACCTAATGTACCCTATGGCCGCCCACAAGTCTTTTTTAGGGAAAAATAATATCTTGTAGCTAGAAAAACCTAGTTTTTACCCTTTTGGGATTTTTAGCTTTTTGTTTACATCATTAGCCCACTTTTATCTTATTTTCTCAAGATCTTTGATACTTGTTGGTTCTATAACTTTCTAAGTATTAAGAATTTGAGTTTGCTTTCTTCTTCAAAATTGTTCATCTTTATCTCATCTTTCTAATCATGGTAGTTTCATTAATTTATGGGTTTGTGTTCTTCAAGATGATTTTAAGATCTTATTAGTGGCTTAGGATCTTAGGGATGGATTAGGCTGGATAATAGTTATGGTTGTTTAGATTGGTCAAGCTTGATTGTATATATATCTCTTCTAGATTAGATATGCTCTATGTTGTTCTTATACTGAGAGGGTAAGGATAGATCTTAAGCTTCTTAGCATCACACCAATGTCTAAGTTGTTAGATAAGGCTAATGCTAGAGATTATCATGAAGCATGCTAAGAGATTAGATGTTTACTATGATTTTTGATATTGATGATCTGGTTGTTTAATGCCTGCTTTGATATGTAATAGCTAGTGAGAACTAGGTCTAAGAAGTATCTTGGCTTGATTATTATTGTCATGAGAATGGATTAACATGTATTAGAAGATCATTGTCGAGAGATAGCTCATTGTTGATTGAGGTTTGTTGACCAATTTAGTTAATCATAGCTTGAGTCCAGCCCATGAATCCATCCTTAGGACCTTTCTTCGTTTATTGATTTCATGTTTGAGTATTGTTAATTGGTTGCTATCTGCTCTGATTTCCTTATTTGCTCTGTTTATGTTCATTCGCTTGTCAACTCGACCACCTACTCGACCATGCACTTGACCGAGTGCTTGGTCGAGCTCCAGTTTATTTTTTTTGTTTATGCATTGTTCTGTTCTTGTTTTCTTCTGCTTATTAGTCAATTCTGCTTAGTATTGTTTATTTCACTTGTTCTATAGTTTAATTCTGCATTAGTATTGTCTTAAGTTGCTTTAATATTCTGCATTTCATTATTGTCATTAGGTTGTTAGTAACAAAACCATCTTGATATTTGGCTTAACTTGAATGCATTGATCACATCTTGACTGCTTGCATAATCACTCTTTATGGATTGACATCCTTTATGCTACAACATCATAAGGGTATTGAAACACCTTGCATACCATCCTCATCATCTCTACTTATGTCTCTGTTTGCATGTTCTCATACATTCATTGCATAAGTAGATCTTACAAAAAACCTTGTTTCAATTGGCGCCGTTGCCATTAGGGTGTTTATATGTTCCAGTCAAGATTTCAATGTTTCAAGATTAAGTTATGTTACATTTTATTCTGTTACTCACCTCTTTGTTTTTCTGGTGTTCTGTTTTGATTCTCAGGTACCACTCACAAAGGCACTCGGCCGAGTACCTCAAAGCAAACGGTCGGGTGCGTGTTCGAGCACCTGTTCAGAGTCTACAAAACACAGAAGAAGAGGTGGCAATGGAACTCCCACATGATCAGACTGAACCTCAAAGGAGAAGGAAGATTGGTGATAGTGATGCTCCCACTACTCATACTCAGAGATATGGGATAGTGCCTCCTCCAATCCACAACACAACCTTCACAATCAAGACTAGTCTTATCTCAATGGTTAAGAGCAGCATATTTCATGGCCTGCCTATTGAAGACCCACTTGCACACCTTAATGAGTTTGATAGGCTCTGTAGCCTTACCAATATAAATAGAGTTAGTGAGGATGCCTTGAAGCTAAGATTGTTTCCTTTTTCTCTAGGAGAAAAAGCCCATCAGTGGGAGAAGACTCTACCTTCTGGAAGAATCACCTCTTGGGTTGAATGTAAGAAGGTCTTCCTTGCAAAATTCTTCACTAGCTCAAGGACTGCACATTTGAGGAATGAAATTTCAGGTTTTCTTCAAAAGAATAGTGAATCTTTCAGTGAAGCATGGGAGCGCTTCAAAAGCTACCAGAGACAATGCCCACATCATGGATTCAGCAGTGAATATTTATTGTGTACTTTGTATAGAGGTGTTCTTCCCAAGATCAGGATGCTCCTAGACACAGCCTCCAATGGAAGCTTCATGAATAGAGATGTGGCTGAGGGTTTGGAATTAGTGGAGAACCTTGCTCAGTCCAATGGAAATTTTAGTGAGGAGTATGATAGAAGCTTAAGGGGAGGTGTTGAATCTGAGGAAGGGCATAGAAAAGAATTGCAAGCCTTGAATGAGAAGCTTGAGAAGCTAGATAAGCTACTTTTAACCCAGCAGAGGCAAGTACATGTTGTTTGTGAACATGAGCAGTTTATGGTCCCAGTCTATCCTCCACAACAACCCGAACGAGCTCCTGCTCTAGATCAACAGATGAAGAGTATGCTTCAGCAAGCCCTACAATTCCAAGCTAATGGAGATATGGAAACAAGTAAGAAGCTCACAGAGATGAACAATCTTCCACTTTCTCACATAAATTATTGCTTCCATTTCCAAAACTACAAAGTCTTTTGGTACTTCCACTGTTCCAACTCTAACTGGTAAGTCTTCCAAAACACCATGTGGCAATTACTGATCTATCAGCTAAGATCAGAGATATATTGCATGGCTTGTACCTTGTAAACCCTAGGCGCTTAGCAACTGATAGAGGCATAAGGCTAACTGAAGCTCCCAAATCACAAAGGTATCTATTGAAGGTCAAAGGACATATGGAACAAGGCAAATTGAAGGAACCATGATCTCTTAACTTTTGTGGGTTCACTTGCTTCTGGAATATGACACTACACTCATGGCTAAGAATCACTGCCCCTTGAACCTCTTTGATCCTTTCCATTATAGCATCTTTCAAGAATTTCTGGTAAGGAGGAATCAGAGCAAAAGCATCTATTAGAGGCATCCTAAGCTCAATCTCTCTAACTTGTTTATCAAACAATGCCTTGTACTTTTCAACCATCTGCTTCTTAAATCTTCTTGGGAAAGGTAGTGGAGGCTTATAAGGAGGAGGAATGAACCGGACTTCTTTTTCCTTGGTAGCAACTGGCTTAGTCTTCTCCTGAGAAGGTGCTCGATCCACTGATCGATCATGCACTCGATCGTGTGGGTGCTCGAATGGTTGGTCGAGTTCAGTCTTCTCTTCATTCTGAGTCTCCTCTTGCTGAAAACCCTCCCCATCTTGTTCTTCACTGTCCTCAGTGACTGGTGGTACGCCTTTTTGTTCTGGTAACACTCTTCCACTATGGAGATTGATGGCATTGGCAAATTTTGTAGAGTGTACGATAGCTTTGCCCTTGTGTTGATCAAGCCTTGAATTGGTAGAAGAAGCCAGTTTGGTCTCCATAGTCTCAATCTTTGAAGTCAGAGCTTCAAATTTAGTATGGAGATCATTGTATGTGTTTTCCATCCTTTGGTGCATTTCAGCAAACTTCTTTGCATTCTCAAGTTTCCCATTTTCTTGCCCAAGTATCCATTGTTGGATCATAGCTCTCAAATCAGGTTATTGGCTTTGGTTGGTCTGAAACCCTGGTGGGGAACACATTAAAGCCTGGTAACCTTGTTGTTGCTGCTTAGGGACATAATTGTTGTGTTGTTGAGGCTGTTGAGGAGGGTAGACTTGATCTTGAGGGTTTGCTACATTAGTGCTTCTATAGGAGAGGTTGTTGTTCTTGAACTTATTATAACCCTGGAAGCCTCCTTGATTATGCATATAGCAAATCTCAGCAAATTCATTCTCCCCATTTTGAGCTTGAGCCTCTTCTTCACCAAGAAAATGAATGTTCTTTTGTTGGCTTAGTATAATTTTTTCCAACTTCTCATGAACAACCTTCAAGTCCTTCTTATACTTCTCATCTTGATCATTGGAAGCAAACCTCACTGTTCTATCATAATCTTCATTGTAATTGCTATATGATTGTGCAAGGTTCTTTACTAGCTCCCAGCCTTCTTCTACATTCTTGTTGAGAAAATTGCCATTGGAGGTTGTATCCAAAAGCATATCTTAGGTAGGACCCTTCTATATAAGGTGCTGAGCAAAGACTCATTGCTGAATGCATGGTGTGGACATTGAGTTTGGAAGCCCATGAATCTCTCCCATGCCTCACAAAAGCTTTCATTATTCCTTTGTGCAAAACCAGAAATCTCATTCCTCAACCTTGCTCTTCTTGCATTAGAGAAGAACTTAGCTAGAAAGGCCTTCTTACAAGCATCCCATGTAGTGATAGCACCAGTTGGAAGTGTCTTCTCCCATAGATGAGCTTTGTCTCCAAGTGAGAAAGGAAACAGCCTTAGCTTGAAGCCATCTTCACTAACACCATTGATCTTGGTGAGGCCACAAAGCCTATCAAACTCATGAAAATGATCTAAAGGATCCTCCATTGGCAAACCATGGAACTTGTTTGCTTGAATCATGATTATGAGACCACTCTTGATCTTATAGTTGTTGTTGGCCACTGCAGGAGGAACTATGCCAGCTCTTTGGTTGTGTGTATTTGGAGCATCTCCTGCACCAATAGGCCTTGGCCTTTGTTCTTGACTGTTTTGTTGCTCCATTAGCAACTGATCTTCTTGTTCTTGAAGGATTCTTGTTCTCTGCTGTCTCAGATCCCTTGGAAGGCGGTTGATGTGCTCAATGTATCTCTCAAGATTCTGATTTCCCTTAGATCTTGTTTGCATCAACTAACTCGATCACTGACTCGAACGGACACTCGGTTGAGCACTGGCTCGAGTGGATGACTGAACCAACTGAAACGCGAAGAATGGCTGAATCTGGGTGGGTGACTCGATCGTGCAGACGGTCGAGTTCTGGGTCGAGGTGGTACCTGAAACTCAAAACAACCAAGCAGATGAAGAATCTTTATCAGTAGTGATCAAAGGAACAATAGAACTTAATCTTAAACTTGTGTAAATCCAAAATGTCACAAACAAACACTCAAATGGTAACGGCGCCAAATTGAAACCTTTCTTTTGTGTGGATGTGAGATGATGATAGTGATAATGATGAATGATGAACAAATGGTATGCCAGGTGTTTCAATTACCCTTATGTAGTTGTAGCATAAAGGATGTCAAACCATAATGAGTGTGATGCAAGCAATCAGAATGTGAACACTTATCTAAGTTAAGCTAAATATGATGATGATTTTATACTAACAACCTAATGACAATAATGAAATGCAGAATGCAAAAACTAATAAGATAAGAGACCAAATGCAAAGTAAACAATATAGAAACAAGCTGAAATGAAACTAATAAGAACAAATACTAAACAAATGCAAGATAATAGATGCAACAAGATTGAACAGAGATGAATGCAATGAAACAGTAATGAAACAAGATATGAAACAGGAACGAAGCAGGAATGATGAAACAAGTAAGATGTAGGACATAAACAAGAACATTGGATGGTGCTCGATCGAGTGGATGGTCGAGTGATTGAATGCGAAGAACAAAGCCAGAAACAATAATCAAAAAAGAGCAAAACACAGGTAATTCAAACAGCAAGCGAATAACAGTATTCAACAGAGAAATCAATAAACAAGGAAGGTCCTAGGGATGGATTCATGGGCTGCACTGAAGCTATAGTTATCTTAAGTGATCAACAAACCTCAATCAACTATGAGCTATCTCAAGACAATGATTTTCTAATACTTGCTAATCCATTCTCATGGAAATAACAATCAAGTTTAGATACTCTTAGACCTAGTTCTCACTAGCTAAGACATACAAAAACAGGCATTAACAAGCATATCATCACATGTCAAAAATCACCTTAAACAACCAATCTCTTGGTTTAAGAATGATAATCTCTAGCATTAGCTTTATCTAACAACTTAAACATTAGTATGATGATAATGCTTTTTGAATAAACAAACACTTTCGGTCACATGTATATCAGTAGCTTGCACTTGTCTCTTTGCTTTTATACAAATGATATGAAAGATTGGTGTGATATGTGTGTATGCGATATGTTTTTTTTTTAACACTATTAATAGTCGCTGTTACACTTGTTTAACACTTGTTTGTTTGGCTTTTGATAATTTTTCAGGTTACAACTCAAGTGTTTTGAGAAAGAAGATGTCTAAAGAGGTAAGTGTTTTGTTTTTTATCTGCAGCTTAGTTTTGATCTTAGTGGTTGTGGTTTCAGATTTTTTTTTATGTATCTTTTTAGATTTGGACCGATGAGGAAACTCGGTTATTCTTTAAACTTTATGCGGATGAGAGAAAAAATGGAAACAGAACAAGTGTAGGAATGAACCAAACTGGGAAAGATAACATCATGATGAAGGTCGAAGAGCAGCGGCTGCGGCAGCGGTAACAGTAGCAAAACGAACATATTTCATGCGGCAGCGGCAGCGACAGCGGCAGCGGTAGCGGTAACAAAACGAACAACAACCTGCGGTAATGTTTGCCGCAGCCGCAGATGCTACCGCTGCCGCTGACGCTTGCGACAATGAAATGAACAGCACCAATATATAACCATGTCAAAAACATGCAAACTCAAGTACATAACATATATGAAGGAATAAAACAAGAAAATCTTAAAAAATTTTCACCAACTTGCAATAAATTGGTTTTCCAAATGTGCCGACTTCATGTTGATGTCTACCGCTCAGACATAAACCCGCCTCTAACGGTAGACAAATAACGAAGACTATTTCTTGTGGTCTATTTTTGCAATTACAATTTAACAAAGCAGACTGCAAACGAAGTCTGCGTATTTAGTTAACTTCTTTTGTTTTCTTCCTTTGTTAATTTTTTGGTCAGTTTTGCAATTCAATTCATAAAATAAAGTTGACTTCAAAGGAAAGTTCACCGGGTAAACTTCTATTTCAGTCTACTGTGACTATTTTTGCAATTGACCAGACCGTTGACTTCATAGTAGACTTCTAGTTAGAGAGTAGACTTCTCTGATCCGTCAACTAAAAAAGGTAGACTTCGTCGTGGTTAGTTTTGCAATTGACCAAGTTTGACTTTCCTAAAGTAGAGTTCAAAAGAAGTCTCCAGAACCGTTGACTTCGTTTGCAGTCTGCCGTGGTCTTTTTTGTGTTCGACCAACATTAACCAGTAGACTTCTTTTGTAGTCAACTAATTTATTTTAAATCAATATTATTCCGGTCAATGGTTTCCTATTTTGGCTAATTACAAAACTAGCCAACGTAGAAGTCTACTATTTTATGATGACAAAAAGACTTCTTGCAGTAGTCGTAACTAAAAAGTCAAGAATTTGGTCAATTGCAAAAATACACCTTAGTAGACTGCAAACGAAGTATGCGACGGAAACATTATAATGCAGTCAAAACCATTTTTTTTTTTCAAATGAAATTCAGTAGACTCAAATTCCAGTCTACTTGCTCGAAACTCGATATATTTTAAATTGCAAAACTGACCATTAAGTAGACTTTACATGATATTATGACGGTTGTACTACCAAATGAAGTCTAATTTCTACAAAAAGTCAAGGAAAATCACGAAATCTACCGGAAAATAACCTTATTGGTGTTCTTTGGCAATGTCAAGCACCGACGCCGTCGTCTTTAGCCAAAACGGATGAAACCAGCACCAATTTAATCATTCACGACAAATAACTAGATGAACGCTCTTGCAAATTTTTTGGGATTAAAATGGAGAGGAGATGGACGAAAATGAAGTCCTCATAGCATTGGGTGTTATTTAAGCTCGCAAATTCGGGTTGTTGAACCATTAAGAGCTTCAAATTTGGTTGTTCATGGTTGTTAGAAAATTGATGGCGATGGCACACCCGTAAATAAGAGAAGAAGATGAGGTTATGGATGTAATAATTATTTTTGCAATAAATTCAAATAAATCAGAAATAATGGCATTTGTGTGAATATGATGAATGGCCGAGGATTTAGAAGGGAGAAAGTAGCAAATGTTGGAGAGAGAAAAAGAGGGGTCTAGTCTTGCAATTGACTCAAGTTAGGGGTCCAATTTTGCAACCGTCCCAAAATAATATTAATATAGCAAAAACATTCCCTTAGTTTGAATAAGCTATTAAGGTGCCTAGGACACTAGTAGACACCCAGAAGGAGTTGTAAGGGAGAATCATTTAAATTACTGTCACCGTATTTTCTATGTTTTCATCATATATAATTAGTACACTACATCGTGATTACCAGTTAATAAAACCTAAGAGAAAAACCTTGAATAAATTAGAGACCAACCATCTTATGAAATCTTCTCCAGCAATGCTTCCCACATCTTTAAAAGCTTAGCTTTATTCTTGCCTTTCCTCATCCGTCTTACGTGCACAAGTGAAACGACCCGATCAATTTCTTTTTATTTTTAATATAATAAATAACTAGTGATCTCATACTCACTAACATCCTAGCCCCAATCAATAATATAACAACAACAACTAGTTGACAAAAAAAAAAAAAAAAAAAAAAAAAAAAACATCAACAACAACTCATCCAATAACAATAATCCAAGACTATCCAGCAATTCCAAAGAAAAACATAAACCATGGAACCAGCAATCCTACGCAACATTCTAAAGACTCAACTCTAACAACCAAACAGAAGTTACATACCAAACAATCGAGCCACTAGAACACCCTCCTCTTCATTGTCTTGATTCCACGATCACACCTTGTCTTTATCTGCACCACAAACAACAATTGAGATGCATGAGCATTGTCATAAACACTCGTAAGGCAATCCTCCCATCTACTGGTTATACACACAAACAACTGAGAATTCAATGCTCAAAAAATAACAAACAACACAATCAAACAACAAAAAGTAAGTATCAGCCACCTGCTAAAGGGTTGGTGTCGACCGACACCCCACCTCGACCCAAAAATCCTAGCAGTGTCGACCGACACTTGTCCAAGTCCTCGCGCCGTCAGCATCTTGGTGTCGACCGACACCCACTTATTCTCAATCGACACCGACCGCACAGCCACGTTCTGCTCAAAGCAAAATGTTTGTTCTCTGCCTTCCACCGCCTCCAATGCGGCCAAGGCTCACCCAAAAGTCACACGAGGCCATAGAAACCACAAATCAAACAGAAGCATGCATGGAATAAACCAAAAACAAATATAAAACATAGAAACAGAGGAATCTCATGCTTAGATCAGCCATGGTCAAGCACTCACCTCTAAAATAGGAAGATTCCGACCAACCAATAAACACAGCCTCCTAACAAGCTTCTAACACGCCTCTTGCCTCAGATCTCTGCTCCCATGGACAGATCTCACAAGAACAAGCACAAAACTCAAAGAAAAAGGATTTTTAGAACTCTCATAAACTTTAAGAATCTATAAAACACTAAGAGAGGCAAAAAAATAGGTTACTTTATCGACCCCTCCCCTTATATATGATCCTTAAATCGGACCAGCTCGAACTGAGAATTCTAAAAATTGAACCAAACCATCTGCTAACTTATGGTGTCGACTGACACTCTTGCTGGTGTCGATCGACACACACACCAAATTCCCAAACTTTGGTTCGCGGATGTTATAATACTCTCCCACCATCATAGATTTGTCTTCGAATATTGTAAAACCCCCAACCAAGGACTCCCGTGCATACGTCTCCACGATCCACACATCGACCGACACCCCACCTCGACCCAAAAATCCTAGCAGTGTCGAGCGACACTTGTCCAAGTCCTTGCGCCGTCAGCATCTTGGTGTCGACCGACACCCACTTATTCTCAATCGACACCGACCCCACAGCCACGTTCTGCTCGAAGCAAAATGTTTGTTCTCTGCCTTCCACCACCTCCAATGCGGCCAAGGCTCACCCAAAAGTCACACGAGGCCATAGAAACCACAAATCAACCAGAAGCATGCATGGAATAAACCGAAAACAAATATAAAACATAGAAACAGAGGAATCTCATGCTTAGATCAGCCATGGTCAAGCACTCACCTCTAAAATAGGAAGATTCCGACCAACCGATAAACACAGCCTCCTAACAAGCCTCTTGCCTCAGATCTCTGCTCCCATGGACAGATCTCACAAGAACAAGCACAAAACTCAAAGAAAAAGGATTTTTAGAACTCTCATAAACTTTAGGAATCTATAAAACACTAAGGGAGGCAAAAAAAAAATAGGTTACTTTATCGACCCCTCCCCTTATATATGATCCTTAAATCGGACCAGCTCGAACTGAGAATTCTAAAAATTGAACCAAACCATCTGCTAACTTATGGTGTCGACTGACACTCTTGCTGGTGTCGATCGACACACACACCAAATTCCCAAACTTTGGTTCGCGGATGTTATAATACTCTCCCACCATCATAGATTTGTCTTCGAATATTGTAAAACCCCCAACCAAGGACTCCCGTGCAAACGTCTCCATGATCCACACATCCTCCGACCAATATACAAAGGTTACTTCCAGGCGATAGACTCACGTTCCAATCATTATTTGCTCTCGAATTTTGGACTTTCCCTTACTCATAGGTCTCAACCTTGAGATTTATTAGATCTTCATCAGGCCTTAGCCTACGTGCCATAATATTGGCTCATCATCAGGCATAAGCCCTCATGCCATAATATACAAGAGAAATACAATATTCGTCTCTTGGGTTGCCACCCTATAGCGCACCCCCGGATCGTTATCCGAAGTTGATATACCAGTCCCACTCTCAAGCCACAAAGTTTTAGAATATGATGGTACTAGGAGAACTAAAGTTCCCCAAAGAGTCGTTTAGGACCAACTGTACCTAGAGCAAAAAAATACTGAAAATATTTGAGTTATATCTCCTAACTAGGTTTCCCTTCCATGGTTCGCGTTAAACATCACAATGTCCTACCAACCACATATTCCCTCACTCGAATACCTCATGACCACACAAGGATCATCAAAATGCCACAATGCCTGCCACTAAGGTCAACAAATATCCTAAACAGGAGCGCCACAAAGGCCAAACAAATGTCTAAACAGACCGCCACCAAGGCAAAACAAATGTCCTAAAGATGACAACCACCAAGGTCAAAAAATTGTCCTAACAAGGACCGCCACTAAAGCCACACATCCCGAAGGACCATCATGAACGCCACACATCCCGAAGGACCGTCACAAAGATCATAAGTCCCGAAGGACCGCCTAAACAGGTCATATTGGCTAAACAGTCCGCCACAAAGGCCACACAATTGGCTAAACAGCCCGCCACAAAGGCATACAATTGGCTAAAGAGCCTGCCACAAAGGCCACACAATGTCTCGAAAGACACTCTGACTAAAAAGTCCACCACGAGGACCACACAAGCCCCACCAAGGCTCCCAACCACTAAAAATGGACAAATTCTAACTCTCGTAAAACCTTCCTTTTTTAGAACTTTCCACTTTTTGGAAACTTTCCACTTCTAGAAACTTTCCACTTTTAACAACAGATTTCACGGAATCACGTATCCCAAACACCACGTCATCTTGGTACTTAGTCGCACAACCAACCACCCCTAAGCGACCAAGTATCAAGAAAGATGGGTTAGAATACTCCATTCCGCTCTAGCCACGGACTTCACCGCACCAACACCTATCACAAAATCTGGGACCAAGGCTAGGGAAGCTCAAGCCTCGACATGCTTCTCGAACTACTTCTTGAACCTTGCCTTCATCCTCTCCTCTGGATACCAAGTCTGCTCCTCAACACGCTCACAGTCCCACAAAACTCTCATTAAAGGAACCCTCGTCCTCCGAAGTTCCTTGATTCTCCTCTCCCCCCACCTGATCATCCTAGTGAATCTTACCCAACAACTGATCATCCTTGTGAAGACACTTCCGCAGCATCAACACATGGAAGACCTTGTGGAACGCACGCATTGGATCGGCAACTCTAGCCTATACTCAACTGGTCCCACCCGTTTAACCACTCTGAACGTACCATATACCTCAGACTCAACTTAGTCTCTTACAATGACCTGTTTGGACCCCGTAATATGGCCATCTTGAGGTACACTTTGTCTCCAACCTAAAACTCAAATCCTTCCTCCTCCTATCAGCATAACTCCTCTGCCAACCCTGAGCCTCCTTCATGATTTGCTTCAGAACCTGAATCTTCTCTGAGGTTCATAAAGAAAATCCACACCATATATGCTCCTCTCCCCCCCATCCTCCTACTTGAGTCCAACATAACGGTGTACAACATGGTGTCCCATCCCGATACTCGCCTGGTAGCTGTTGTTGAAAGCAAACTCTACCAAGCTCAGGTGATTCACCCAATGGCCATCCCAATCCAGCACACAGATCTTCTGCAAATACTACAAGTCTGCATCTAAAATGGTTTTTAAGTATAACTTAACCTCTCTTTAGATTAGAGATTCTTAATCGATGATGACCCAAAGTCAAAAAAGCTCACTGTAAGCTCAATTCTGAACTATGCACATAAAAATCAGAAACTTTTTCAAGTTTGAACTTGTTCATTTGGAATCAGTTAAACAAGCAACTCTAAAAGCTTATGCTTTACATCAACATAACCAACTCCTAAGATTTGGCCATGGATTCTATCTACAATATGGATCATGGTCCACCAAAATAACAGAATCACACATAGTTTTTGGCACCATATCATTTGATATCACCAAATCATATTGTTTCTGTCAAAATCTTAAGCGTCTCCAAGATCTCCCCATCTCACGTTGTACTTAGATGCAAGGTAGTGTGCACCAACAGGACCTCTGCTCCCATATGGATAGAGTTCAGGAACAATTTTCCTCTCCTCGAGCTCCTTCAAAGCCGGTGTGAATAGATCCCATGCTGCATCTAGCTCGTCACTTCTGATAAACAACCTCCTCTCTCCTTCGATTGCATCAAGAAGCAGTCTTTCATATGCATCTGGTATCTCTCTTGGATATCTATCAACCCATAAAGAATAAAAAATAAATAACCTCAGATATGAAAACTATAGTCAGATATAGTATGTTACTGTTATATATACCTGGATCGATACAGAAGGTTAAGGTCGCTGCGATCTAGTCTCATTCCAAGACCAGGAACTTTGTTGTTGATCCTTAGGTATATGCCTTCATCAGGCTGAACTCTGATCACTAGCTCATTAGTTGCGTTATCCAAATTAGTTGCAAAACTTTTCTTGTACAAGTTTCCTGGGACATGTCTGAACTGAACTCTGATCTCTGCTCCTCTCGTATGGAGAGCCTTCCCGGCTTTCATAAGAAAAGGAACACCGTCCCATCTCGCGTTGTTGATGAACATGGCTGCTGCAGCAAATGTAGGAGTGAGACTGTGATTTGGAACCGTTGGATCGTCTGTATAACCTTGATAAGTCTTTCCTCCCTTGCTATGCCCTTTGTATTGTCCAACAACTACATCTTCAAGAAGTAACGGTTTCATTGATCGCAAAACTTTCACCTGACACCGGAACGCATAACCATCAGCAGAGTATTTTACATATTACCAACCTACATATTTGTTAGTGAAAAAGACTCTTACCTTTTCACTTCTTATATCCTCAGCATCTAAGCTTACAGGCGTCTCCATTGCGAAAAGTGCGAGTATCTGCAAGAGATGGTTTTGCATGATGTCTCGTATGATTCCATACTGATCAAAGTACCTGCAGTTATATAACATTATATAAGGTTGTTCCATGATTGTAACGTTGTGAGTTGTCTATAAAAATATTACCCTCCGCGTCCTTCTGTTCCAAAATCCTCAGAAAAAATCAGTTGAACGTTGCGAATGTAATTTCTTGACCATAGAGGCTCGAAAACAAGATTTGAGAATCGAAGCACGGAAAGGTTCTCAACAAGCTCCTTTCCTAAATAGTGGTCAATCCTAAGTATGCCAAAATAACATTGCAAATAAGTTCCAACTTAGAAATGAAAAAAGATGGCGGTGATGCTTGTAGTGGGCAAAATGGAAATGGCTAACCTGAAGATTTGCTCCTCTGTGAGATACTTTTTCAGAGATCTAGTTAACTCTCCAGATGACTCAGAGTCACGACCGAATGGCTTTTCGACAATAACCCTTGTCCAGCCGTTCGGTGAGGAGGCGCTAAGGCTTGCACACCTTACCACATCGACGAATATGTTTGGGGGTATGGACAAATAGTAAAGCCTGTTTGCTAGCTTTCCCCCCTAATAACAAGAAACCAAACAAGAATGTGCTTAGTGGCATGTCTTGAACAGAAACGATCACACTGACTTTGGTACAAGAAACAAGTATGGAGAGAGTGAAGAAATTTTTACCTCTTTCTCTTTGAGCTTGGTGTTTAGTTCTGCAAAATCCTCTTCCGAGTTATACTGACCCGAATGGTAAAAGCATCTTTTCAAGAACTGATCCATTTTGTCCCCACAATTTTCCCTGTTAATTCAAACCTTTTTTTGTCATATAACCAAACCATAGAGTTTTAACTGAAACATACAAAAAACTAAAAAATGCATATAGCAGAATATTATACCTTTGATCAATCCGGCAAGTTAAAGTTCTACTAATCATGTCACGAAGCTCGTCATGAGTGAGTTTGGTCCGAGCATAACCGAAAACAGTAAAGTCCTGAGGAAGACAACCCTCATAAAAGAGAGCAAACAATGCAGGGAATATCTTCTTCTTGGCCAAGTCCCCAGACGCTCCAATCACCGTGATACTAAGAGTAGACTCTTCCTTTGTGACATGTTCCTCTGTAAGATGATCTCCGGCTGAAACTTTTGGAAACATATATACATACAGAAGCTGTAAAAACTACTTCAACTCATAAAAGAGAGAGACTTTATTATCAACCAAAGAGAGAAACTTACTAATTGCTATCTAATCTTCTAAATTCAATCCTAGAATAATGAAAGACACACAATTTACATGAGAAATGGTATCTTTGGGTATAAAAGGCCATAAAAGATACAGTCTTGAATTAGTTTACATTACCATGATCTCTGTTCCAATCCTAACAACAAAATCAAAGACAGGGGCAAGAAACTTCAACAAGCATTATATGTCAAAGAGACACAGTTATCTAGTCAAGAAATTGGAGAAGAAACTCACAGTCTTGTAAAGAAGCGAAACTAGTGGCACAGCCATTAGAGGACTCGAGCTGCTGAGAGTGTTTCTCAGCAAAGAATCTCAACCGAAACTGAGAAAACCAAGATTTTCTCGGGAATGTGAGAGATCGACTGAAGAGTGGTAGAGTCTCCTTAAACGGAGACGCAGTAGCAGCGAGAGATGAGGAAGAAGATGAAGGAATGATCATAGAATGTGTCGCCATGCAAATCTTCTTGGATCGTCAAAAACAAATGTGATGCCATTGTTTTTGCTTCGTGTGAGGCCATTTGTATCTCTCTTAACGTTATCCACAACAGTAGTTTTATTATATCTCTCGCATTATCCACATCTATATTACTTGTCAAAATACTCCAAAGTCCAAACAAGTTTGATTTTTTCTACTTTAGCAAAAAATAGAGAAATTTGATTTTTTTTTTTTTTTTTGTTCCATTTTTTTCTCAAAAAAAAGAACTTATTTAACACCCACAACTTATTTAAAATTTTCATATGCATCTAAATTTATGATTATGAAAAATTAAATAAATAGCATAAAAAAGTAGTTAGGTTAATCACAACTACATTTTATGTTTTTATTAAATTTTCAAACACAATAATGAAAATATGAAATTGTATAAAAAGCTAATTTCATAATTTTTACATCTAGTTTACTTAATTCAAATTTCATTGAATTTTACCATCTCTGAATTTTTCCAACAAAAAATAACATAAAAGCACCAATTATCCTCTCTTTTTGATGTTATAGATATCATAAACTAGAGGATAACTATCACATGCACAATAATTATGACACAAGAAGTATCAGGTAGAGACACAATCCTACCTAACAAGCACATGATACATCGGTATTAACGATAGTAGGTTGTCAGACACATGTACCGCTAGTCGGATACATGTACCGCTGATCAAGTAAATATGTACTAGACAGACGAATTGGCCGAGGGAAGTTGTCAAGCAGACATGAAATGATTGAGACTTTGTGCCGCTATCAGATATGCACATTACCGCTACTGGACATGGATAATACTGCTACTGGACATACACAATATCGCCTAACTGATTGTCGACAAATCATCGGGGACGATACGGACAGTTCACAGTAGTACCGGTACCAAACAGAAATATGGAAGCAAAAGTTGTCAGATGATTGTGATCTGGAGGAATCTTGGTCGGCTCACTAAAACATATAGACAAAAAGATAAAAACAGTAATCGAACGGAAAAACAATGAAATTTCGGACATAAACGGTTGGATTGGTGTCTAGTATCAAGGGAACATGAGAAGACTGAGCATAACTAATAAGGTGGATAACGAGTTACTTATAAAAGATTCAAGAATGACTTGATCATGTTAAAAGTAATAAGAAAGTTTGCTTCTTGTCAAGTTCTAGTCTTTCTCGTTTGTTCATTAATCTTAAGTGAGTGAGTCTTTTAGGCATAACTAGATCTGCGGATTAAATTTGTTGATTAGTCCATCATTCTTCTTTCGTTCATTGATCGAGTGAATCGATTAACTTGTTGATTGAGCGAGTCAAACATACGCTCTTAACAACTTTAGCAACAATGAAATATCAATCCTGAAAGTGTTTACAAACAGAAAATGAGAAAAAGAAGATTACAAAATAAAATATTTTTCTTGGTTAATTTGTTTATATAGAATTTAAAATTTATTTATATTGAGTCTCAAAATGCATATATTTTTTTTTAACATTATGCTACAACAGGCCGACCCACTAGTCAAGTTCAGTGGAATAATCATTTGCCACTAGACTAAGGTCACTTCAACAAAATGCATATTTTTTAATAATAAAACTATAATGTTTACCTTATTTATGCAACATATTATTGGTTTTAAAAGTCAATGCAATTCAAAATTATTTTTTTGGCAACACATTTAGGCTATTCAAAGAAATTGTTTTTTGGCAACACATCTATGCTATTCAAAAGGTTAGTTTTTGGCAACACATTTATGCTGAATGAATAATCAATCTACCAACAGTTTTTGTTTTTGTTTTTTGAAATCATTTATTTATTTTTAAACATTGAAAACACAGTTCGCGCGTAAAAATCCTTATTTATTTTTTTTTGCCATCCGTAAAAATTCTTATATTATTTGAATTTTTACATATAATAAAAAGTGTCAAAAACACTTATATTATTTTTCTATGATCATCACTAATATATTTACCTTATTTCTACAAAAGAAAAAATACTATGAAAATACAAATTCATCTTCTTCTTCTTTTTCCTTTTTTTTTTTTCTGAGTCCACTGCATAATCAGTTTATGATAAACTCTCTTCGACACCAAGAAATCCAGATATTTCTCTCCTCTTCGTCAAAATGGGAGATTTCGTGTAAGAAATCTCTCTTCGCAACGTTTACGTTCTCTCACTGGTCTCTTAGTTCGCTCAAGGATCGCAGCTTTGTCCTTGTTAAAAAGTAAGATTTGTTGGGTTTCATGTATATTATATCCTGTAATGATTCTTCTTCGTGTAAATGATAATTGATTTTTTCTTTTTTTTTTTCTTTTTTTGTTTCCTTCTATGATATGGATTTAGATCTTGAACGTCATGACCATCATACATTTATGTGTTTTACCCAAATTATGTTGTGATTTCTAAATGATATTATCTATGCCTAAAGGGAATTATACCGTAAACTGGATGTGTTACTTGTTGATTTCCCTAAATTCCTATACATGTAATATTGTATCATGTTGTCTCCTATATATATACATGATGTCGATACGTAGACTCTTGATTAATTTAATGAATAATTAATCTGTGATTATTATGTATTTGTCATTTCTGTTTTATTTGCTTGACAATACTTTTATTTATTGCCGTAAGAGATATTATACACTTGTGGTTCAATACAAATCTCTGACCTTGTATCATTTATAACATGCAGTTTGTATCGAGTTATGTCGTCAGCTGGCAGTGGAAACGAATCCAACAACAGTCCGGTTGATCAAAATCCTGATGAGACTATACGTCATGAGCTCAACACCCTTCCATGGGATGCGCTTATAGGATCAGAGGAAGCGAAATGTATCCAATCCAAAACTAAGCCTCCCGTCATCAAGGATTTAATGGTTCAGTGTGGGCGTTGTCACAAATGGAGACTCATACCCTCGATGGAGAAGTATGAAATCTTAAGGGAAAAACATGTCGAAAACCCCTTTGTCTGTGAGACAGCTTCCGAGTGGAAGCCAAATATGTCTTGTGATGTTCCTGGAGATAAAACATCATGTAGTATCTGGGCTATTGATGTGCCTAGCATCCCTCGCCCGCCGACCGGCTGGAAACGTATAGTAAAGGTTCGGCGTGAAGAGTGCGAAAAATTCGCCGATGTGTAAGTAGTTCCATTTGCCTCTTCTTTCTTCTCGTTGTATATACATATACAGTATCAAGCTTAATCTCCTTATTAGTTTTTCGTTGTAATTCAGCTACTATTATCCTCCTTCTCCATTATCAAAAGAGAGGCTTCGATCACCATCCGAAGTCAAAAAGTAGATTTTTAGCACTCCAACATACCAAGTTCTTATAAGTTACACAACATCTTCCTGTTTCATAAGTGTTATGTAATTTATAAGAAATCGACACGTTGATTGGCATGCACGCTTTCTATTTTCTAATTTGGGCATATATAAGAATTAGGTCTTGGGATATCCGTGTCTTTCCATTTTTTCAAACCTATATATAGAATTAGTAGCTAGGTTTGTAGGAACATTTAGTTGGAACCTCATGTCGTGTGGAGATATTTAAAGCTATGGGCGTTGTTTTACTTACTACAATTAATGTGTGATGCCAAGAAATAAATTAAAATATCATCCCTATTTTGATGAATACATCCCTGAAGCATTTGAGAGATCAACTAATTATAGAAGAAATGCTTAACAATTTATCATATTGTGCTCAGTAACGTATAGACAGCTTTCTTAATTTTGGGTGTTAATTATATTTTTGGAAAACTGATGTAAATATTATTAAAAACTACCAACAAATAAAGGAAATTGTGTCTGGAGCTCTGAGTATGACACGTCAGCATTTTGTGTGAGAATGCTTCTCTTTTAATATATAAAGGATAAGCCTCATCATTGGTTTGCAGGTTCTTGAATGACCACCCCGAATACATAAGAGAAGGTGTTAATCTTTCTCAATTCTCCTTCCAATTGCCAAGACCCCTTGCCGATAACTATGTGAAGATGCGTACTCGTCAAGTGAAACCTACTGCTGCTACTGAAAGTAAGTTGCTTTTTTTTTTTTTTTTTTTTTTCTCACTGCACCTTGCTTGTATATCAAATGTCTAGGTGAGTTTTATAGAAAACAATTAAGTATGACATTGTTGGCTATATATTATCATCGGAAATTTGACTCATCTTGTTTCTTTTTTCTCATCAGCTAAGTCAGTGGCGTTGGTATCACCAGGTGAGCATAGTGCATCAGAGCAAGGTCAATCCTCCAAAAGGGCAAGAACATGAAATTGGTGAAACCAACAAAGATGAGTTCAATAATTTATTGACAGTTTTAGTCCATGTGGACATAATTTTTATATTCATGACAATTTCAACTTATTTCGTGGACCAAAGCAAGACTTTGAGTACTTTTTGGAAAAATTTAGTGATGTTTTGTTGAACATTTTTCTCATGTCATCTATCTCATTCTGTTATAACATTTCTTCATCCATATTTTTCTCATGTCTTCCATGAACTATTATCATTTATCGAACAATACGAAGATGGTCTTTATCTTCGTTTTAACTTCATCCTGTTATCTGATTTGTTTTCTCTTATTCATAATTATACTAATTTCATTAGTAGATATATTTGGTATATGGATAATGGCCCTAATCTATGCTATGAAAGATGTAAAAAAAAAAAAATCTATGCTATGAATTACATTTTTTTTTGGCCAGGAATTACATTTATTTTTTAATATGTTTTTTATTTATATTTTTCATAGTAAGATCTAGTTAGGGAGATAATAATAACAATGTGTTGGTTTATGGTCGGTTTGCACCCATAATTCTGCAGCATACCAAGTCAGTTTAGTTAACTTCAAAGCAATTTGTGTCTTTTCATGGTATTAGTGTCTCTCTAATCTCTATTGATCCTCTTCTTTTGTCTATAAAGGATGATTGTAAAGAAAACATAACAATAATTTTGTAGCCATTGATACAAATTCTAAAAAGAAAACAAAAATATTTTCAAGACAGAAAGTTTTGAGAGATCAACCGGAAGAGTACTTCAACGGTGGTTTGTGGTTGATTTTCATACGTGATATCAACTCTGATATATGCCTCAATTTCGAGTCAATTTTATGCCAAGTGTGTCACTAAACATACCAATATGTATATATTACGGTTTAATAACGCGTTCCCATCAAATAATAACACCATAGATAAATATAAAAGAAATCAACATTTTTGGATGTATTAAATCTTCTTGAATCTACTACAACTGGTCTTAGTTTAGTTTTGTCCAGTGTTAAGATTTGTTTTTAAAATTGTAAGCAAAATTGGAGTGTGTGATATATGATGCTATGGTTTGATGGGTATTTTGGTTTCTACAATGAATTTTAGCTATACTAAAATCTACTTTTTAACAGTGATAACATCACAAATTATACATTATATATGGGCAAAGTAATGTATACGAAACCCGACCCAACACACATTTGTTTTACAAATATGTGAATTTGTTTGATGATAAATATAATTTTAAAATATATAAGTTTGTAAATATAGGTTTTCTTAGATTGAACCTCATATCTATTTGTTTTAACAATTTAAAATATAACGATTTTCTAATGATTAGTTGTAAATATCATTGTCTTGTATGTAATATGAATTATTTTAGAACCTAATTTTCATAAAATTAAATTATATCAGATTCTCAGTTTTTTTTTTTTTTTATAACAAACTTGTAAATGTGAAAGTTTTTTTAAATCTATATATAATAGCAAACTCACTTTTTGTGTCAACTTTAATCTAACGGATGAGACTAGTTCTATTATTTTATCTAACAGTTGAAATTATTAATGATTCCAACAGTTGCAAGTTTTTTTCCTTCAAATAATCATGTTTCTTCGTCGTACACTCATCTTTCAAAAATCGTAACTATTAATTTTTGCATCTCTTCATCGTATCCCCATCTTTCAAAAATCACACCTATTAATTTTTGCATCTCTTCGTCATACCCCTATTTTTTAAAAAATCGCACCTATTAATTTTTGCATCTCTTCGTCGTACTCTCATCTTTTAAAAATCGCACATATTAATTTTTGCACCTTTTTGTTTCACACCTCTATGTTTTACACTTTTATATATTACACATCTATGTTTTACACCTTTATATATTACACCTCTTTGTTTACTATATATAAACTTTTATGGACTACAAAAACAAGTTTCGAATTTATGGTTTTCTGAGTATTTTTAAAACTTACAAGTTAATAAATTAAATCAAAGAATTGTTCTTTGGAATGTTTTTTAACTAACATGCATCAATTCAAGGTAATTTTATATTTGCATTGCGTTGTAATAAATATAGATAGATTTATGAAACTCACTGAACCAATGACAAAATCTCATGAATGAACATGTTAGTGTCTACTTATGAACTTGCTAGTGTCCATTCTGTCAATTATGAATAAAATTAATTTTTTCTCTGTTAGATTATTATTATTATACGTGTGGTCATATAGTTCGGAGATAGTATAACATTAATGATCTATAAAAACATAAAACCTTCAGGCATACAAAGTTTGTTTTGTTCTTTTTTTGTATTGTTCTATTGTAGGACAATACCCTTCAAAAAGTCAAAAATATCAATAACATCATCTTCTTTGCCCGGAGTACGCCCGAGCCGTGGTCACTCAGCGACGGTAACCCAGAAAAACCGAAACCGAGATACGAGAGGCATGATGACATGCAGTGATGCTAGATATACGAATAAGCCAAACTTTTTAACAAATATGGTATAATTTTATATATGTTCTATTATTGTCTTATTTAACCTATTTAAATTTTTAAACAAACATGGTATAAATGTAATAATCCTTTTTTTTTTTTTTTGAGTTATGAAGGATGTCCATTGGATATAAATGATCCAGGTTAGTTTCCATTATTTTGTAAATAAAGTTTATTAGAAATTTTAATTTCTTTAACTTTCGGGGTATCAAACATTTTGATAATATATAGAAGCATTCCAAATGAGCATGAAAATAGAGAGCAATTTAAATCTAACATATGAGATTCTTATTATCTCATCTAACGGTTTAGAATTGTTAATGATCTCACAAGTTGCAATATTTTGATCCAACAATTGTGTTTCTTCGTCGTGCCCCCAGCTTTCAATATTTACACTTGTTAGTTTTTGCACCTTTTTGTTTCACACCTCTTTGTTTTCACATCTCTTTGTTATTATATATATATATATATATATATATAGATTTTTATGGACTTTGAAAAGAGTTTTTGTTCTTTGAGTATTGTTTCACACCTCCAAATTTTAAATTTTTTGAGTATTGTTTCACACCTCCAAATATTAAATTTTTTGAGTATTGTTTCACACCTCCAAATTTTAAAATTTTTGAGTATTGTTTCACACCTCCAAATTTTAATATTTTTGAGTATTATTTTATTTCAATTTGTTAATCAACATTGATTCATTCATCTTTGTTAAAATTTGGATTGTTTTATTTATTGATTCTTTCATTTAACTTTTGTTTGATGTCATTTTCTATTTATACCCTCATCGATCATCTCTTCCAAGTATTAATCTAGATAATTGATTGTGATTACTACTTTTCATAGATCTATATGTTTATATATTATATCAAACCCATTTTTAATTTATGGCTTTTAATTGGAAAGTCTGTAACGGCTCTATTTTGGAGAGAGACGTTATGAATCCTTTTTATTTGTAGAATAAAATCAGCAATTGTTAGGCTCTTAGTAAATTTTATCAGATTTTTGTATCTCATTTATATATAACAGCAAAACCACTTTTATGGGTCAATTTAAATCTAATGGATGAGACTATTTTTATTATCTCATCTAACGGTCTAGATTTGTTAATGATCTCAAAAGTTGCAAAATTTTGATCTAACAATTATGTTTCTTGGTCGTACTCCCAACTTTCAATGTTCGCACTTGTTAGTTTTTGCATCTTTTTGTTTCACACCTCTTTGTTTCACACTTTTTTTGTTTATATATATATATATATTTATTTTATGGACCTTGAAAAGAGTTTTTGTTCTTTGAGTGTAGTTTCACACCTTTAAATTTAATAATTTTTAAGTATTATATTTTTTTTTCAATTTATTAATCAATCCACTTTGTCACACATTTGGATTGTTATTGATTCATTCATCTAATTTTTGTTTGGTGTCATTTTCTATCTTATTTCAAGTATTAATCTAGGTACGTAATTGATTGTGATTTTTAATTTTTCATAGATTTATCTTTTTAGTCAATTTGGTTGGTTGCAGTTATGAGCTCTTTCAACCTGCGTCTTTTATTATTTTTTTCCAAATTTTGATAGAATACTAATTTAAATTTTGTTTTATGTGAATATCATTCAAAATTGATTATCTGAGTAAGATTCAACAAATATATCTTTAACATTGTTCTCGTATTGTCACTGTATCAATTTTTCTATATACAACATAATTTTTATTTAATTAATTTGGTTGATTCATCTTAATCATTATTTTGGACTTTTAGATTATACAGTTAAAGAATTACCATAAAGTTTTCACTCGAAATGTGATATTAACAATATTAGTCATTTCAAGTTTTCAATTTCTGCACGGGCCGACATCCTAGTTTATATAAACGCAAATGACTGCGTTTGTAATGTAGTGAACAACTGGAAATATAATTTGGACATCAAAACACCAACATGACGAAAACGGCACGCAGTTACACTCTTAATACACGAGACAACAGTTATTGTGCTCCGTGCTTCAACCCGCCACGCAGTTCCCTTTATTCAATTAAAAAAAAGCATGACGTTTTCACGCATCTATCTTCTTCCCCCTTTCCTCTCTCGGCTTCTCTCTCACACCACCAAGGAAGAACATTCCAAAGATCCTCTCTCAGAGAATTCGCAGCAAAATCTAAAAGAAAACGAAACCCTAATGAGGATTTATTCGGATCCTTGAAATTTTTGGGCTTTCCACTTCTGAAATTTCGAAAAAAGCTTTGTCATTCTTCTGCAGATTCGTTTAGAATTTGAGTGATGTCATCGAATACTTCAGGAAGCTGTTCTACTCGATCTAGACCAA
This sequence comes from Camelina laxa, assembly GCA_024034495.1. NCBI lineage: Eukaryota > Viridiplantae > Streptophyta > Magnoliopsida > Brassicales > Brassicaceae > Camelina > Camelina laxa. The sequence continues at coordinate 27,924,274 of CM043880.1, read as the reverse complement.
ACTCCCGAGTTTCTTCACAGGTCCTTGTCGATGCAAAGCTAAACAGAAGTTTCGAAGAATCTGAGCGTTTGTTTGACTACTCAGCTTCAGTTAACTTGAACATGCCAGTTCGTCATGTGAGATACCTTCTTCAGCTGTTTCAACTTACGTTAGAGAGGGATGTTGATTCAGCCCTTTGGTTGTTTAATCGTTGTTGATGAGAAAAGCCTCAAAGTTATTGCCTTTAGTGAAAACACTCAAGAGATGTTGGGTTTGACTCCACATACTGTGCCAAGTATGGAGCAGCGTGAAACTCTCAGTATAGGAACTGATGTGAATTCATTGTTTCAGTCTCCAGGTTGTTCTGCTTTGCAGAAAGCTGTTGACTTTGGTGATTAGTATTCTGAATCCCATCACGCTTCATTGTAAGTCTTCAAGTAAGCCCTTTTATGCGATTTTGCATCGGATTGAAGAGGGTCTTGTTATAGATTTGGAGCCAGTTAGTCCGGATGAGGTGCCAGTTACTACTGCTGGGGCTTTGAGATCGTATAAGCTCGCAGCTAAATCGATTTCAAGGTTGCAGGCATTGCCTAGTGGGAATATGTCGTTGTTATGTGATGCTCTTGTCAAGGAAGTTAGTGAATTAACAGGTTATGATAGGGTGATGGTGTATAAGTTTCATGAAGATGGGCATGGGGAAGTGGTCGCCGAATGCTGCAGGGAAGACATGGAACCTTATCTTGGGTTGCATTACTCTGCCACTGATATACCCCAAGCTTCGAGATTTCTCTTTATGAGAAACAAGGTTAGGATGATTTGTGATTGCTCGGCTGTTCCTGTTAAAGTAGTTCAAGACAAGAGTCTCTCACAGCCAATAAGTCTTTCTGGATCTACTTTGAGAGCTCCTCATGGCTGTCACGCATAATATATGAGTAATATGGGCTCAGTGGCGTCTCTTGCCATGTCTGTAACAATCAATGGTAGCGATAGTGATGAGATGAACATAGATCTACAGACTGGCAGACACTTATGGGGCTTGGTGGTTTGTCATCACGCAAGTCCTAGATTCGTGCCTTTTCCGTTAAGATATGCTTGTGAATTCTTGACTCAAGTATTTGGCGTGCAGATCAACAAAGAAGCGGAACCAGCTGTTCTGTTGAGAGAGAAGCGTATTTTGCAAACTCAGAGTGTGCTATGTGACATGCTTTTTCGTAATGCACCCATAGGTATAGTCACTCAATCACCAAATATAATGGATCTTGTTAAATGTGATGGAGCAGCCCTTTATTACAAAGATAAACTCTGGTCTCTGGGGGTTACTCCGACAGAGACACAAATTAGAGATCTGATCGATTGGGTTCTCAAAAGTCATGGAGGAAATACTGGCTTTACCACTGAAAGTCTAATGGAGTCTGGCTATCCGGATGCTTCTGTTCTTGGGGAGTCAATCTGTGGTATGGCTGCCGTATATATTACCGAAAAAGATTTCCTTTTCTGGTTCCGGTCTAGCACTGCAAAACAGATCAAGTGGGGTGGTGCAAGACATGATCCCAATGACAGAGATGGTAAGAGGATGCATCCTAGATCCTCGTTCAAGGCTTTTATGGAAATAGTAAGGTGGAAAAGTATGCCATGGGATGACATGGAATTGGACGCAATTAATTCTCTGCAGCTAATAATAAAAGGCTCGTTGCAAGAGGAGCATTCAAAGACTGCTGTGGATGTCCCGCCTGTGGATAATATGGTTCAGAAGGTAGAATTGTGTGTTATCGTGAATGAAATGGTGCGTTTGATTGATACAGCCGCTGTTCCAATATTTGCGGTTGATGCCTCTGGTGTTATAAATGGTTGGAATTCAAAAGCGGCCGAGGTAACTGGATTGGCAGTTGAACAAGCAATAGGCAAACCTGTATCAGAACTTGTTGAGGAAGATAATGCAGAAACCGTTAAGAACATGTTAGCATTGGCACTTGAAGGTAATGCTAACATGTTCCTCTCCAGTCTGGAAGCAAATTTCCTTTATCTGGTTTCTTGGCTTCCTTTTATATTTTGTTTTCATCCTTTTTGACTGTTTTCGCAGATTTTCATCTGTGCCTTGTGTTCATAATACATAATAGGTAGGGAAGAACGTGGTGCTGAAATCAGGATCAGAGCATTTGGTCCTAAAAGGAAAAGCAGTCCAGTTGATTTAGTTGTCAACACTTGCTGTAGCAGAGATACGACAAATAATGTTCTTGGTGTATGCTTCATTGGACAAGATGTTACAGGCCAGAAAACACTTATTGAAAACTACAGCCGTGTCCAAGGAGATTATGCCAGAATCATGTGGAGCCCTTCAACACTCATTCCGCCAATTTTTATGACCAATGAGAATGGATTATGCTCAGAGTGGAACGATGCAATGCAGAAGCTCTCTGGGATAAAGAGAGATGAAGTTGTCAATAAAATGCTTCTCGGGGAGGTTTTTACCTCAAATCATTATGGTTGCCGCCTTAAAGACCATGACACATTAACTAAACTGAGAATAGCTTTTAATGCTGTGGGTTCTGGCCAGGAGAACATAGAGAAGCTTTTCTTTGGCTTCTACCATCGTGATGGTAACTTCATACAGGCATTGCTTTCAGCAAACAAAAGGACTGATATTGAGGGAAAGGTTACTGGGATTTTGTGCTTTTTGCAAGTACCTAGTCCAGAACTCCAATATGCTCTACAGGTTCAGCAAATATCAGAGCAGGCGATTGCCTGCACGCTCAATAAATTGGCATATATCTCCGCCATGAAGTGAAGGACCCCGAAAAGGCAATCTCCTTCCTTCAAGATTTGCTACATTCATCTGGATTAAGTGAAGAGCAAAAGCAGCTCTTGAGGGCAAGTGTTTTATGCAGGGAGCAGTTAGCCAAAGTCATAAGCGACTCAGACATAGAGGGGATCGAACAAGGGTACCAAAAACCTGATTCTTCTATAGTTCTCATTAGCTTAGTTGTGAACTCTAGAATCTTCTGTTCTAATCCTGTTACTTTTTATTTATGGCTTTTAAATCAGCTATGTGGAACTGGGTTGCAGCGAATTCAGCCTGCAAGAATCCCTAGAAGCAGTTGTAAAACAAGTGACGGAGCTCAGCATAGAACGTAAAGTGCAGATCATCTGCGACTATCCTCAAGAAGTTTCATCAATGAGACTGTATGGAGACAACCCAAGGCTTCAGCAGATCCTCTCAGAGACACTGTTAAGCAGCATACGATTCACGCCTGCATGGAAGGGATTATGCGTATCATTCAAGGTAATGGCGCGGATAGAAGCTATAGGGAAAAGAATGAAAAGAGTGGAGCTAGAGTTCAGGATAATACACCCGGCACCGGGGCTACCTGAGGATCTGGTAAGAGAGATGTTTCAGCCGTTGAGGAAGGGAACATCAAGGGAAGGTTTAGGACTACACATCACCCAGAAGCTGGTGAAACTCATGGAGAGAGGAACGTTGAGGTACCTGAGAGAGTCTGAAATGTCAGCCTTTGCGATCCTCACACAATTTCCCTTGGTTTGAAGCACAACACCACCTGTCTTCAATATTTCTATTATTGTTGAGAATAAAAGTGGTGCTTATAGTTATTGTAACTGTGTAATATAATTTTTGATAAATATACTTTATATCATACATGTTGCTTACCCGGATTGGCTTATGTCGTATAAACCGTGAAAAAGTCAATAAAATAAAAATAGGCTTGGTTCAGTTGAATGATGCGGGCTCCAATATTCGAGAGTTTTATGGTGTTGCATCAGTTTCATATACAACCCGCCGCCTACTACTCTCTCTGTCTCAAAGCTCCTTCAACCTCTCGATCGATTCCGGTTTCGCTTCTCTCATGTATGTCTCGAATTTCAAAGTAACTAAAGTGGAGAGATTATTATTATAGCGTGGTGCTTGACTTTCCAGAACCAATCAACATCCCTCGTCCTCTTCTGAAGTTGAGAGAGGTTAGCTTCTGCTATTCCAACAGGCAAGATTTCAGGCTCTCGAATGTTGATTTAGCCATAGATATGGGGAAACGAGTAGCGATCTTTGGACCTAACGGGGAAGGCAAGTCCGCTCTTTTGAATTTTCTTGTGGGAAAGGGAGAAGCCGGAGGTTCAGATCCAACTGAGGGTGAAGTGATTAGAAGCCAGAAGCTGAGGATCGGCAGCTACTCTCAGCACTTTGTTGACCAGTTAACAATGGAGGAGACACCGGTTCAGTATCTTCTTCGTCTGTATCCTGACCAAGAAGGATGTAGCAAACAAGAAGCGGTGCGTGCGAAACTAGGCAAGTCGACCTACCACTCACTACCATTTAACTCCAATTGCGAGATTGTCTGGAGGACAAAAGGCTAGGGTTGTGTTAGCCTCTATCTCAATGAAGAAGCCACACATTTTGGTTCTTGACGACACCTGGACATGCAGACTATAGATGCGTCAGCGTTGGCAGATGCACTAGTTGGGTTCAAAGGAGGAGTTGTGTTAGTGAGTCACGACTCGAGAGTCGAGACTCATATCTCGTGTCTGTGAGGACGAAGAGAAGAGTGAAATTAGGCTTGTAAATGATGGGACAGTGACTTTCTTCCAAGGCACGTTTGAAGAGTACAAAGACGAACTCATTGGAGAAATCAAAGCAGAGGTTGATGACTACTTATTCTCTTCAAAACAGAAGAAGAGGTTGATGAGTTCCCTCTGAAAATAATAACAATCCCTCTGTTATTCTTAAAGTTGATCAACAACTTTTTATTAAATCTTTTTGTATTCTTAAATTAATTCGAGTTTCATGAACTACAATGTTTAAAGATCAAATTGAGATGAATCTTTTCTATCATAAATTCGTTAAAATTTGATCATTTTTTATAAAAAAACAAAAAAAAAGAAAAAGATGATCCAAAAAAATTCAACTAGTTTTTGGGAAGTAAACCTTCACTCTATATATTTTGCAAGGGAAGTATTTTGATCAAAACATGATCTTCTAGCGTCACTAGATTGAGATTTGAGAGGATGGTCCACACTCCACACCACATCACACGTACGGGTCCCCTCGTCAAATTGAGAAGATGGTCCCCAATCTCCTAGTTTCACGACATTCCTATGGAGTTAATGTCACTTCCTAGGCAAAGCTCATCAACAACCTAAATTAAAAAATTTGTTAATCAAGAGATTTGCTTGGTAATTAAAGCTGTTAATTCATGGTTTCAAGGTGTTTTGTACCCAAAACTTCAAACAAGAGGATGCTTAGCTACTACCTTTGCAACTGGCCGACAAGTGGCACCTGCTTTTTTTTTTTTTTTTTCTGCTTTGGTGCTTTTCTTGTTTTTTTTCTTCTTCTTTCGTTCCAAAGTTATTGATTGCATTATTTTTGTAATCTTGTTTACCTAATTTATAATAGTAATTTTGTATTAGGACCATTTTTAGTTGAACGCAATTTTTAGTCCTTTTTTTTGTTGATTCTTTTTATGTCTTGATCAATGAAACTTTATACTGTTTGCATTTGTTGGTTACAAGCTAAAATTAGATATATATATATAAATATTTCTATATTATGTAACATATATTTTCGGCATCTTAAGGTTTTTTGTGTGTTGAATCCTATAAACATATGCATTCTTTGATATATATATTTCTAAAAGTTTTTATAGCTTTTTGATTTCCGTCTTTTTCTTTGTTTCAGTTCTTTTTTTATCAATTTTTGAGCCACAACAGGCTGACCATTAGCCAAATCTTTTTATTTGTAGGAAGCGAGACTCAATCCCTGATACGATGATGCTTTATGCATTAAAGACTTATTTGTCATTGCACTAAGATCACTTCATTTTCTCTTTGTATTGTTATTGTAGGTGTACTTGGAGAGAAATAGAAGATGTTCCAGTTTATAAGCTACAATAATAGGATTGGAACGTTAAATTCTTAAAGAGATTATAACTATACATCTAGAGGCCTGTGAATATAATTTGTTTTAGTTTCACTCAAAGTAATAGTGCGAACAGAGGTCTTGGCATTTTTCGGTGCGTGAAATTTATCAACTTTACTGTTTATCATCCAAAAATAATCATGTTCAGTTTTAGGGGACACATCTTCGTTCATAGCTACCAAGAGTCTTTTTCTATCCTTTTGGTTAGTCGTTACACACAAAATAATATGCATTTTTTTGGTGTTTGCAAAGAACAATATACACTTTTTAATCAACAAAACATACATGTTAGACACCAAAACATACTCTATATTTACAACACATATATCTATCTAGATAGGATATTCTATTTTCGTTCAAGAAGTACTCTACATATATATCTTAATATCTAAAACTTGGTTTAAATGATAACACGTAAATTTGTAAAAAAAAAAAAATTAAAACTAAACTTAAAACAGAGAAATGAGAGGAAGCAACAAAGAAATACAAACAAGAGAGATTTACCTAAATTTCACCTCAATGTTAAATGAGATGGCAAATGTGGTCGGTGACAAAGAACGAAATTGGAGTCGGCAACATGGTAAAGTGGCTGCATATAGTTTTCGGCAGTGGCAGCGGCAAGTTTTATGGATAGCTGAGTCTAAGCGATTTTGTTTGGGACAATTGCATTTTTAGTACTTTTATTTGCATTTAAATGAGGTCGTAAATCTCATATTCGTTTTTCGAGAAACATAACCACTAAGAATGCTGAAATTACAGTTAACCCCCTTACGACCAAACAAAAAACAGAAGCTGAAATGACATATTTAAACCGATCAAGTCTGCAATAGATATCTTTAAGGTTGATTTCAAATTGATGTCAAAGGGGAAACTTCAAAGTAAGTCTACTCCTTAATTATAGGTTAAATTTTAATTTTAAAAATTATAAAAAATAATTTGGTTAACCGTTTGACCAAATAATAACCACATATACTTCCTGCATTGTAATAAAATAAATTTAGATATAAACTAGTCAAATTAAGGGAGGTATGGCTGATTAGGTTAAAATTATTTGATTTAGGGTTTGCTTAAGTAGACTTCTCTGTAGACTATTCGTGGTCTACGCTGCACAGAATCGTCGGAAGTGTGACGTTTCGCGTCCCCGAAGCGGAACCGGAAGCGGAAGCGCCGGGAATCGCCTTGGAATCGCGATTCCTAAAATGAGCCTTTTAGAATCGTGTTGGAAGCGTAAGATTCCGAGTTGGAAGCGTTGGAGAGTAGACTGGAAGCGTCGCTGGAAAAAAAAAAATTGCAGAGAACGGCGACTAGGGTTTTAAGGGAAGAAGATGACTCCGCGAGGAATTACAATTCTGCCCCTTCGTCTTTTATAAAAAGTTTTCGCATTGTGCAGGATCGAACCTCTCACCTCTTAAATCTTAACCACCCTCCCAGCCACTACACTACGAAGCTATCTACGTTTGTATTCACATTCAATTGTATATAATGTAATCTGTAGGTTTTATTTTAGTATTATCATGATTTTATTTAAATCTAATTATTTATAATATGATTTTATGTTTAATATTTTATAATATATATATATATATATATATATATGTATATATGTATATACGCTTCCAACCCGTACCCGCTTCCTAAATTTTATTAAAATTTCGCTTCGCCGCTTCCAAACGCTTCCGCTTCCGCGTACCCGCTCCTGATTCCATGCAGCTTAGTTCGTGGTTGACTTAAAAGTAAGTCTACTCCTTAATTATAGGTAAAATTTTAATTTTAAAAATTATAAAAATTATTTGGTTAACCGTTTGACCAAATAGTAACCACATAGACTTCCTGCATTGTAATAAAATAAATTTACATATAAACTAGTCAAATTAAGGGAGGTAAGACTGATTAGGTTAAAATTATTTGATTTAGGTTTACTTAAGTAGACTTCTCTGTAGACTATTTGTGGTTGACTTTCTTATGCCATCAAATAGTAATATTATATTATTTTAAGCTCACCGACAATTTAACCAAACCGATAGCTGAACTTAACCGAATGCGTACCAATTCTCTTATTTTAACCTAACCGGATTCGGTAACCATATAAATACTTCTTTCTGTAGGTGAACCCTAGTTTGTATGTGCTTTCTCTCTCTCCACAATTTCTCTCTCTAAAATTCCGATATTGTTGCTCTCTAAAATTCAGATTCTATCCTCATCATTTATCGTCTTCGAAACTGAAGGACATCTCAGATAAGTATTCTCATCATAGGAAGTCGGCTATTTGCTTTAGTAACGCTTTAGCTAAGTTTGTTCGAAAATATATATGTTCTCATAGTTTTTTGTTCATTTTGCACACAGATATGGGGTTATACAGCTACACTCAGCCATTTTCTAGTTCTTTGCAAGTATGGAGTGAAGGTCCACCCGAAGTAAACTTTACTGGCCTGACAGTTGGAATTCCTGACAGATGTTTATGCGGAAGGGAAACCGTTATGAAATGTTCCACCACAGCCGATAATCCTGGAAGGATTTTCTTTGGATGCAATAACCATGAGGTTGTTAGATTGTATGATGGTTTATTCGTTTGGTATAATTATTATTTGAGTATAGATAATATTCTTATGGTATATTTACTTATATGATACGGTATAGGATGGAGAGGACCATATTATGAAATGGTGGGATGAGGCTATTATGCAAGCACTTCAAGCAATGAGAGGTGGAATTGCTGACCAAAGGGATTCAGCCATCCAGGAAAATGATGAAATGCTATGGGTTCAGCAGGAGCTAGAGAAGGTGAAAGATCAGATGAAGGAATTACGTCTGTCAATTTGTCGTGTACTCTGGCTGGTCGAGAATGTCTTAATCGCCGGTATAATCTTAATTGTTGTATTAATCTCTTTTGCTTCGTAGATCTTTCAAGTAAAATCTGTGAACCTCTCTTTATCGTGGCCGTTTGTTTGAATGGCGTATTTATGTCTGTAATCTGTTAAACTTGCTTCAGTTTCTTTAATATTTGGACGATATCGTTGACTTCATTTTTTGACCTATTTAGTAGACTTCTCTATTAAGAAATCAGTCGACGAAGGATACGCGTTAATGATTTACGACGTGACGGTTTGTGTTAATAATTATGTAACTGTTCATTGTAACCGTTTCGTCTCGTATATATAAATCAGCCCGGGGCCTTTTGTTTATTTTAAAACTGCAACCAAAAAGTTATCAGTAAATCATTTCTTCTCTCTTTTAAAAAAATAGTAGTAGTTCATCTTGAAAGTCTTGGACGACGGAGAATTGGTGATTGAAAGTCTTGTATCGTTCAATATAAATCATCCACGCTTAATTGGAGACTGATCATGGTTGGGTAACTGAAACTTTCTCTATATCACTACAATTCATCATATCATTCACGTTTGTTTCATTCTTAAAAATAGTCTATATTATATCACTTTATACTTGATAGTTTTGCAGTTTAAAGTACGTTTTAGTTTCCCCAGAAAGAAGTCTACTTGATAAGTCTTCAGCATATTAGTACAAAAATTAATTTGATTTGATGGATTTACTCGTTAAAGTACGTTTTAGTTTCCCAGAAAGAAGTCTACTTGATAAGTCTTCAGCATAATAGTACAAAAGTTAGTTAGATTTGATAGTTTTGCAGTTTAAAGTACGTTTTAGTTTCCCAGAAAGAAGTCTACTTGAGAAGTCTTCAGCATAATAGTACAAAAATTAATTTGATTTGATGGATTTGCAGTTTAAAGTACGTTTTAGTTTCCCCAGAAAGAAGTCTACTTGATCTGTCTTCAGCATAATAGTACAAAAATTAATTTGATTTGATGGATTTGAAGTTTAAAGTACGTTTTAGTTTCCCCAGAAAGAAGTCTACTTGATATGTCTTCAGCATAATAGTACAAAAATTAATTTGATTTGATGGATTTGCAGACGGTTCAGTTTCCCGTGGCGAAGTCTGCGAGAGAAGTCGTCGACATAATCATTACAAGATATAAATTGATTTGACGTTAGTTGGCGGTAATATTTATATTTTTTAATTTACCGATACACGGGATCCGGTTTTAATTGGTTTCTTTACAATTTCTTTATAGTTTTCTGGTTCTGTTTCTAACTAAACGGTTTTGGTTTTATAAAACCGGGATTATTTTAATTATTTTAAATTTTATGACTTAAAAACGGAGATAACAATGATAGTTATCTATAATTCTTCCTCATAAGGAAACTCTTCGCTTCCACTTTTCTCCGCCGTTTATCTCCGCCGATTTCGACGAACTCCGCCGCTTTTCTCCGCCGCTTATCTTCGCTATTGTTCTCTTTGATCAAACTGAAGGTTTGACTTCTTCCGCAATTCGATAGTAGCCTTCTCTTGTTGGATTAGTCTTCCGCTTTCTCAATATATTTTTTTTTAATCTTATCTTGCAGAATGGATGAGAGAAAACCAGAATTTCCTCGGAAGTTTTACACGAAAGCTGATGAGCCTCTTCCTCAAAAAAGCATCGGCTATTACAGCAACGATACGAAGCTGTTTGATGAACTCTACAAAGCTCTCGAGCCGGATGAATGGGACGAGATTTATCAATCTCGACTGGGTGTCTTGTTACAGTTCAACCGTCTCCAATTTGAATGGGCTTCCAGACTGGTTCACCATATGCTCACCTTACAGATAGTCTGCAACAATAAGTACGAGATTTGGAGTCTTGTTAACTCTAACCCTCTACGATTTTCTTTGAATGAGTTTGAGGCCATCACTGGACTTAACTGTGAAGATGTCGAGTCGTTAGAGCAGCCAGAGGTTGAGGTTACAGAAGAGATGGAAGAGTTTTGGGAGAAGCTTGGAGTCAATTTAGACAGCGGTCCGAGTATTGAGCAACTGATCGCAGCATGTAAGAACTCAAACGATTGGTATAGAATAGAGCTTGTTAGGTTGGGTTATTTAGCCATCTACGCTGGGTTTATAGAAGCTAGGAAACCATCAACACCCACCCGTCTAAATATGGCTAGGCTAGTCATGGATTTAGATCCATTTCTTGATTATCCATGGGGAAAAATTGCTTTCAAAAACCTGATTTAGTCTATTAAGGAGAAGGACATAAACAAGCAGAGTTACACCTTAGACAGATTTGTCGAACCTCTACAGATATGGGTGTATGAAGCTATGCCTGATTTTTCCAAATTAATTGGGGAACCGTTCCCAGGTAATCCAAGTCCACTGTTGCTTGCTTACTGCGGTTCTCGCGGAAGAAAACATGTCAAAGAGCATATTCTAAAACAGGTACGCATCCACGTGGTTTGTCTATAGTTTATCTACGATATTAGATGAGTCGGTAGCCCTATTGTGTTAGATTTGAACTTGCTTTTGATTTTTGTTTTATATAAATTTGTAGACAAACTTCAGAAACTACAAAACCATTGGTGGCATGATTAGTCCTGTTTGGCAAGATGATGAATCAGATGAGAAGATTGATAACATTTTGAGAGCATTCAATGGAGATTTTGGTCCATGGAAGTGGGGGAGAGGTTTGTGGGAGATGGTTGGTAATTATCAATCCAACAATGCGAAGGTTAAGATTGAAGAAAAGGGATCGAGTAAGAGAGCCGGTGAATTTGATGAACCAAGTGGGAAGAGGCACTGTCCAGGTCCTTCGATTGACATGGGTGTCAACATTTTGGATTCTTTTAAAGATTAGCTCGGCATGTGGGGAGGAGCTCTGCTCGATCAGATGATAGAAGGTTTCAACAGTTGCGATTTGCTGTTTGACATGTTGACTGAGAAGATTGAGATCCTAGCTTCGGATCTTGACAAAATGAAGGGAGACGTAACTGGTACAAAACAGGCTGATCCTTTAACAAAGGAAAAGAAGGACTCTCAGGCAGCTACTGGTACGGAAGATGATGCATCAAAAGAACAGAAGGAGGATGAGGCAGCCACTGGTACGAAAGTGGCCGTATCAAAGGAGAAGAACGACTCTAAGTCGGATATGGTTAGTTCTGAACACTTGCAGTTTCCTACTACGATCCCTCACAATTACAATACTAGGTACAACGCGAAGAAAAAATTAGACTTCCAGAAGGATTCAACTTCGAAGCCATAAAAACAAGTGATGTCTTCCTTATGTGAAGTAAACTTCCTTATGTGAGGTTGACTTCTTTATCCGTGTGAAGTAGACTTCCTTATGTGAAGTAGACTTCCTTATTGAAGTAGACTTCTAAATCTGTTTTGTCTTTGTTTGTTTTATTCGAGACTTTTAAACATATGTTGCGACTTTAATATTATTTGTTTTCATAAATGATCATGTAACTTTTAAATCGGAATTTGCAGAACAAGCCAGGTCAATCTGAGATAGTTGAGCGTCGATCAGATCCACTTGATGCTTTAGGCCGATAGCCTCTTCCTTCTTCGTCATGTGATCTCTCATCATACGAAGAATTGCTTTGAAACGATCTATCGTCTCTGCTTCAACCACGACTCTCATCCTCTCAAACGCGTGTTTCATGGCACCTATTAATTCCTCTTCCCACTCGTAATCGGAACTGCTTCGCTTATGCTTGCTGGAACTCTCTCCGGCCATATCTCGTAACCAACTTATTCTCTTGTTATCAAAGAAGGAGATGCAATAGATTGAGTGGAAGTGGAAATAGAGAGGATATTTATATGTAAAGAAGAAGATGAATAGATGGCAACGATGCGTAGAGATAGCGAAAGGGTACAACGAATGTAGAGATAGCGAAAGGGTACAACGAACGTAGAGATAGCGAAAGGGTACAATGAATGTAGACTTGAAACATTATCGTACATAGAAAGTGTAATAGACATTTGACTGAAGTTAACTTAGAGACTTCGTACTCATCCCAATACACATTGCGATGACAACAATGAAACCTATCCAAGAGTGAAGGATGAATTGTCGAAGCATCTGTCCATGATTTCACAATAATTGTTGATCTACCGCAGTGGTTGCAGATTGGACCAGTAATTTGTGTTTGCGAATTTGTATCAGAAATTGACCCCGAAATTTGACTCATCGTTCTCTAGCTGATAGTGGTTGTGATAGTGGTTGGTTAAGAAGAGGAGTATCATAAAATGGTCTAACGATTAAATTATAGTTAAGTACTAGCCTTTAATAATGTCGACTTCAACACATGGGAACATTCCTAAATAAAAATATTACAAAGATAAATTTTTGCTACGGAAATTCTAGATGACTTCACGATGAAGTTAACTTCTACTCGTCGTCTACAGCAACCTGAACAAATAATTGTTAGTGTAACCGACGATCATATACAAAACGTTAAAAATGTATAAAGTGGGATTGTTACTTACACAATGTGGTCAAGTATGTCCAGGCTGTCTGCATTTTGAACAAGCATATTGTTTATGAGACTTCCTCGGCTTGCTTCCTTTTTTTATGTGACAATTCTAGCCATGTTAGCCAACGAGACTTCTTTTGCCTACCTGGCTCTTCGGTATGGGAGGTATACATCGGATATCTGGCCCAATTGGATCGTGCTCGACATTGGGCATGATGTTAGCCGCGTATGACGCATAAACATAATTTTTCTATAGTAAGCTTCAACTACGGTAGACATATGCAATCCACTTGACTTGACAGCTTTAATTGCATGTGAACATGGTATTTTCTCAACATCAAACACTCCGCATGAACAAGTTTTTGCTTCCAAGTCAACCAAGCAGTCACGTTGACCACCCCTAACGTAAAAACGCCAACCATCAATGCGTTCTATCGTCATCATATCTGCGTAGTGCTCCCTTACGGCCAATAAGAACTCAACACCCCGGCTAAAAGTGGTTGTCAGACTAAGTGCATCCTCTCGTCTTTTCCAATACCACCTACCTAACTTTTTCGTAATAAACTCAATGAGATATGTGATGGGATAACCTTTGGCCTTCTCTATCATGGAGTTGATAGATTCCGTAATGTTGCTAGTCTTGATGTTGTATCTATCTCCTGGACATAAAGCTGGATCTGCCTCATTCAAGTACGCTGCAAGGGCCGGATTTACATTAGTAAAAGAAGCCATGTTGCGGTTGTAATCATCATGCGTATGCGCATATGCTGCCCCTTTCACCAAGTACATCAGTTGCTTCCCACGGAAATTAGTACTTATGTTTAGTTGGAGATGGTAGTAACATATCCCTCGTGTTGCCCATGGAATAACATTGCCACATGCTTTAGCTATTGAACTACACCTATCCGAAACTACTACCAGTGGATGTTCATCCGAGATACACTCACTTAATTTGGTGAAAAACCAATCCCATGAAGCATCACACTCCGAGTCGACAATTCCAAAAGCCAAGGGAAATATCTGAAAGTTACCATCCTGTGCGCAAGCGACTAGCAATACACCTTCATACTTTCCAGTGAGATGGGTCCCATCAACCACAATAACTCGCCTCACGTAATTGAAACCACGGATTGAAGCATTGAAAGATAGGAAAAGGTACTTAAACCTATGCTCGTCATCAACAACAAGGTCAACGACACTTCCCGGGTTTGACTGCTCTATTTTCCTAAGACAATAAGGCAAATTCGTGTATCCAGATTCGGCACTTCCTCTCACATATTCCAGTGCATGTTGTAAAGCCCCGTACAAAGTTGTGTAATCCAATGTCATGCCGAACATTGTCCTCATTGAATCTTTGATATGTTTTGGGACAACACCATCTACTATTCCTACCCGGTCTACAAAAAGCAGACCAATATATTTGGTGGTGGAACGCTTACGGTGAGCTAGGCGGTCCATAATAGAACATGTATGCACGTTCAGATATTTGGTGACCCAAAAAGTGGTTGGATCATTCTTCACACTGGCAACGACCCTCCACGTACATCCTGGCACAGAGCATATTGCCACCAACCGATTCTTTGTGGACTTCTTAATTTTGAAAGAGAATTTTAACATAATAACGGTCAAACGCACCTCTGTTATGACATCATGTTTGCATGGAAAGCATTGACCTACTTTCAGTTGGTCTATCCAAAGATTATTTAATTGTCCATGAATACCACCAACAAATGGTTTCCCTTCTTCAGCATCTACATCCAGGTGATCTCCATCGTCATCGTCATCTTCATCTTCAAATTTCTCGTACTCACTGTAATCGAAATTCATGTCGTCAACATCTTTCGGCTTCTCATATGTAGTATCATGGAGAGCTTCTTGACATTCTTCTACACATTCATCCGCACCTGGATCTAATTCGTCACCTACTTCACCCGTTGACTCCCCATCGTCTATAGAACGAGAGTTTTTTATATCATTAACACATTCCTTAACCGGCTGTCCATCCATGCATCGCGTAGAGACGCAAAGGCGAAAAACATTCCTACTACTAAAATCTATCAAGTTCTGAACTGATCTATCATTTGTGACATAGACAGGAGGGGTATCTTCGGGCAATTGCTGAAGCATCATCTCTGTTAAGGGATACGATAACTGAACCATCTCTGTTTCTTTGTCAATTTGATAATCTTCTACAGCCATTTCAAGAAGCTCAGCGTATGTACAACCGTGTCGCAAAAAGAACATTCTCCCACCTTTTCGCCCATCCATATCAAAATGCCAAGACCCATTTCTCGTCACCCATACTCCGAAAACAACAGGTATTTGCGCCATTTACCTGAAAGAGTAAGCAGCAAGTCAAATACTCATTACACAGCTGACTACCCGTAGAAGTCTTAAATCAATAACCTAGATGCCTAACAAAACCAAAAACATGATTGATCCAAAAGTATAATATATTATCATGAAAAAATTATACAGAGGCAAGAACATAACCGATACAAAACAAATGAGGTACAAAATCAATAAGAAAAATTTATAAATTTCAATTAAAAACTATTTCATTTATACGGACTTCACAGATAACTCCAACACGTTGACTTCCCAAATTAGTCTACCTTTGTGACCTAACTGCCTATGAAAACCAAAAACTTGATTTCTCCATATGTATAATATGGATTCATGTCAAAAACATACAAAAGCAAGTAAATAACATATATCAAAGAATACATCAAGAAAATCTTAAAAATTATTCACCAATTTGCAATAATTTGGTTTTCAAATTATGCTGACTTCATGTTCACATCAACGAGTAGACATAAAAAAGACTACACAAGGAAAACTTCAAATGAAGTCTATTTCTTGGGGTCTATTTTTGCAATTACAATTTTACAAAGCAGACTGTGAATGAAGTCTACCATAACCGGTTGACTTCTTTTGTGGTCTTCCTTTGTTAATTTTTTGGTTAGTTTTGCAATTAAATAGATAAAACAAGGTAGACTTCAATGGAAAGTTCAACCGGTTAACTTCAAATATAGTCGACTCTGGTTAATTTTGCAATTGACCAACCAATTGACTTTACAGTAGACTTCTGTCTACTAAGTAGACTTTAACTATCCGTCAACAAGAAAAAGTAAACTTCATCTTGGTTAGTTTTGCAATTGACCAAGTTCGACTTTCGCCAAGTAGACTTCGTACGAAGTCTACATTAATGATGACTTCGTTTGCAGTCTGCCGTGGTCATTTTTGCAATTGACCAACGTTTGTATTTTTTAAATAGTAGACTTCTTTTGCAGTCAACTAATTATTTTAATATATTAATATCACTGTCAATGCTTAAATATTTTGGTCAATTCCAAAAATAGTCACTATGGAAGTCTACTCGTTTATTATCGTAAGAAGACTTCTACTAGCAGTCATCACTAAGAAGTCAATAATTTGGTCAATTACAAAAATACACCTTAGTAGACTGCAAACGAGGTATCGGTTGGAAGTATTGTAATGCAGTCTACACTATATTTTTTTGTTTTCAAATGAAATTAAGGAGACTGGAATTTTAGTCTACAGGCTCGAAAGTCGATAAATTTTAAATTGCAAAACTGACCACATAGTAGACTTTACATGATATTATGACGGTTGGACTAACACATGAAGTCTAATTTCGACAAAAAAACAAAGAAAATCACTAATCTACCGGAAATAACCTTATCGGTGGTTGTTTCGCAATGTCAAGCACCGAGGACGTCGTATTTAGTCACCACTGAAGAAACACAGCGCCAATTTTCCTTGTTCACGAGATATAACAAGATTAACGAACTTTCAATTATTTAGATTAAAATGGAGAGGAGATAGAAGAAAATGAAGTTCTCATAGCATTGGGTGTTATTTAAGCTCACAAATTTGGGTTGTTGAAGCATTAAGAGCTTCAAATTTGGTTGTTAATGGTGGTTGGAAAATTGATGGCGGTGGCACAACCGTAAATAAAAGAAGAAGATGAGGATATGGATGTAATAAACATTTTCGCAAGAAATTCAAATAAATCAGAAATAATGGCATTTCTATGAATA
Organism: Camelina laxa; assembly: GCA_024034495.1. Classification (NCBI taxonomy): domain Eukaryota; kingdom Viridiplantae; phylum Streptophyta; class Magnoliopsida; order Brassicales; family Brassicaceae; genus Camelina; species Camelina laxa. The sequence goes on along the minus strand of CM043880.1, from coordinate 27,907,006 downwards.
CATGGAATGACAGAGGATTTAGTAGGAAAAAAGTGGCAAATGTTGGAGAGAGAAAAAAGGAGTGCAATTTTGCAATTGACTCAAGTCAGGGGTCCAAAATTGCAATCGTCCCATTTTGTTTAGATCTTAAAAAAGGTGAAAATATATATGTATTTATAATTTAGTGATTTTTAAGGTAAATACTGACTGAGATATGAGTTTTCCGCTAATTTTTGTCAAAAAAAATATCATACATAAACTTTTCACTTATTAATTAGTTTTATTTTAGCGTTTTTTGATAGGATATTTGCAAAAATAGTTTTTTTTCTATACCTTTTCACAAAAATACTTTTTTTCAATACCTTTTTACAAAAATACTTCATTTTGCAACTAAAATCTTAAGTTTAAGTTTTAGCCAATGAATACTTTTTACCAAAAAAATTGAGAGATCTTTAATAAATTCGAAAACCCATAACCAACTCCTTCGCCGAAGATCTAGCAAGTCTTTTTTTTTTTTTTTTTTTTTGTCGTAATGTAGCAAGTCAACTTAAGTCAGCTTTGGATTGTAGTGAACTTTTTAGAGACGGGAGGAATTAAAATGTCGCCAGATGGTAAGCAGGGAGGGTTGCACATGGCTCACCGACACTCTCAAGTTTTAAAAAGCCTTGGTGAATGGAGGAGCATTATGAGCAAGTACAGTTAAAAGGTTTATTAGTTATGGTCTTTTTGCTCTTTTGGCTTCTCCGATTCCAAAAGAATAGACTACGAACGTTTTTTGTTTTTTTTTATATTTATCTTTCACTGTTTTTCTCTTTTCTTGTTTTGTAGTTTGTACTACAACATATATTTCTAGTAAGAAAGTGTTAATATATTTTGAAAGATAAACACAGAAGACTGAACTGACGGTTTCATTTTAAATTGAAAAACTGTCTGAAAACAATTAATATGACTGATCAAAGGTTATAAGACCGGTACTTTAATAGCAATTTTTAAATAACTGGATCAGAAAATTCTCACGTTAGTAGATCGATTCGATGATCCGACTATGAATTTAGTTTTTAATTTAGTACGTTTAAATATTTTAGAAAGTAATTTTTTTTTCTTAATGATAAACTCAATAGTTTATTATTATATATACTCAGAAAGAAGTGTTTGTTTAAACCAATAATGCATTTTGTTAAATATTTTGTAGTCTTCCAACAAAATGGCCCTTTTCATAAATTTGATGATTTCCATTAGTAAAAAGTTTTTAACTTTTTTAAAAGTAAATTAGCTATATAATTAATTAATATGTTAGAAATATAACTTTGAAAAATAAAATAAAAATTAATCTTTAGGCATGAGTGATATATCATAAAATTAATGAGGGAAAGTCTTATATGCCACAAATTGGAAAAAAAAAATCAGGGTTACCACAATATAATCAGTATGCCACTCATAATATGTAATTCCCTCTTTAACCTTAATGAATTGAATTTATTTTATTTTGTTTTTTAAATATAATCTGAAAAATAAGAAAATAAAAAAATTAAAATAAATCAAATCTCTCTTCCCTTTCCCCCCCCAATACCCTGATTCTTCTTTGATTTCATTTCCTCCCTTTTTCAATTCCTTCAATTCTTCTCTCAGCAAAAGTAAAATCGATCGAATGTAACTCGTCTTCTCTTTGTAAGCTGACCCATGTTTTGCTCCTCTCTTATTTAGCTGCTCAGCCTCATCTTTCCTTCCTCTTCTGCTCGTAATGCTCCGAGACACAGCTCCTCCGGTCGTGGGATGTCGGAAAACTTGGTAAGCTCGCCTACTCCAGCTCTTCCGACGTCGCCACATCCTAACGCCGCGTGTGGGTTCAGGTTAGCCTCTTCTCTTTATTGTTAGAGAATTTGGGGGAAATTAAATTAGGGATTTGATATGAAAAGTAGGTTATTTGGAAAAAATTGTACAATTGGTTTGATTGTGATGAATTGTGTGTAAATAAGAATTGTGTTTGAATTTATTGTGTTTTATTTTTAGGAGGCAATGAAAAGCATACACACAAACGTTCATTTTGATTATGGAGGGCATTATTCAGAGGAGCATGAATGGATTTCAAAAAATGGTTTATACGCTATATCACTTAAGACCTCTTCTTTGGAGCAAATAACTTTCTCAGTGTTAGTTGATAAGATAAGGAGGAAGATTAGGGTAGATGAAACGAAAGGTATGTTGAAATTGAGCTATAGTCTATCTAATGCTCGGAGAGAGTGGTATATTGTAGATGACGAGGACGTTTTTGTCTATCTAACATCAGTGGATAAAGAAGGACTTAAACCTGTGTTGCATGTAGAGTTATTTAGCGATTTGGAAGCAAACCAGAGTGTTGAGCAACTTTCAAGAGTAGAGCGAGTAAGTTCAGTTGGTTTGAATTATGGGGAGCTCGTTTCAAATGGCAAAGCTGTTGATGTAGAAAATGCTGGCATTCTAACTATTTTCAACCCGTGTGAACAACAAAATGAGCCGATTATTGAGGAGGTGTTGGAGAGTTTTGTTAATGAAGAGATTATTGTTAATGAAGAGTGTGAGAATGTAGGACAAATAAACGAATCTGTGGCTGATGTTTCAGATTCAGATAGGGATGATAGGCAAGAGTATGTAGAACTCCCATCTAATGTCGAAAAAAGTCAGTTTAAAGAATGGGAAGATGGTACAGGTCTTGAAATAAATCAAGAATTTTGCTCTAAGGAGGCTGTGCAAGATCTGGTTCATAGAGCTGCAAATATGAACTGCTTAATATTAAAACAGTTAAGTCGGATGCGGATCGACTTATGCTAAGATGCAAGCAAGCTTCAGAAGGTTGTAAGTGGTATTTACATGTTGCAAGAGTTAAGAATTCTGACTATTTTAGTGTCAGAGTACACAGAAAGATGCACACATGCTCTCGATGTGTCGCGAGTACAAGCATTACTAAACAAAAAGGGTCAACACGATTAGTAGCATCTATTTTGCATGATGACTATCCAGGTCAATTCGACACCCCTACTCCTAAGAACATCATGAACATTGTGCAAAGAAGACTTGGTTTGCAGTTGTCATACTCTACTGCCTTGAGAGGTAAGAAACAACATGTTAGTGATGTGCGGGGGAGTCCTGAAGCAAGCTACGCAAAATTGTTTTCTTATCTGCACATGTTAGAGACGGTAAATCCTGGGACAGTAACCCATGTGGAATTGGATGCAGAAAAAGGTTCAAATATCTGTTTATCGCTTTGGGCGCTTGCATTGAAGGATTTAGGGCAATGAGGAAAGTGATAGTTGTGGATGCAACACATCTTAAAACTAAATATGGTGGTAGGTTAGTTTTTGCAACAGCTCAAGATCCTAACCATCACCATTATCCCATTGCATTTGGTGTAATAGATGGTGAGAAAGATGTGAGTTGGAGCTGGTTCTTCAAAATGCTGAAAACTGTTATACCAGAAGAACCTGGATTGGTCTTTATGAGCGACAGACATGGAAGCATCATCAAGGCAGTATCTGAGGTGTACCCGAGCGCACTACATGGTCACTGCGTTTGGCATTTGTCTCAAAACGTGAAGAAAAAAGCTAAGAGGGACAAGAACGATGCTGCGATTAAATTTGTGGAGTGTGCTCATATTTATACAAAGAATGAGTTTGAGAAAGAGTATGGTGATTTTAGGAGGAGGTTTCCAACAGTGGCTGATTATTTAGATAAGAGCATAGGGGTGGATAAGTGGGCTAGGTGTCATTTTGGAGGAGACAGATACAACATTGACACTAGCAATGCCGTAGAATCCATGAATAGTGTGTTTAGGAATGCTAGAAAGTACTCTCTGCTACCTCTGATTGATGCGATTCTTGAAAAGTTTTCAGAGTGGTTTAACAAATATAGAAGAGAATCTGCTGGTGCATGTGAGACAAAGAAACTTGTGCCGTATGTGGAAAATGTATTGCATGATCGTTGTGCAGAGGCATCACATCTAAGTGTCAAAGAGCTAAACAGCTTCCACCTTGAATATAGTGTTATAGGACTTGATGGTAAGACGTATTTGGTGGACTTGAAAATGAGAAGTTGTTCTTGCAGATTTTTTGATATAGACAAGTATCCTTGTGTTCATGCGATTGCCGCAACCAGGAACTTGATGAGGAAGGAAGGAAGAACTATGAATATCCAAATCCATGAGTTATGCTCGATTTATTATTTGATAGAGACTTGGGCATTGGCATATTATAGAACGATTTTTTTAGTGCCGCATGAGTCGAGTTGGAGTGTTCCTGAAGAAAAACGTCAATTGTTCGCCTTACCTCCAGAGTACAATCCAAAAAATGGAAGAACTCAAGAAAAGCGTTTTTTATCTGCAGGAGAACGTTATCGGAAGAGGAGGAACAAGTCTCGGCCTGGCATAAACTTGGACAATTGGTTGCAGCCTCCTGAAACCTCTTAATCTGTGTCTTTGCATTGTACTTCAATTTTTTGTATTACGGTAGAAGTAAAACTTATTTTGTACTCGTGTTTGGATTCTCTTGTATTTGGTATTTGGTACAACCATGTTCTACTAGGGACAACTATGACTTAATCTGTACTCGTGTTTCGATTCTCTATTTTGTTGGGTACAACCATGTTCTACTAGGGACAACTATGACTTAATGAGAAAGTAGTTGTTAAGTGAAATTATGATTACAAAATAATAAATTAGTTACAGTAATAATAACACTTTGTACAAGTATACCAATCTGATCCAAAACTTATAAATTAATTCAAATTATATATTTCAGTAAAACATCTTCCATTTTACTAAACACTCTTAATAATATAAGGAACAATTTCTACAACTTAACCTAGTTTATCCAAATGATTATAGAAATTATAATTTTTGAAAATTTATCTTATCCAAACCTTTTAGATGATAATTAATGATGTAAAGTAATGTGTCCAACTACATCAGAGTATACATTCTTCAAGTCCAACCACAAATACACCAATATCTCTATAGTCCAACTATGGCGAGCAGCGTACAACTGTACACCCAGGTACAACTATGACTATATTGCGCCGCCATTTATTTATTTACCCGACAAACCCACACGTGCACTGTTATTTTATTAGAAAAACTTGGATATCGATTTTTTTTTTCTTCCTATAAAAGAACATTCTTGGGCTCGAAAAAGGGGATCTAGGGTTGAAACTAGAGAGAGGAAGGAGACTGTGGGAGACGACTCTAAAGGAGACCAAAGAAGGGGATCTAGGGTTCACGATTCTGGGTAAGTATTGTATTATTCGTAGGTCGATTTGGATTGTACATCTAGATCTACTTTAATTTCAGTTGAAATCTAATTTAATTTCAATTTTCTTGAAAGTGAAAATGCCAATTAGTTATACTCAGAGTTCAGACTCCGTTGAAAGTATTGATAGTGGCCATGCTCGAGCCGATGGCGATTATGGAATTCCGAAGGTTTGTTGGTGTGGTAAAGGTATGCGCCTAGAGGTGTCTACTGGTAGAGATAATCCAGGCCGAAAATTCTACAGATGTCCAATGAGTGAGGTAAAGTAATAATATCATATATACCTTAGTAATCATGTAGTAATTGCTGAAATTTGTTAACCATGTGTAGACTGCTGGACATCACAAATGGAAGTGGTGGGACGAAGCAGTTGGGGAGGAGATCTCAATCCTACATTACCGACTGGAAGAGCAAATCCAACATGGAGGATTTCAAAATCCGATTTTGGAGTCACTTCGTGCATCATTGCGTGGAATGCGCCTTGAAATTGATGAGCTTAAGACTCGTCTAGGCGAGAAAGAAGAGGAGATTGGTAGGCTGAAAGATTTACTCAAGAAATGGTAACATGTAAAATGAATGAAAAATGCGTTAGTTGTTATCGTTGCAGGAGTGTATGGTTATGGTTGTAATGACATCGATATGTTCTGTTTCCTCTCTGTTTATTGATGTATTTGTTTAGTTGTACTAATGTTCTAATGTTCAGTTGTACTATGGTTCTAATATTCAGTTGTACTATTGTTCTCAGTTGTACTATTATTCTGAGTTGTACTATGGTTCTCAGCTGTACCAATGTTCTCAATTCAACCAAAGTTGTACTCAATTCAACTAGTTTTTACCGCTTACTCAATTTTAACCAAAGTACAAAACCTGGAATAATTAGATTCAACCAAAGTACATAACTAATCAAATCATCCAAAGTACAAAACCAATCAAATCATTTCCTACAAGATCAGTTTCTAAACCCAAACATGACACCAAATTCAAACTACTTCTTCACTTTCTTTTGAGCGGCTACAAATGGTGTCTTTAGCTTCCACGATGCTACCCTTGCTCGCTTCTTGCCAGTTTCAATCACAGTTCCACTGTGCATCCTCTTCTTCTTCTTCATCTCATCTTCTTCTTCTTTTTCTTGTTGGAGTTCTTCATCATCCCCTTCTTCTTCTTGTTCTGTCACTGTCCCTGTCCCTTTCCCAGTGTAGACCACCAAATCACGTGATTGATAATTCATATCATCCATGGGCTGAGGCGTGTATGGTTCATTCTCACTTTTTCCCAGCTCATGCGCCACACATCTTTCAAGATCAACCACTCTCACATCTAACCCCTTGATTTTTTCCTCTACATCACCAATTTTTGAAAATAGCAAACTAAACCCTTTCTCCATAGTCTCCTTTAACTGTAACAGCGACAATGCAGGTTCAGGGAGTTCTTCACCTCTGGCTTCAAGGAGTTCATCACCTCCGGCTTCAGGGAGTTCATCACCTCCGAGTTCAACAGGGATTTCAACATTTCTGTGCTCTAAGTCTGTTTGGTAAACACCCTTCCATAGTATTTTCTTCTTCTTCACGATAAGATGCTCTCTCCAACTATCAACAATGGGATCTATAAAACCTATCCCTTCATCTGCAGAATCATCATCTATTATGCGCCTCAAAAGAACTTTCTCTTCCTCATCCGGTTTCAAGATGCTAGTTATATTCTACAAACAATAAATAAATATAAATCAATACTTCTTTAAGGAAAACACAAACAATAGAGGTTCCAAGATACCTTAATACATCCAAGTGCCGCATTTATCTCATCCAATGAAAATCCTCGCATTAAACTTTCAGAGAACTTGTACTTGCACATGCGTGGACAGTCATTCTCTGCGGGTACAGCTACTCTGAATTTGCGTTTAAGATGAGGGATACACTCAAATGCCAGAATCTACACATACGAATATCCAATTGTTAAATCAACTAATATCTACAGTAATCAGTAACTGTTAAATAATGATATCTCAATATTACCTCCAAAGGAATGATGAACCCGGAAAAAGTGATCTGCGCATTTGGTTTCACGGATCCCTTTACAGGTCCCTTTAAGTTCGTCATCGCCGACCGGATCCCATTCATACATTTATCAAATGAAAAACGTCCCCATGGAAACCTCTCACATGCATCCAAATCATCAATAACACTCAGAATAAACGGCTCTATGTTTCCATCGGCCTTTGACTTCGCTACCAGTATCTTGCTTAAGAAATACAAGATAGTCAACTTCCTTCGGTCTGTACTGCTTTTCTTGCTCTTCATTTCCTCTAGTTTTGCTTCCACATCACTGATTTTGATTTTATCCTTCCTTCCAAACACCCTCTCAACACACTTGTAAGACAACAGCTTCTTATCCTTATAATAAAAACTAGGGTAATCATGGCAGTCCAATCCACTTAATAGCGCATGTTCTCTCAATGAATACCTAACAGGGACTCCATTTACCACAAACCAGCATTCCCTTTGCATCTCCGTACAAGCTGTGCGAAGAAAGAGCATCCACATGCCTTGTATCATGTGATTTGGCTCCTCAGGCATATGGAATATGTGTTTAAACTGAGAATGCTCTCTAAACCATTTCCGTTCTGGCTCAAACTGATCAATGTAATTCACTGTCTGCGTCACAGTACACCTTGTGCCTAATTTACAACTCTTGGTGTATTCAGGTGGATAGAAGAACATTTCCTCTGGCTGCAGTGGTTGCTCTTCATCATCATCATCAGTATCCTGAAATTTAAAACCCAAAGATTTAATTATTAGCTACTGACATAAACCCATATATGATCGAACTACTCACAAGAAGAATTCTCCTAAGATTAGCCTCAAATGATTAAAACCCATAAGCGATTAATCAAAAATTAAGATTAGCCACAAATTGTCAAGTTTCTTCTGTACTAGTTGTAAAGAACCACTATTACTCATGCTATTGTACCTGAGCATCTGAGATTTCTTCTTCCCCATCAGCTTCTACTTCTTGTTCTTCTGTTGCTTGTGATGGTTTTGTGGGAGGATTACTTTCGTCCACAGCTTCTCCTTTTCTTCAACTGCTGCTTCTGTCGACTCATATACTCTACCACCATCTCTTACAATAGCCATTGCTAACAAAAACAAACCAAAACAAAACAAATTACATTATGACAAATCAATAATCCAAATCGCATATATAATTTACCTACGACTAAATATAATATAAACTATCTATTGAGATGCCAATTTCGACAAAGAAGATGAAAGGAGGCTACAGATCTTACAAAGAGGTTGAAGAACACGGTCGGACCTCGTCGGCGAGAGGAGAAGGCTCGACGGAATAGATGACTAGCCGGGAGAAGAATTAACGCCGGACCTCGTCAATTCTTACTTGTCGGAAAACGGAGAAGCTTATCGGAAACGGTCTAACTTGTCGGAATCGGAGGAAAGGGAAACGAAAAACGGCCTGAAAACAAAACGGCTGATTGTGAGGTCGGAGGTCGAGGATGGAATTCCTCTCTTACAATTAGGGATTTCGGTGGGCCTCAAATTTTGGGCCGGGTTAAATCAAATTGGGTCAAACAGGTTGGTTGGTTGTGTAATTTATGTTTTTAATGAAGGGTTTTTAGACTTTTTCCTCTTTTTCGATTTAAACAATATTACTCAACGAAATAAGAAATAGAATGGTGGCATTTTTGATCAACTTTTGCCAGATTGTGGCTTTCAAGCCATTCTTCCAAAATTAATAGCAATATTATAGAATGATTGAATTTTGCTAGCGAATAATTGAAAGTCTAGTTTCAAATAGATTTTTAGCTTTTTAGCGTTTTACATTTTTTCTACAAATTTGTTATCATGTTTAGCTAACCCACTATAAATTTTAGTTATTCCTTATTTTGCTATATATCTGATATACGAAATAGCCCCATCACAGTATTTTATTTTATTTTGTATTGTTTGCGATATTCAAATTCCAGCATATTCAAACAAAAAATTATCTAGTTTAATGTAGGGTGATTTATCTCGAGATTCCAAATTTTCGTTAATGAGGAGGACTAGTTATGGATTGAGCTGTTGCTCCTGATCAAATCTCGATGCAAATAAGAAGAAGAATATAATAGTTTATGCTCAATCTTCTTCCTATAAATCACCTATTTAAACCCTTTCACGTTTGATTATTTGAAGTACATTTACGTATTAAACTTTTTTGGAGTCCTCTCTCCTTATTATACCCACTATTTCCTAGTGGAGTCTCTTAAGTCTAGTAGAACATTAACCTCTTTTGGGTTTTTTTTTTCGTTCTTCCAGATTTATACATCAACTCATAGTTAATTCTCTAGGGTTTTTTTTTTGTTTTTGAAAAGTGTTTTAATCAAGCAACATCTTTTCTCAATCTTTTTCTTGTTTTGAATCTGAGTGTTATAAAATGGTTGAACTCTTGTTTCTTCTATCTTTTTTGGTGGAGCTACAAAGTAACTGCTTTCATATGAATCTTGAGAGCATAAAAATGAAAGAAGGGGTGAGTTTTATTTCATTGCTTTTTAAGAGACCAGTTTCATGGTTGTCTTTTCTTGCCCCACTACTTCTTCACATCGTAGGACTTCGCTTCTCGCAAATCCTAGCTACCTCAGCTGCTTTGTTCTTGTCATCTTTCTTCTTCCCTCTCACAATCCAAAAACCAAACTCCAAGGTTCAAGATCTTAGTCAACACGATCAGCACTCTTTAGAAGAGAGTGAAGTATCTACGACGACCACTGATGATACTGTCAAAAATAATGACGAAGAAGACGGAACAATCCCTGATGAGGAAAGCCTCATAGAGCTCTCCTTACCTAGTGGTCACTACGTTGGCCACCACTACAGTACTATGATTGGACAACAAGATCAAAAGGTCATGTACAACAACATCCCAGATTTCAGGCTTATCCAACTATCAGCCGAGTATGAAGACGATAATCTGATCGAAATCGACATTTCCATCGGATCCATCAAGTGTTCAAGGTTCCAGATCAAAGCCTGATACATCTTTCATATATTTTCTATCACTATATAAAGCTATTAAAATATCGGATGTATAGTAATATTAATTGCGGTTTATTTTTGCACGTCACAAGTGCTCATGTGTTTTTTTTTGTTCTAGATCTCTCCATTCATGGGGGTTTTCTATTGTTATATATTATTAGCTACAATACTTTTCCAACGTTTTAGAATTTCTCCTATCTTCCTTACAACATTTTATGCCTTTTTACTACTGACTGTTTTGAAGATATTGCGTTATTAATTTGCATCACACTTTCGCCACTATCTTACAAAGCAGAACTGCATCAGTTGAACCAAAGCTCTGTATATTGAACGGCCTCAGTGGAACGATAAAAATTAGCCCTGGGCAAAAAACACTGTATCCGTTTACCCGAACCGGAACCGACCCGAAATTACCAATTCGGTTCGGGTTCGGTTATTGCCAAAATAACTGATGGATAATTATTTCTTATATCCGTGAGTATCGGGTCGGGTCCGGTTATTATCCGAGAACCGAATGGGTACCCGAGAACCCGAGAGACTATAATACTCAATCTTTAGTTGTTCTTCGTTTAATCGTTTCTTCCCGAACCTTCACCTATGTGATGAATCATCACTTTTGACAGCCCGCATCTGCTTTTGATTTTTGTCTTTCTCGAATCGATTCAGCCTGGTTTCCGTACGAGTTGTACATCTTTGTCATCTCTTATATATTTGTGTCTACCCTAATTCAGAAAACTGGAATCCCTAAATAATCTCTCCTCCTCACCGCCGTCTGCGTTGTCGAGAAACCAGTATTCAGAGGTATGTTTTCGATCTGTTTTATTTCTCTTTTTCTATAATCTATAGCCCACTTAATCGATTATTTGTTTAACTATTGTTATCACTTATCACTTTTTCGGGTGTTTTGTTAATCTTAAATTTAGATTTGTAACCTTTGCTGTTCGAGGTTTTAAAACAAAAGATTTGTAAGCTAAGGTTGTTTTGTTTATGATGTTAGGTATCACTTCTTCGGGTGTTTTGTCTCTAATGTTCAATGTTCTTATATGGTTTGTCTTCTCTGTTTGCCTTCTCTGTTTTAAGCTAAGGTTGAAAAAATATGATTTGTAATGACTGTTTGTGATGTATGGTTTGTACTAAGGTTGAAAAAAGATTTGTAATGACCGTTTGTGATGTAACCTTTGATGTTCAATGTTCTTGTCTGGTTTGTGCTAAGGTTGAATAAAAATTTGCCTTTGTAAGCTCGGGTGTTTTGTTTATAAATTGTAAGCTTTGCCTTTGCTGTTCAAGGTTCTAATGTAAGCTTTAGTAAGTAGTAACCTTTGATGTTCAATGTTCTTGTCTGGTTTGTGCTAACTGCTAAGATTGAAAAAAAGATTTGCCTTCTCTGTTTTAAGCTATAATACATGACCGTTTGTGATATAAGTAGAAACCTTTAATAGATGACCGTTTGTGATGTATGGTTTGTGACTGTTTTGAGACTGTTTGTGACTGTTAAAGCTTTATTCTAGGTTACTACTTAATGTCTGACTGTTTGTGATGTATGGTTTGTAAGATTTAGTCTGATTTTTACTATTTCGTATTTCGTTGCTGTAAATTGTAATGTTCAATGTTTTGGTCTTGTTTGTAAGCTGTCCTGTTCAATGGCTAAATATTTTTTCTTAATGCCGCAGATGGCGTCTTTTGATCCTCCTCCACCAAATGATCAGTTTCCATTGAGTGATGAAGATGATGGTGAAAGAGACGATGATGTTGATTCACCTAGTTGTGTTCCTGGAGCTAACAACAAGAGGAAACATGGTCACAGAGGTATTGAGGATGGTTCTAACACAAAGAAGAAAGCAGTGACATCGTGGGTCTGGGAACACTTTACTAAACAGAAGGGCAATAATGACTTATGCAATTGTCATTATTGTGGAAAACAAATGAAATGTCCAAGCAAGTCCGGTACCTCCAATCTCTCTAAGCATCTACTAACTGCATGTAAGTCGTACAAGGTATGACAAGCTGCTCATACAGAAAAAAGTCAGAATGTGTTTAGTCCCGATGGTATTAATGGTGATCTTAGATTGAGTAAAGTGTCTGAATCTGTGTTTCGGGAAGCTTCCAATGAGTTGTTGGTTTTAGCTGAGCTGCCATTATCTTTCATAGAGTGCTTAGCTTGGAGACACTTTTGTGCCAAAGTTCAGTTGTATAAGCCACACTCTCGTAGAACAGCAACAAGAGATGTTGTGGAGATGTTTGTTAAGAGGAAAGCAGCTATGAAGAAGGTGCTTGGGGAGAATAAACAGAGGTTGTCATTAACAACCGATATTTGGGTGGCTCCATATACTGGAAATAGTTATATGGTCATTACTGCTCATTATATTGATGCTTGGTGGAAGTTAAAGAAGCTGATCATTGGTTTCAAGAATGTTCCGGATCATAAAGGTTCAACAATCTCCAAGGTTCTTATGGATTGTATGGAAGAGTGGGACATCAAGAAGATCTTTTGCATCACAGTAGACAATGCCACTGCTAACAGTTCAGCAATAAGGAGATTCAAGGAAGCATTTACACAGCTTAATGGGAATGATGCATTTATTCTTAAAGGTGATTATTTGCATCTAAGGTGTGCCACTCATATATTGAATTTGATTGTTAAGGATGGTCTGACAGAGGTAGATGACAGTGTGGCTGCCATCAGGAATGGAATTAATTATCTGAGAGATACAACAGACAGATTGAAAGCATTTGATCTTCGAGTGGAAACAGCAAAAGTTAAACGTGGAAGCATACCTTTAGATGTCAAGACCAGATGGAACTCCACTTACCTTATGTTAGAACAAGCTTTGAGGTTTAGGGTGGCATTTGAAAAGATGCAAGCTGAAGACAAAGTCTATAATGACTACTTTGAGGAAAAAGTGGATGGGACAAAAAGGGTTGGACCAGCAGTCAAGAAGGATTTCGATGCAGTTGAGAGGTTGGTTCAATTTCTTGCCATCTTTTACAAGTCTACACTAGTACTATCAGCTTCAACTTCTGTTTGCTCCCACAAGATATACAATGAGATAGTTACCATCTTAAAAAACATTACTGCTCTAACTGCAAGTACTGGTCCTGATGCAAATTTGAGATGGAAAGGATTGGTTATGTTAGAGAAATTAGAGAAGTATTGGGATCCTTTTGGAGAGAAGGTTGAAATGAATAAGTTGTTGATAGTAGCAAGTATATTCGACCCAAGAAAGAAGATGAAGTTTGCTCAGCTTTGTTTTGACACACTTTATGGTAAGAATAGTGTTGAGGCTACTCATCTTCATGATTCAGTCTTGCAAATCCTTAAGGATATGTTTGCAGAGTATAGTGTTTTAGTCAATAGAAGTGGCAGTGGTGAATCAGAGACATCTACTCAGTCCCAAAGAGCAACTTTTCAGTCTCAAGAACAAGTTGGAAGTGATTACTGTGAGAGAACTGTTGGTTTTGAAAGCATGGAGAGTCTCTACAAAGATGTGGTTAAAGAACTAGGAATTCAAGATTCATCAAATGAGCTGGAGTTGTATTTGAAAGAAAATGTGGAGAATCCGACCCTTCTAAATGGTGCTGAGTATGATTTGCTATCTTGGTGGAGGATCAATAGCCCAAAGTTCCCTATTCTATCACTTATTGCTAGAGACATACTTGCAATGCAAGTGTCTTCAGTAGCATCAGAATCTGCATTTAGCACTAGTGGGAGGATATTGGACCCACAAAGAAGCTGCTTAACCCACTACATGATTGAAGTCTTGATGTGCACAGAGCAATGGATGAAATGTGAGATTCATGTCAATGAAAAAGGAGTGATAACAATCCAAAGCAATCATGTAGTCTTGATGTGCACTGAGCAATGGATGAAATGTGAGATTCATGTCAATGAAAAAGGAGTGATAACAATCCAACAATTGCTTGCGGATGTGGAGTTGCAAGATGAGCTCATGCGAGGTAATTATATCTTCGATTAAACTCTTTCAACTCAACGAGCTCATGCGGATGTGGAGTTGCACGATGAGCTCATGGCAAGTTTGTTATGGCCGATCTCGGTGAATGAAATCCCTATCTGGTTACAAGATATAGAAGTGATACCACTCCAAGTCAAAGACTAAATCAGATATATAAAAAGCATAGTGATACAGGTTCATAATTTGAACTATGAATCAGATTTGAAGTTTCGAACAAAAGAGTTTGTGTATCCTAAGTCCCATCAAAGCGGGAGTTATGTAGTAGATAAATTGAAAACGATCAAACAAAATCACCATTGGCCAACACCAAAATCAATAATGATTAAAAACTTAACCATACTGATTGCCAGAAGATCAGTTTGTACTTGGATTCAGTTGGAGAGAGGGTAAGAATTTGCCAACCTAACTTTTAAAGGTCGCACTTCGGTTCCCGGATGCCGGAAAGGCTTGACGACGTTTTCCTTGACCAAACTCTGACTGCTCCGGACCAGACCCCTTCTTTTTCTGACCTGCTCCAGCTTCTTTTTTTCCTTGTCTGCCCTTTTGCCCTTCCCCAAATTTCAACTCTTTCCTTGCTGCTTCATAATCAAACGGCTCTATGTTTATAAACTCGGTCTGCTTTTGGGCCTTGTTGCTCTTTTTCATGGAGTTAAAGCACTTCTGAAAGTTTGTGGACAACTCCGAGAGAGACATTGGTTCATCTTCAGTCTCAACTTTTTTCGCATCACCATCATCATTTTCTAATAGTATAATATCACCAGTCTCGGAACTAGATACTTCAGACACTGAACCCCAAGTACCAACAATTTCTGAGGCTTCTTCTGAATCATCTTTCAACTTTGTCACACCATCTTCCTTGGGAACAGAGGCTGGCATAGTAGTGGACACCTCTTCAGGCTTCCCATGAAGCTTCGATGTTCCAGTAGCTGACCTTGACTCGGGAAGTTTTTCTGTAAACGAAGGGAATGACAGGTTTACAGATGATCTTATCTGTTCGAGCTTCACATCTTCCTTCACCTGTAAACATTTTCATCAATCATTCTGCAACCAAAAGCAGCTATAGAGTTTTCAAATAAATAAACTCACCTTCTCATCAGTTCGAAATTTCTTCTTCGATGCTGCACTTCCCAGCAATGCTCCTAAACCACTGCTTGGTTTCTTAGAGATCCGAACAGCCGCAGAAACCTGATAATTGACAGACATGTCTTTGAAAGACTAGCATGGATAATAAAGAGCACCAACGAAAAGAAATAACTAGTAGTCACCTTAGCAGAACCAAACAAGCCGGTGCCTAAACCTCTCCCTTCACTAGTACTTGCTGCAACCGTATTTAGGCCTCTGGTACTTTCAACTTGCAAAGAATTATCTTTCAAACTTGGAGAAGCTACATCTCTTGTGTAAACGTCTTTCTTCTCAATAATAGGTTCAATATTCTTATCCATTACCTACAATCAAAGAAGGCCATAGTTAAAACAGACATGAAGAATACAGGAAAACAGTAGAAACCAAAAAGCAGCACGTGCACTTTGAGTCTGAGCTATTGGTGAGGTTTCAGAACTAAAAATTTGGATTCACATTTATCCCTTAACATTTTTCCAACTCTATGCTATGGCTTTCTTTGCAGGTGAGTAGCAGAGGATTTCAATACACTAATCGGCTTTCAACTAGCTAATACACCTCAACAGAAAGCTTAACAGTTATAACTAAAAATAAACAGAAAGAGACAAGAAAATAAATCAATAGTGATATCTTACAGTTCCAGGAGACGCATCTTTTAAAGATAGAGCAGCAGACTCAAATGCAGCATAATTTTGCACCGACTGCCTGATGACACTGACCACCGAATCAACATTCCGCTCGATATAAGGATGCTTTGTTTTCAACATCCGACGCAATTTTCCAACACTAAGAGGCATCTCCTTGGCTATTAGGATAACAACATTAGAGCAAGTTAGCCATTGCCAAATAAATCCACTCTCTGGCAGATGGCAAAATTGAACTCTCAGCTATATACCTATATCAAGGAGAACTTTGTTTGGTAACACATAACCAGTGCTCTCGTCCTCTGCACGTGCAATGAAATCCCTCCATTCACAGAGCCCCTAAAAGAAAGAAAATTCTAAGTTAGCTTTATATAGTATAAGAAAAAGGAGAGTACGTATGCATAATTCATTACATCACATGAGAACATCGTACCGCAACAATGGCAAGTTGAGCTGCTTTGAAGCCGGCTGCTTGAAGCCTACCACAAAATGCCAGGATGGTAAATATAATACTGGTTTACATATCTTAGCTTACGAAAAGCCAGCTTATGAAACATCAAAACAAACGCATACAGTTTTTCTGCTAAAACAAAACAAAACTCAAGTATGTTGATTCTCTCAAGAAAATATAACAAACCCATAGACATGAAGATATGAATTCTCGGTCAATAGCTCTTTCTCATATAGTTGTGTGCACACATCATAACTCCGTTTGTAGACCTGTAAGAAACAGCAAGACAATATAGTTGAAAATGTTGAAGAAGAAAGAGCATATTCTTCTTAGGCTATACATCCACTGGATTTAACTAATCTAGACAAGCAAAGACGTTAATGAGTCAATGGAGTTATCACCAATTATAGACAAATGTGAATACCAATAACCATAGTGAGTCCCAAAATGTGGTCGGGAGATTTTCGACTGTGGTTACAAAAAAAAGAATTTAGCCAGAGAGCTATTTTATGCATGACAGATAACATTGAAAGTTCTCTTAAAAGTATAAGACTGTTGCATAACAAAAATAACCTAGATGAGGCACGTAGTATACCATAAGAACACTGAAATTCCAATTAGTGTATGTTGTAACACAAATGACCAATTATCTAGAACTGACCAGTTCCTCCCAAAGTCCCTCTAAAAACATAAGAATGTTGTAAATGTGAAGAATCACCTAGGTTAGCAGCTAATATAATAAGAATATTGAAAATCTAATTACCCTACAAGAAAACATAACTCACCAAAATACACCCAACAACTTGACCACACATCATTTTCCACAAACAATAATACTATGCCATCAACTTCTTTAAGCCACACAAATTAGTACTTGACCAGTGTGGGAAACTAACAGAAAGATAGTAAGAAGAAAGCTACTTGTCAGCATAATTTGATGATGTCTACCTCAAGCAGAGGAGAATCAGTATGCGCGTCATCCTTTGCCATTCTTTGCAGTTCTAGTCTCATTCCATCATATATGTACAAAAGGTAGTGGGTATCTTCTCTTGCATATCTGCAGTGAATAAAAAAATGTGAGCTCAAGTCAACTGATGCCAGAACAGTAAGAACAGGACGGAGAAGATTGACCTTATCATTTCCTCTGGAATGGGTCGTATTCTCCAGTCTGCATTTTGGTATCTACAGCAATAAATAAATAAAAAGTTGAACGACAAGTGAGACACGAGAGTGAAAAAAAATCCAGATAGGGCCAGACTAGTACTCACTCTTTATTTGCAGTAACTCCACAAAAATGTTGCAAAAGAAACTCCAGGCTATTTCTCTCCAAATTTAGCACCCTTGAGGCCTGAAAGAATTAAATCTGAATCAGAATGTTCCTACTGACGGAAAAACGGCTAAATAACTAAAATTTCTTTCCAGTAGGTGCTTCTTCGTCACCACAATATGAGATCCAAAGCTTGACCTATTGACTAGTATCTTACAACAGTCAAGACATACCAGAAGTTACTAAAAGTCAGGAGGGTGTTAAAAGCATCTGTTAAAGGACAACTAAAACCATCGACGGCGTTATCCCTTTGATGTTATAGTTAACCAAAACCATTCTGAAAATAGTTTCTTAGTTCAGGGTACTTTTTGTAATGGAGGAAAATTCTAGTTTTCCATGACCAACCCATAGAGGAAAAAAAGGAAGAACGCTGGATACCCAGTTCAAATGCCCATAAGTTACCATCATTCTTCTCCCATGTAGCAAAAGGTGTATGTTACGGAAAATGGATATACTATGTTTTATAGCAAATATCGCGCAAAAAATAAACAAAAAAGAAGAAACCATTGCTGAAAAAACATCAAACCTGTCCTGTGTCAAAGAGATTGCAGACATATATGCCGAAGTCCCGTTGAAGCCAGATAATATCTCGATCTGCTCCATGCATTACCTAATTACATAAACAGATTTCAGAGTACAGAACATATATTTAGGTCTTTTATAAAGAAGATCAATGTATCAAGGAAAAACCTTTTTCTTTTTAGGGTCTTTGAATATCTCCCTTAGGTAAGGACCAATGTGAATACGAAGCTTAAATGTATCAAC
Organism: Camelina laxa; assembly: GCA_024034495.1. Lineage (NCBI taxonomy): Eukaryota > Viridiplantae > Streptophyta > Magnoliopsida > Brassicales > Brassicaceae > Camelina > Camelina laxa. The sequence continues at coordinate 27,888,450 of CM043880.1, read as the reverse complement.
TATATAATCCTCTGTTCTGGTGGAAATTTGCATCAAGCATGTCAATCCTTGAAAAGATCGATACTGATTATGCTCCAGATCAACCTAAACAAAGGAAAACGAAAAACGATAATAAGAAAAGGGAGAGGCATCAGCCTTGGCAACTCACAAATTGAGTTGTTTTTGGCATAATCAATGAAAATTTTTAGATAAGCAACTTTATATTCTCCAAACCAAAATGCTGAAACCCATGGTAGTTTAGTATTATTTTCAAGACGCTCTGTAAAAGTGAATGATCAAGTAACAAGCCATTACATAATAATGATAGAATTCTCAGATTTCTTACTACTTCTATCAAAAGACATTATGGTCAAAAAAATACACTACGCAAACTCTTCAACACTTAAGAAAACCAAAAAAGAAATTTACCGCAAACTCTTCAACACTACGCAATTTAGCAACTAATTCTTTCAGATCTTTCACATCTTGAACAAACTTGAATGGAGTCTCTTCCAATGAAAGGGGCTTAACAGGTTCCATCTCGTTTACATCTTTGTCAACGAAGTCAATCACTGAAAGTTTCTCCTGCATAGTATTATAAAAGTATAAAACGAGAAGATAACTGCCAAGAAAAGGCCAAATGCAGACAGCCAAAAATTAAGCATAAGAGAGTTATGAGCATATCTATTCCCAAGCCACAATGTCATCAATACAATACAGTAAGATTTCAGAGTCTAGAGTCTTAATGAAGCACTTACAAACAAAGATAATGCAAATCAAAATACTACACTAATGGCAGCACAGGGCAGGATCTTTTAAAATAACTTCACTACACTCAAATAAAAACTCTCTCATTCTACACTATACCATCAGCATCCTCCCTAATTAGTGTTGGTTGAGTCAATTTTCATATAAAGTTAACTTTTTCAAAGGCAAATCTAAACAGATGATTCTGAAAACGCAAAACACTAACCAGGGGATGCATAACCCGCTGATCGTCTTCGCTCCGCTCCAACCAAACATGCTCAAACGGTTGATTAGCGTTGTTCACCAAGATATTATACTCCTCTTGAGGCTTCTTTATGGTTGGTACATGGAAAGGAACTTTAGCTTTGCCAGATGAATTCCTCTCCCTCTCAGCCAACTTAACATCAATCATTGAACCACCACCGTTAGTATTCTTAGCCGCCGAGCCAGTAATCACATTACCAACCGGCTTCTTCTTCTTCCCATAAACCATCTGAAACCCATCATCCCCATCGTAAGCCACAGGCCGACCAATTTCCTCTTCTTTCTTCCTAATCCTCTTAAACTCATCAACCGAAACATCAAATCTCTCGATAAATTCATCATTCACGTTACAAAGCCAATCCTCGGCTTCAACTTCATCAACATCGCCAGGGAATTTCATCGATTTCTCCAAAACCTGCTCGGAATCACCGATCGTCTCGAGAGCCGACTGCGAGGTTCCAGCTATCTCATCGATTGGGCGTTTGAACTCATCGAAATTGTAGTAAAAATGGAAATCTCTACTCGCCGGAATCAAACGGGAAGACGATGAGAGTTTCGAGAGAGACTTCGAGAAAGAACCATCGACTAATGCTTCCAGGGACTTTACCTTCCAAGAAAGCGGTGAATCGTCGACGTCCATGTTACCGTCGCTCATTCTCGGCTTGAGAAAGAGAGAGAGATCAATCAGAGGATTGTGATTTTAGGGTATCTCGGCTTGGCTAGGGTTTTAGGAACACCATTGATTGAGAAAAAGTACTGTAGAGCTATTTTAATTAGTATATACACTTAGGGCAATAACGTAATATGATAACTTTACAATACTTTGGTATTTGATTTAGGGCTGATATCGAAATATGATAACTTTGTAGATCTTTGAGGATATTTTTAATTAGTTAAGAAATCACTAAGCCATAAATAAATAGTAACTAGGTAATAACCCGCACTATATGCGGCACAAAATATTTTTTACTGCAATTTTTATTAACAAAATCTAGAATATTTACCAGTAATTAGAATTTAAAATTCGATTGTGTAGTATATATATATATATATTAAAAAAGTATATAAATTTTTTGTATAATAATTAAAATTTAACCCGTGAGAATTATTGTAATATCAATCTTATATTATCATATCATATGAACAAAAAATTTTTAAAATTCATTTTAAAGATTTTATGAAAATGTAAAGGATATAATTAAGTTAAAAGAGAATATAAAAATTAATTTTGGGTGTTAATTATATTTTTAGAAAACTGATATAAATATTATTAAAAACTAATGACAAATAAAGGAAATAGTGTCTGGAGCTCTGTGAGTGCGACACATCAGCATTTTGTGTGAAAATGCTTCTCTTTTAAGATATAAGGGACATATACTAAATTACGTGGTAGTTTAATTAATTAATTTTATTGTATGTTAGTAACAATCGGATTCTAAACTAAATTTTCTGAAGATAATCTAATTTATTGATTTAATATTTGTGATTAGGCTATTTAAATATTTTGAGTTAGTCGGTTTGTTAATATTTTCTAAAAATAACGGATTACACTATTACCAAAAAATCATTATGAAATTTCAAAATCAATGTATTCGTGTAGGAATACATTTCACCCGTGAATTATGTGAACATGGTAAAAAAATATATTTATAAAATGTTACAATTTATGGAAATATATATTTTTGTGTGTTTTAAAAATCAAATTTTTATATTTATGGTTAATCGAGTAACTATAACAATTTTTCGTAATCTAATAATCACTCATTTTTAATATATTATGATTTTCTTGGGTACTAAGTTTATTTATAATGATAAGGGTTATTGTCTCATTCTTTTTTAATAGCACATAGATTAATGTACAATTATAACGTATATTCCTATCTGGGTATCAATATTTCCATTTTTAATGTATATATAATCACACTAAATGTTGAGATTAATTAGTTTACATACTTAGATATTTATAAATAATCACACATCATGATATCCCCTAAAGTGTTGTCATTTTTATATTTATTTATGAATATATATAAATCTATATTTATTGGGAATTAAATTTCCTTTAATGAGTTGGAGATAATTCAGGGGTAATATATTTCTTTTTATAATCAATTATAATAACTATTGAAAACTTGTTATTTAAATTATTATGGTAATAATACTAACATAAAAAATAACATTTTTATATGATTTTGTTAATAAGTTATATGTTCTTTTTTTTCAATTAACTTTATCTGTTTTTATAGCCTTTTAGAATATTTTACTTTTGATTTTACGAAATCAATATTTTATATTGATTTTAGGAAATCAATATTTTATATTGATTTTAAGAAATCAATATTTTATATTTATTTCTTAAAAATAATATAACTTTGACTTGTATATTTGTATGTAAATTTTAGTGAAATTTTAACTTAAAATAGTATGTAATTATTTAATTATTTTAATATGTGATAATTAAATTTGTGTGATAATTGATGACATATCTAATTATTATTCAGTTAATTGTTTTTTTAATAAATATAGTGGCATGTTAATGTAATTAAGTAGAAAATTTAAGGGTTTTTTGCTAAATGTGTCTTGAGCTCTCTGGCGACGACACATCAGCTTTTTCAAGAGAATGTTTCTCTATTAATATATAGGGGATGTGACAGCTACAACTTGTAAACAAATTTTAGATAATTTGAAGCAGTTTAAAAATTTACAAAAAGAGCAAAAATATATTACAACATAAAACCTTATGTAAGGTCCCAACTACCACTTCTTAGTTGGTCCTATGTTCAATTTCAGTCCATGGGTCATCTTTTTTAATGAGTTTCACGTTCTTTCACTAGGCCCGTGAACTCATCAATATCCGACGGTCGGTTTGCTATGTCTGGGAGGCTTTAATGATTTGTTACCGTCCCTACAATTCACTACATGATATTTCCCTGTGTTTTGTCCACACTCGCACAGTTCTGACAATCACTTTCCGGAAGGTCACCCATCCTGAGACTATTTCAGCTCAAGCACGCTTAACTCTAGAGTTCTCTCAGGATCCTTGACCGAAAATATAAGTGCACTTTGGTGATATAGGTGGCCAAATCAGTTCTTTTAAACCTCTCTGCAAGCTGGAGTATCACATTCATTACAAATATGATATTATATTATAGATGAAAATTATACAAAAATATATATGTTAAAAGTTAAATCGTAAATAAGAATTAAATAAAAAATCATGTTATTCATATTAAACAACATATGAACATTTATAACCACATAAGTGGAGTAATTACTTTAGCTTGAAAAATAAAATGTAATTAATTATAAGAATGAATATATTAGAGATATACAAAAAAATATTTAGATATTGTATAGAAAATGTCTTTTAATCATGAAAACCCATAAATAATTTACTATAATAATTTTTTTTTTTTTTTAGAAATTTCTTTTTAAGTGTTGGTCAACCCTGGAGTCAACGCCGATCTTTGCCGGAATCAATTGACTGGTATACTGGATTATATGTCTATGATGTTGACCGCATAACGTCATATAGTTAATGCATGTGGTCATATAATACATATACTTTGTGTAGTTGAGTATACAATAGTATATTTGGCATGTGTGACCATGTATTCACCAATACCTCGTGTAACTAGCCATCTTGTTTCTTTAAAATTAACACAATTAAATAAGTGTGGAAGCATCGTCAATTTCAATGATTCTTCTCTCTCTCTCAAACTTTTCTTGGTCTAAATAAAATACAAAAAGAAAGGCTTTGGATGGTTCATGCATGATTGGAGGAGTTTGATGAAGCTGGTGCTTGGTGCATGTAGCCGATGTCTAATGTCAATGTTTAGTGAGTTTGAGTTTTATATTCATACTTATTTAAATAAACGTCAAGAATTATATTTTAGAAATATCTATATGATTGCATGTTTTTATTCTCTACTACACCGTATCCTCCACCCTACCCAAAACCATGTACTGTACTAATTTTTTTGTGATTGGTGAATCAGTGTTGGACAGCCTATTTTTAGGATTTCCTGAATCAATTTTTTAGATATGGGCGATATTTGATCAGTTCTTGGCTCCTAAACTTTCTTGTACAATTTGTGTTGGGCTAAGCTGTTAGAATTTATATCTAGATTTGCCTTGTATTGAAGAGCATCTAGTTTAACTTTAGTACTATTTGCATGATAAAATGTGGACTATTTGCAGTGAAAATTTGGAACTAAACATATGATAATGAGATTTTATATAGATATATAAAACTAATAAGAGTCATCATTAAAGATTATGACTTTTAAAAACCTTTAATTTCTTAGTTTTTCTTAACCTTTTAAAACTACGACTTGCATTTTTCAATAAAGTTTTAAAGATGCATTTTTAATCTTTGGTTTTTGCCTATTTGGTGATATACATAAGATGTTTTTTTTTAAAAAAATCTTTGATGTTAGATACGTAAGATGCATTTTTAATCTTTGGTGTTAGATACATTCATACATAAGATGTTTTTTTTCTCTCTAATTGCATCTAACCAAAGGCCTAATTTGAAACACCAATTTTAAAATTTCCCAAGAATTTCAAAGTTATAATCAATTCATCTTATATATGTCATCGATGACTACGCTAATTTTTTGAGAGATTTTGACAATACCCATCAAGTTACCAATCCACGTAGAGATATTGTCAGTGTCTGATTTCAATCCAACCATTTATCAAGTACTACGTAATCAAATAAGCTTCATTAACCTTTTTCCGTTTTTTCTTCCACCTAATTAATGTTGGCTTAAGCTTGAAGAATAAATAATGCTAGAAGATTCTAGAGATAATCCTACCGAGTTTAATGGAATAGGATTAGGCCAAGGTTTATTTAGGAGGAGTTATCTAAATAAAGTATTCCTAATCAGTTTAGGAATCGGTTTTGTGTAAACTTCTCTATCTATATATAAGGAGGTGTCAATGTGTGACACAACTTGTGAGAGAGATAAAGTTTGAGAAAGGCTTTAGTTTTTGAGTTTATTTTCTAAAGCAATAAAAGTTTTTCTTTGAGAGAGTTGTGTTCTTAAGATTCTTTGTTGCCTAAATTCAATATTTGATATCAGAGCATTATTGAATTTTTTCAATTCTAGGATCTTTTGAACGTAAGGGAGAATCTGTTTTCAAACAAGTTTTCTTTCACAAAGATTACAAGGGAAGTTGCTCTTGTTCTGTTGAAATCTAAACCATGGGTGATTCGGAGAAAGAAGTAGGAGCCATAGTTGCAGTACCACAAACAGTACGAGAAAGTGGATCTTCCTCAATCCAATGTCCGATGCTCAACGCCACAAACTACACCGTCTGGCCTATGAGGATGGAGATTGCTCTAAGAATTCATAAAGTATGGGAAGCTATAGAAACAGGTTCAACGAATGAAGAAAAGAACGATATGGCTAAAGGTATGTTGTTTCAATCAATACCAGAGGCTCTGATTCTTCAAGTAGGAAAGCTTGTCTCTACAAAAGATGTTTGGGAATCTATAAAATCTAGACATGTTGGTGCGGATAGGGTTCGAGAGACACGCCTACAGACCTTGATGGCTAGTTTTGATAGACTAAAGATGAAGGATAATGACAAAATTGATGATTTTGTTGGAAAACTATCTGAAATCTCCACACAATCTGCAGCTTTGGGAGAAGATATTGAAGAACCGAAGTTAGTGAAGAAGTTTCTAAAGAGCTTACCTCGAAGACGTTATATACATATTGTTGCTGCCCTTGAACAAGTTTTAGACCTCAACACAACCAGTTTTGGAGAGATTGTCGGCAGACTTAAAGTGTATGAGGAAAGAATATGTGATGAGGATGATCAGCAAGAAGAGGATCAAGGGAAGCTAATGTATACTAATATGGACTCTCAATCTGTTCAAGGTTACACGGGTGATAACAGAGGACGAGGACAAGGTGGTGGAAGATTTGGTGGCAGATTTGGTCGAGGAAGAGGACGGAGTCGCTTTGGTTATCAACAGAAAGACAAATCAAAGGTTGTATGCTACCGATGTGACAAGGTTGGTCACTATGCATCGAACTGTCCAAATAGATTGTTAAAGCTTCAAGAAGCAGAGGAGAACGAAGACAACACTCACGAAGCTGATCAGTTAATGATGCACGAAGTTGTGTATCTGAATGAGCGAAATATAAAACCAAGTCAACTTGAAAAACACTCTGCAGAGGATAACATATGGTACCTGGACAATGGCGCGAGCAACCATATGAGTGGACATCATAGCTACTTCATCAAGCTTGATGAAACTGTTACAGGAAAGGTTAGATTCGGTGATGATTCTCGGATCGACATTAAAGGAAAAGGGTCGATTCTGTTTGTGTGTGCTAATGGTGACTGGAGAATTTGTATCAGGAGAATTCAACAAGTTTTGTGAGGATTCTGGTATACAAAGGCATTTAACAGCTCCTTATTCTCCACAACAGAATGGAGTTGTTGAAAGAAGAAACAGAACCTTACTTGGTATGACTAGAAGTCTCCTAAAACACATGAAGGTCCCAAATTATTTGTGGGGTGAAGCTGTGAGGCATGCCACTTATCTGATCAATAGGGTTCCAACAAAAGCTTTGGTTACAAGGACACCTTATGAGGCGTTTAAGGGGAAGAAACCAAAACTGGAGCATCTTCGTGTGTTTGGTTGTATCGGCTATGCAAAAATAGAAGCTCAACACTTGAGGAAGTTAGATGATCGTTTGAAAGCTCTAGTGCATCTTGGCACAGAACCAGGATCCAAAGCTTATAGATTGCTTGATCCTTTAAGGAAGAGGATAGTCAAAATCGAGATGTGGTTTTCGATGAAAATACTAGCTGGAGATGGAATGATGAAGAAGTTGCTGGAGATGGAACATTCGAAATTGTTTTTGGACAATTTGGTAACAATGGCATAAGAGAATTGGTTCAAGAAACAGAGGAGTGTGAAGTAACAATGGAGAAACCATGTGACAAGGGTGAAATTACTACATTTAATGATGATTCTGCAGTTACTAGCAGGAAACAAGAATTTGCTACGAGAAAGGTAGTAGAGACAACTGAAGTACGTCAACAACAGTCTGAACTGCAACCTGTGTTACGGAGATCTTCGAGAGTGTCAGTTCAACCAAAGTATCTTGATGATTATGTTCTTTTAGCAGAAACTGAGCAGGATTATGCTCGTGTGGCTGAGTTAGAGTGTGAACGGTTGTTGCTTACACTTGATGAAGAGCCATGGGATTATTCTGAAGCAAGCGAGTTGCAGGTTTGGCGTGATGCGTGTGAGGATGAGATATCATCAATATCTAAGAACAATACTTGGAGCTTAGTAGATCTTCCACCAGGAGAAAAATCGGTAGGTGATATGTCTATATTTTGCATCTCCTTAGCCTGTATTTGTCATGCATTTAGCTAGGACAACTAGTCGCTTTGCATCATTTTAGAACCTTTTTCGTATACTTTGCATGTTTAGGAAGTTTCTGCATCATCCTTGCATACATTGTGCATTTCGGAGTATTTCAGGTGTCTAGGAGACGTTGGAAGCGCAGAGGATCGAGCCACGCTCAACCTCCGCAGTCGAGCCACTCTCAACCTCCGCAATCGAGCCACTCCCAGCTGCATCAATCGAGCCATCCTCAACCTCATCAATCGAGCCATCCTCAATTTACACAATCGAGCCATCATTCGACCCACCGGTCGGGGGATTCAGCTTTCGATGTCTTCATCAAAGTTGTAGAAAATTGAGTCATCTTTCCAATGCCGTTTATTTCAAGCCAATCATAGGTGTGGTTCAAGAGTTATAATCGTTTTAGTGGATGCGTATACACCCAGCTCGAGCCAATTTCTACTCACACCACTCGAGCCACTCCCACTCACACCAATCGAGCCACTCCTACTCACACCACTCGAGCCACTCCTACTCACTCCACTCGACCTCACTATAGGGAGAGACGACACGCGACTCGACCGCACATGTCAGGAAGACGTTCCGTCTTACATGCTTTAGGAGATTCCCAAACCGGTGCTTCACCTTGTCGTTTTAAGTTTTAGGGATTTACATGTTTTTACTATAAATACATTTTGTCAAGTCTTGACTGAGGACATCATATCTTTTATCTCGTTTTCGTTCCCAGAAGGTTTCTGAACCTAGCCTCCAAAAAACGTTATCAGACTTGTATTCCGATATCTTTCAGATTATTCAGATTTTGCATTTGATTTCTTCTACAAAGTTGTTCATCTTGTTTTTATCTATCTTATTATGCTTGATTCAATGATTTCTGTGTTTGCATCCTTAACTATGATTTTCGGATCTGAGTAGTGCGGTAGTTCGTGAGGATGGGATAGATTAGGTGGAGGATTGATGTTCATATATTTTACCCTGTTTTCCCTTAGTATATTCACATCTTTTGCATCTTTTGCTATCCTTTTTCACCATTATTGCATAGCTTTAGGACTAATCATGCATTAGAGTTTAGTTGCATTGCATTTGCATCTTTTCATGCATAAACAGGTGATTTTGGAGCTTAAGGAGCATGGAAGCAATGCTGAGGAAGAAGTGAAACAATCATGAAGGGAAGCAAGAGAGTTAAGGCTGAAATAACAAGGTCCGGAGTCCAACTCGACCGTACACTCGACCAGACACTCGACCGTGTGCTGAGGAGGACTCGACCGAGTGGAGAATGCACAAGAGAAGCCAGCTCGACCTGCCACTCGACCGAGCACAGGTCAAGTTGACCGAGCCGTTGACTATTTTGTCTTTTAGTATTTTTAGGGCTTCCACTCCCCTCCTATATAAAGCCTTGTACCTGCAGCCACAAAAGAGAGTAGCTTTTTAGATATTCTCTAAACCTAGTATTTTACCCTTTTGGAAATTATTCTTTTTGCATTTTTATATTTCTTAGATCTTGTACTTGAAAAAGACTAAATTCGTCAATATTGTTGGTTTCATAACTTTCTTAATATTGAGAATTCGAGTTTCATTTCTTTTTTAATATTGAAGATCTCTGTTTTATCTTTCTAGTGATGCAAGTTTCATTATTTTCTGGATTTTTGACTTTGTTCACCATGTGTTCTTGTGAGTAGTTTGCTTAGGATCTTGAGGATGGGTTAGGCTGGGTTGATCTTGTGGTTTATTTGATTTGGTTAAGCTTGATTGTTGTAGATCTCTTCTAGGCTAGATGTTCTTAATGCTGATCCTATATCTGAGAAGGTAGGTTTTGATTTCAAACATCTTAGCATCACACCAATGTCTAAGGAGCATAGATAAGGCTAGATCTAGAGCTTACCATTAGGTTTGCTAAGAGAGGTCTTGTTTGATTTGAGATGTATTGCTTAATGCCTGCTTGTGTAGATTCTTTACTATGTGAGAGCAAGTCTAGAAATGCATAGGTTTGATTGTTTTTTTGCCATGAGAGTGGATTAAACATGTCTTAGAATAGTATGTCTAGAGATTAGCTCAAAGTTTGTTTGAGGTTTGTTGACCAAGTTAAATAACCACAATGATTAGTTCAGCCCATGAATCCCTCCTCAGGACCTTCTTTGTTTATTGATATCTTAGTCTTAATCCTGTTGCTTGATTGTTGTTTGATTCGTTTTTGCATTGCTCTGTTTTTATTGTGTTGCTCTGTTTTCACGTTTAGTCTAGCTCGACCCTGTACTCGACCTACACTCGGTCGAGTGCTTGCTCGAGTTCTCCCCCAAGAGCTTGTGTTTATGATTTGTGATTGTCCTGTTTCATTTCTGCTGCATTCATTTAGTTTTATGTTCATTGCTTGTCTTGCATAGGTTTATTTCTTGCATTATAGTAGTTTCTATTTCTGTTTTAGCTTCATTACTGTTACAATCATTCTGTTCATTTACATTCAGCATCTAGTTCTTGTAGTTTTATTTTCTGCACTTTGCATTTTAATCATAGGATTGTTAGTGACAAACATCCTTTACATCTGGCTTCAATTAGATCTTTATGCACATCTTGACTGTTCACAAACACTCAGATTGGATTGACACCTCTTATACTGCAAATGCATAAGGGGAATTGAAACACCTTACCATCCATCCATTCATTGCATACATTCATCATCATTCACACTAATCACCACCATCAAATACCTGTTTCAATTTGGCGCCATTGCCTATTTGAGTGTGTTTTTGTGACAATTAGGATCCATAAAAGTCTAAGATTAAGTTTGTTTATCAACTTGTTCACTATTGATCTTGTTTCTTCTTCTGCTTGTCTATGATTGAGTTTCAGGTACCAGCTCGACCATCAACTCGACCACCACTCGACCGAGTATGTGCTCGAGCACCTGATCAAGTCAGAAGCCGGATACAAATAGACATCAGTTCCCAGTCGACTCGACCACCCACTCGAGCCTGTGCTCGACCGAGTGCCTGTCCGAGTCTGTCCTCGACTCTGTTGATGCAAACAAGGTCCAATGGTCCTCACAATCTTCAGAGACTCCTTGATCACATCAACAAACCACAAAGGGACCTAAGACAGCAGAAAACAAGGATCTATCAGGAACAAGAACAACAAGTGCTAATGGAGATGCACCAAACACACATAACCAGAGAGCTGGTATTGTGCCTCCTATTGTTGCCAACAACAACTTTGAGATCAAAAGTGGATTGATCTCAATGATTCAAGCCAACAAGTTCCATGGGTTGCCAATGGAAGATCCCCTGGACCACCTTGATGAATTTGATAGGATATGTGGTCTCACTAAGATCAATGGAGTCAGTGAGGATGGATTCAAATTAAGGCTATTCCCCTTCTCACTTGGAGATAAGGCTCACCTTTGGGAGAAAACTCTTCCTACTGGAGCAATAACCACATGGGATGCTTGCAAAAAAACTTGGCCAAATTCTTTTCCAATGCTAGAACTGCTAGATTGAGAAATGAAATTTCTGGGTTTGCTCAAAGGAATAATGAGAGTTTTTGTGAAGCTTGGGAAAGGTTTAAAGGATTCCAGACTCAGTGTCCTCACCATGGCTTCAGCAATGAGTCCCTTTTAAGTACTTTGTATAGAGGAGTGCTTCCCAAGATCAGAATGCTTCTTGACACAGCCTCAAATGGAAACTTCCTCAACAAAAATGTTGAAGAAGGCTGGGAGTTGGTTGAAAATCTTGCTCAATCAGATGACAACTATAACGAGGACTATGACAGAACCATAAGGTCATCATCAACTGATCAAGAGGACAAGTACAAGAGGGATTTGAAGATGGTAAATGAGAAGCTTGACAAAATCCTTCCTAGCCAACAAAAGTCTATTCACTTCATTGGTGAGGAAGAGGCTCCAGTTCAAGAAGGGGAGACTGAGTTTGCTGAGTTGTGCTACATGCAAAACCAGGGAGGATTCAAAGGCTACAACCAAGGAGGTTTCAAGAACAACAATCTCTCTTATAGGAGTACCAATGTGGCCAACCCTCAAGACCAAGTCTACCCACCTCAACAGCCTCAACAGCAACAAACCTACATCCCCAAACAACAACATCAAGTGTTCCAGCCTCAGTTGTGTCGCCCACCAGGGTTTCAGACTAACCAAGGCCAAGAACAAGACTTAAGAGCAATGATGCAACAATTGTTGATTGGGCAAACACAAGGAAAGATTGAGGCAACAAACAGATTTGCTGAGTTGAACAGGAGGATATCAGATGTTTACAGTGAACTCCATGCCAAGTTTGACACACTTACTTCCAGGATTGTAACTATGGAGAATCAACTAGCTAATGCCCCAAATAACAAAGGCAAGGCCATTATGCACTCTATAGAATCTGCTCATGCTATCAATCTACGCAGTGGAAGGGTTCTACCAACAAGAGAGGGAGCTTTACCAGACACTGAGGACAGTGGTGATCAAGAAGGGGAGAGTTTTCAACAAGAAGAAACTCAAAATGAAAACACCATCGAACTCGACCCACCACTCGACCACCCACTCGACCGAGTGTGTGATCGAGCACCCGATTGAGCAGCCTCTCAAGAAAAAACTAAGCCAGTTGCTTCCAAAGAAAAAGAAGTCCGGTTCATTCCTCCTCCTTACAAGCCTCCACTACCTTTCCCAGGAAGATTTAAGAAGCAGATGGTTGAAAAATACAAGGCATTGTTTGACAAACAAGTTAGAGAGATTGAGCTTAGAATGCCTCTAATAGATGCATTTGTGATGATTCCTCCTTACCAGAAATTCTTGAAAGATGCTGTGATGGAAAGGATCAAAGAAGTTCAAGGGATGGTGATTCTTAGCCAAGAGTGCAGTGCCATCATCACAAAGCAAGTGAATCCTCAAAATCTAAGGGATCCTGGTTCCTTTACTCTACCTTGCTCTATAGGCCCTATAACTTTCAACAGATGCCTATGTGATTTGCTAAGCGCCTAGGGTTTACAAGATATAAGCCATGCAATATATCCTTGATCTTGGCTGATAGATCAATAAGATTACCACATGGTGTTTTGGAGGATCTACCAGTTAGAGTTGGAGAAGAGTAGAAGTCTCAACAGACTTTGTGGTCCTGGAAATGGATGAAGAACCAAAGGATCCTTTGATACTAGGGAGACCTTTCCTAGCTACAGCAGGAGAAATAATTGATGTGAGACAAGGGAAGATTGATCTTAACTTGGGAGAGGACTTCAAAATGACATTTGACATTGTGGATGCTATGAAGAAACCAACCACTGGAGGGCAAGTCTTTTGGACTGAAGAGATGGACAAACTATCAGAGGAATTGATGGAAGAACTAGCAGAACTAGATCACCTTAGAACTGTTTTAACCAAGAGTGGGGAGGAAGGATTCATTCATCAAGAAACCAAAGCTTATGAGAAGATATTGGACTCCTGTAGAGAATCAGACCATCCAGAGGTTTTTGAGGGATTACCAGCACAAAGAGAGGAAGTCTGGTCAGTTCAATTAGCAACTTTGGATAGCTCGACCATCAACTCGAGCACACACTCGACTGAGCACCAAAGCTACTCGACCGAGTGCAATGCTGGGTCCTACACAAATGATTTGTCCGAACTAAAGGCACCAAAAGTAGAGCTCAAACCTCTCCCATTTGGGCTAAGATACGTTTTTCTAGGTAAGAACTCTACTTATCCTGTGATAGCAAATGCTAAGTTGAGTGAAAATGAACTTGATTTGCTAGTTGTAGAGCTAAGGAAGTATAGGAAAGCAATTGGTTATACTTTGGATGACATTCAAGGCCTTTCACCTAGTCTTTGCATGCATAGAATCCATCTTGAAAATGAATCCTACTCTAGTATTGAACCTCAAAGAAGGTTAAACCCCAACTTAAAAGAAGTAGTTAAAAAGGAGATCCTTAAGTTGCTTGATGCTGGTGTAATCTATCCTATCTCTGATAGTACTTGGGTTTCACCAGTTCATTGTGTCCCAAAAAAGGGAGGAATAATTGTGGTAAAGAATGATCAGGATGAATTAATTCCCACTAGAACCATTACAGGGCATAGAATGTGCATTGACTATAGAAAGCTTAATTCAGCTACTAGGAAAGATCATTTTCATCTTCCTTTCATTGATCAAATGTTGGAAAGATTAGCTAATCACACTCACTACTGTTTCTTGGATGGATATTCTGGATTTTTCCAAATTCCTATTCATCCCAATGATCAAGAGAAGACAACATTCACATGTCCATATGGTACTTTTGCTTATAGAAGGATGCCATTTGGATTATGTAATGCTCCAGCAACTTTTCAAAGATGCATGATGTCTATCTTCTCTGATCTCATTGAGGGTGTTGTGGAAGTTTTTATGGATGATTTCTCTGTCTATGGAGACTCCTTTCCTTCTTGTCTTGCTAATTTATGCAGGGTTTTAAAGAGATGTGAGGAGACAAATCTTGTTTTGAACTGGGAAAAGTGTCACTTCATGGTTGAAGAAAGGATAGTTCTTGGTTATAAGATTTCAGAAAAGGGGATTGAGGTTGATAAGGCAAAGATTGAAGTCATGGTTCAACTCCAACCACCAAAAACAGTCAAGGACATAAGAAGCTTTCTTGGGCATGCTGGGTTTTATAGGAGATTCATCAAGGATTTCTCAAAGATAGCTAGGCCATTGACAAGGTTGCTATGTAAGGAGACTGAGTTCAATTTTGATGAAGATTGCTTGAAGGCTTTCAAGGAGATCAAAGCTGCTTTGATTTCAGCTCCAATAGTCCAAGCTCCAAACTGGGATCTTCCATTTGAGATTATGTGTGATGCTTCAGACTTTGCAGTAGGAGCAGTCCTAGGTCAGAAAAAAGATAAGAAGCTGCATGTGATTCACTATGCAAATAGAACCTTGGATGAAACTCAAGGAAGATATTCAACAACAGAGAAAGAGCTCTTAGCAGTGGTATTTGCCTTTGAAAAGTTCAGAAGCTACTTAGTAGGGTCCAAGGTGATTATGTACACTGATCATGCTGCTTTGAGGCACATCTACTCAAAGAAGGATACAAAACCAAGGTTGTTGAGATGGATTTTGCTTCTCCAAGAGTCTGACATGGAAATAATTGATAAAAAGGGGATAGAGAATGGAGTAGTTGATCACTTGTCTAGAATGAGGATAGAAGAGGAGATTCCAATTGATGATTCAATGCCTGAGGAGAAACTGATGCTGATTGGGTCAACACGGCTCACCACTCGACCTCTCACTCGAACAGGCACTCGGTCGAGTATGTTTGGGTGCCCGATCGAGCAGGTCGAGATGGAGGAGTGGATGGCACTTGAGAGTGAAGATCTGCCTTGGTATGCTGATATAGTCAATTACAAGGTGTGTGAAGAAGTCCCAGCAGATATGGACTCCTATAGGAATAGAAACTCCTCAAGGACATCAATGGATACTATTGGGATAAACCTTACTTATACAAGAAGGGATCAGATGGATTGTTTAGAAGGTGCATAGCAGAGAATGAAGTTGAAGGAGTATTAGGACATTGTCATGGTTCTGCTTATGGAGGCCATTTTGCAACTTTCAAGACAGCCCAAAAGGTCTTACAAGCTGGTCTATGGTGGCCTACATTGTTCAAGGACACTCACAAGTTCATCACAAAATGTGATGCTTGCCAAAGGATGGGGAATATCACAAGAAGGAATGAGATGGCTCAAAATCCAATTCTTGAAGTTGAGATATTTGATGTGTGGGGAATTGATTTCATGGGACCCTTTAATCCCCCTTCAAATGGGAATGCCTACATCTTAGTAGCAGTGGACTATGTCTCCAAATGGGTGGAAGCCATTGCTAGCCCCACTAATGATCACAAGGTAGTTCTTAAACTCTTTAAGAACATAATCTTTCCAAGGTATGGAATCCCAAGAGTTGTGATAAGTGATGGAGGATCACACTTCATCAATAAGATCTTTGAAGGAATGCTAAGGAAGTATGGAGTCAAGCACAAGGTGTCTACAGCATCCCCCTCAGACAAGTGGGCAAGTTGAGGTGTCAAACAAACAGATCAAGGCCATTCTATCAAGAATAGTAGGAGCAACAAGGAAGGAGTGGTCTAGTAAACTTGATGAAACACTTTGGGCTTATAAAACAGCTTTCAAAACACCTATAGGAAGAACCCCATTCCAGCTTGTGTATGGAAAGTCTTGTCACCTTCCAGTTGAAGTTGAATACAAGGCTCTATGGGCAATCAAACTTCTGAACCTGGATCTTGAAACAGCACAAGCTAAGAGAAGCCTTGATTTGCATGAACTTGAGGAGATCAGATAGGAGGCTTATGAAAACTCCAAAATCTACAAGGAAAGGACTAAGGCTTTCCATGATAAGAAGATTCTCATAAAGGACCTTAGACCTGGAGACCAAGCCTTGCTTTACAATTCAAAACTCAAGTTATTCACTGGGAAGTTGAAAAGTAGATGGGGAGGTCCTTTTGAAATAAAAGAGGTTTTACCATATGGAGCTGTCACACTTCTCAACAAGGATGGTAGTGAGTTCACAGTTAATGGTCAGAGGGTTAAGAAGTATTTGGGAGAGAAGAAGACACATGAGAAGTGCTCAATACTTCTCATGGATGCCCCTCAAGCTTGAAGAGTCATAGAAGTCAAGCTTAGTGACTCTAAACAAGCTCACTAGGGAGGAAGTCCCTAAGGTATCTCTGTATATATTGCTTAGGATTTTGGTATTTTGACTTTTGTTTTGGTGTTTTCATGGTCAGGGAAACAAGGGAGTCTAAACAGAAGAAGAGAGGGAGATCCACAGTCCAGCTCGACCCCCCCCACTCGGACACGCACACGACCGAGTCACGGTCGTTCGCCATCGTCGAGCTGCCCCAATCTCCATCTCCAAGTCACCAACAAGACCCCAACTACACCTTTGACGGCATGCAAGAGGATGTGGACAACTTCTTCTCCAATCCTTAAGGTACCAATATCACCTTCACTTGTAAATATCATTGCATTTTATATTTGTATTTTGTTTTTAGTCTTGAATCCTCTTTCAAATTTCTTTCACACAGGGGACTGTGTGATTTAAGTTTGGGGGAGGGTTTGAGATAGCATTTGACATTGTGTTTTGTGATCTTATTTCAAAATTTTAGCATCCTCATATTAGTATTTGCATAAGCATCTAAGGCATAGAAAAACCATAAAAATTTGAAAATTTTTGAAAAAATCTTTATAAAAAAAAAAAGTGTTCATGTAGTTTGCATTGCATATTAGAATCTTGTTTAGCATGTTTCATGTAGCATTGTATAATATTTGCATTAGGGATCTATGATGAGTATTTCCTTGTTAGCTTGCTCATTCACTAGACTAGGATCAATGCCCAAGTTAATAGTACTTTGATGTTAGTTGAGTGGTAAGAAGCATAAGATTGAACCAAGCCTTGAATTCCTGCATTGTATTTGGTCTATATTGAAGCATGTTGTGATTTGACACCATTTCCTATCTATAAGAACCTAATATTGACTTTCAATTATCAATGTGTGCATTGCTTTAAACTCATGGATACCATATACATATTTGGATCATCTTTCTCCTTTTTACCACTCTTGTTGATCCAAGTAGCTGATTTCCTCATTAAGAATCAGTTTCCCTACCCTTAACCAACCCTACTTTCAAGCCTTGTTTATTCTTGTGTGTGTGAGGCCTATTTTGGGATTGAGCTTGGTAGAAAGTGTTAGGTTTGAACTGACAAGAGTAAAGCCTTGTGTAGTTCTAGTTTGCACTTTTCAAACTAGATAGGACTAGGTGGTTCACTTGTTCGGTTTGGGACTTGGCTGTTATGAAAAGAAAAAAAAAAAAAGAGAAAAGAAATAAAAAAGGGTAGAGGCCTTAAGAGGAGATTGTGTTTAAGCAAGGTCTAGTGAAAGGATGGGAAGAAAAAATTGTTGAAGATGGTTCTAGTTAAAGAAAAGAAAAGAAAGAAAAGAAAAGTCTAGCAAAAAGCTTGTATGTCTTAAGAATAAGAAGAAAAGAGAACCATAGCAAATAAGTAAGAATCCCCCATCCCACTAGAAAGATCAAATAAGAAACCTCTCCTAAGACTTGAAAACCAAAAGAGAAAAGGGTGAAAGAGAAAAGAAGAAGTTAAAGGGTAGCACTAGGATCATTTGGGTTTAGATTGCTAGGATAAACACTTTGGGTGCCTTTGGGTAGACAAGGTTTTATTCTTGTATGTGTCTAGGTGTTCTTACCTTTAGCATTCTTCTAAAGCTCAATCCATTTTTATGAGAGAACCTTGATATTGATAAGCCCCACTCTAAAAAGAGACCATCATTGTGTCAAAGCCCTTACCTCCAAGCCAAATGAGTTTAAGCATTGCATAGAATTGATTCATGTTCTTGATTAATAAATGTTAAAGGAAATGGTTGATTTGAATGCATGTGGATATCTAAGGCTCAAATCAGTAAAGGTTGTGATATGCTTGTCTAAAATCTTTAAGTACATCTCATTCAACTTGCATCATAGTACTAGTAACTTGGACATTGTTTCTAGATGGTCTAGTTGCAAGCCTTAGGAGCTGAGATCCCACTTTCAAACCTCACTTACCTTCTTATGTCTTGCTTATTTGCTTGAGGGCAAGCAAATACTAAGTTTGGGGGTGTTGATGTTCATATATTTTACCATGTTTTCCCTTAGTATATTCACATCTTTTGCATCTTTTGCTATCCATTTTCACCATTATTGCATAGCTTTAGGACTAATCATGCATTAGAGTTTAGTTGCATTGCATTTGCATCTTCTCATGCACAAACAGGTGATTTTAGAGCTTAAGGAGCATGGAAGCAATGCTGAGGAAGAAGTGAAGCAATCATGAAGGGAAAGCAAGAGAGTTAAGGCTGAAATAACAAGCTCGGGAGTCCAACTCGACCGCACACTGATGTTCATATATTTTACCCTGTTTTCCCATAGTATATTCACATCTTTTGCATCTTTTGCTATCCATTTTCACCATTATTGCATAGCTTTAGGACTAATCATGCATTAGAGTTTAATTGCATTGCATTTGCATCTTTTCATGCATAAACAGGTGATTTTGAAGCTTAAGGAGCATGGAAGCAATGCTGAGGAAGGAGTGAAGCAATCATGAAGGGAAAGCAAGAGAGTTAAGGCTGAAATAACAAGGTCCGGAGTCCAACTCGACCGCACACTCGACTAGACACTCGACCGTGTGCTGAGGAGGACTCGACCGAGTGGACAATGCACGAGAGAAGCCAGCTCGACCTGCCACTCGACCGAGCACAGGTCGAGTTGACCGAGCCGTTGACTATTTTGTCTTTTAGCATTTTTTGGCTTCCACTCCCCTCCTATATAAAGCCTTGTACCTGCAGCCACAAAAGAGTCAGCTTTTTAGATATTCTCTAAACCTAGTATTTACCCTTTTTGGGATTTATTCTTTTTGCTTTTTATTTTCCTAGATCTTGTACTTGAAAAAGACTAAATTCTTCAATATTGTTAGTTTAATAACTTTCTTAATATTGAGAATTTAAGTTTCATTTCTTTTTCAATATTGTAGATCTTTGTTTTATCTTTCTAATGATGCAAGTTTCAATCTTTTCTGGGTTTATGATTTTGATGTTTATCATGTGTTCTTGTGAGTAGTAGCTTAGGATCTTGAGGATGGGTTAGGCTGGGCTGTGAATGAGGTTTGTTTGGCTTGATCAAGCTTGATTGTTGTAGATCTCTTCTAGGGTAGATGTTCTTAATGCTGATCCTATATCTGAGAGGGTAGGATCTGATTTCAAGCATCTTAGCATCACACCAATGTTTAAGAGGCATAGATAAGGCTAGATCTAGAGCTTACCATCTTGCTTGCTAAGAGATTAGAGGTTTTGTTTGGTATGAGACATATTTCTTACTGCCTGCTTGTGTAGATTCTTTACTATGTGAGAGCAAGTCTAGAAATGCATAGGTTTGATTGTATCTTGACCATGAGAGTGGGAGAAGCTTGTCTTAGATACATATGTCTAGAGATTAGCTCATGTTGTTTGAGATTTGTTGATCAAGTTAGATAGCCTCAATCATTAGTCCAGCCCATGAATCCCTCCTCAAGTCCTTCCTTGTTTATTGATTTTACAGTCTTAATCCTGTTGCTTGATTGTAGTTTGATTCGTCTTTGCATTACTCTGTTTTTATTGCATTGCTCTGTTTCTGCGTTTAGTCTAGCTCGACCACTCACTCGACCTACACTCGGTCGAGTGCTGGCTCGAGTTCATCCCCAGAACTCTTGTTTATGCTTTGTGATTGTCTTGTTTCATTCTATTTGCATTCCTGTTGCATTCGTTTAGTATCTTGTTCATTACTTGTCTTGCATTAGTTCTTTAGCATAGTTTCTACTTCTGTTGGTTGCATCATTACTTTCATAATCATCTTGCTTCATTTGCATTTAGTCCATAGTTCTTATAGTTTACTTTCTGCATTTTGCATCATAGGATTGTTAGTGACAAACATCCTTTACATCTGGCTTAAATTAGATCTTTATGCATATCTTGACTGTTCACAAACACTCAGATTGGATTGACACCTCTTATACTGCAACTGCATAAGGGGAATTAAAACACATTACCATCCATCATTTCATTGCATACATTCATCATCATCCATTCCATCTTAACCTTTCCACCATAAATACCTTGTTTCAATTGGCGCCGTTGCCTATTTGAGTGTGTTTTTGTGACAATTAGGATCCATAAAAGTCTAAGATTAAGTTCGTTTATCAACTTGTTCACTACTGATCTTGTTTCTTCTTCTGCTTGTTTGTGATTGATTTTCAGGTACCAACTCGACCATCAGCTCGACCACCACTCGACCGAGTGTGTGCTCGAGCACCTGATCGAGTCAGAAGCCGGATACAAATAGACATCAGTTCCCAGTCGACTCGACCACCCACTCGAGCCTGTACTCGACCGAGTGCCTGTTCGAGTCAGTCATCATGTTTCACAATAATATGTTCCATTTTGTACCATGGCAACATCAACCAGGATTCCAGGCTCAATGGTGTCACCCTCCAGTGTTTCAAACTTCACAAGCCCAAGAACCTGACTTAAGAGCTATGATGCAGCAACTTTTACTTGGGCAAGCAACTGGGCAGATTGAGGTAGCAAAGCAATTTGCTGAGCTGAACCAAACGTTGAATTCCTATTCTTATGACATAAACTCCAAGGTCAAGTACATGAAGAGCTCCAATGATTCTACTTCAGCTCCTACGCCAAACCAATTTCTTGAAGAAGCTATTCGAAACCCAAGGGAATTTACAGCTAAAGCTCTTAATCTCTATGAAGATGCTGTCACTGAGGACAGTGAGATTCAAGGTGGGGAGGATTGGTCATTTATTGAAGCCTGAAGCTTGTGCACAGCAGATGAAACTGCCGTCAAAGCACTCCCAGTGCTCGAACCTGCACTCGACCGAGTGCCTGATCGAGTGGTCGATCAAGCTGAAGGACCAGAAACTGTCAAACCTGCTAGATACATTCCTCCTGCTTACAAACCACCTCTACCATTCCCAGGACGTTTCAAGGCACAGAAGCTGAAAGAACTCAGGGAAATTATTGAGAAAAGGGAAAAGTTGGCTTTGCAACAAGAGAATGAGTTAGCTTTACAACAAGAAGTCATTGAGAAGGAAGAAGTGATGGCTTTGAAGGAAGAAGTTGTGATTGAAAGAAAGGAAGTAATGGCCATACAACAGGAGGTTGTCATTGAGAAGAAGGAGGAAGTAATGGCTATACAAGAGATTACCATTGCTTACAAGGAAGAGGAGAGAGGGCCTGACTTGAGCAAATTTGTTCAGAATCCTTCCTACAAGGACATGCTGCTTGAATTATCCAAGATGAAAGCTCAGGAACAAGACATGAAGGACTTAAGAGAAATTGGGGAAGCTCTTATACCAACAAAACTTGAAGACCCTAGATCATTTGATCTACCTTGCTCCATCGCTACATGCACCAATGTCATGTGATTTAGGAGCTTCAGTGAGCCTAATGCCATACTCAGTGGCTGAGAAGTTGGGATATGAATATTTTAAGCCTTGCAATCTCTATATTGGCCTAGCAGATGGATCAAAGAGGGATGTGCTTGGAGTGATTGAAGATTTCCCAGTGAAGATAGGGAAGGCAAGAATCCCAACTGACTTTGTGATCATGAACATGGATCAAGAGCCAGAAGATCCTCTCATCTTGGGGAGACCATTCTTAGCCACAGTAGGAGCTGTAATAGATGTTAAGATGGGAACCATTAACCTTCACCTTGCTAAAAACTTCACTATGAAGTTTGACATCAAGAATACTACTCATCAGCCCTATTGAAGGTCAACACTTTATGATAGGGAAAAAGGCTAGTTGTGAAGTTTTTGAGGAAGGAGGGAACCCTAGGATTAAAGGTTCAGCCCAAGCTAAGACTGTCCAAGAACTAAAGGGGTCAGTTCAAGTGCTAGCTGGTTTAGTGAAGGAACTTCAAGTTCAGCTCAACAAAAGGTCTTTGAAGAAGGCAAGACCAAAACTCAAGTTTAAGAAGAAACATGGTTCAAGTGCTAAGGAAGTAGTGATCAAGAAGGAACACATGGGTTATCAAGTAGAACCAGGGGGGATTTCATCACCTCCTTGGTCTCCAAATCAAGCTTGAAGAGCTAGAAGAAGTCAAGCTTAGTGACTTTAAACAAGCTCACTAGGGAGGAAGTCCCAAGGTATCACATATGCTTTATTTTCCTTGTAGTTTTGATATGTTTTGTGTTTGTGTTGGGCAGGGCTGTTTAATGAGAGTGTAGATGGGTTTGGAGAGAATTGGACTTGGAAAAATAGACTCGCAAGCCAGCTCGACCACCCCACTCGGACATGCACTCGACCGAGTCACGGTCGATCGCCATCGTCGAGCTGCCCCAATCCCCCTCTCCAAGTCACCAACAAGACCCCAGCTACACCTTTGATAGCATGCAGGAGGATGTGGATAGTTTCTTCTACAATCCTTGAGGTAACACTATCACCTTTACATTGTAAATACCATTGCATTTCATATTGTGTGTTTTGTTTTAAGTCTTGAATCCTCAAACAAATTTCTTTCACACAAGGGACTGTGTGATTTAAGTTTGGGGGAGGGTTTGAGATAGCATTTGACATTGTGTTTTGTTATTTCAAATTTTTAGCATCATCATGTTAGTATTTGCATAGCATCTAAGGCATAGAAAAACCCAAAAAATTTGAAAATTTTTTGCAAAAATCTTTATAAAAAAAGAGTGTTCATGTAGTTTGCTTTACATATTCAAGTATTTTGTTTATCATATAGAACTGCTTGCATTAGGGATCTATGATGAGTATTCCCTTGTTAGCTTGCTCATTTACTAGACTAGGATCAATGCCCAAGTTAATAGTACTTTGATGCTAGTTGAGTGGTTAGAAGCATAAGATTGAACCAAGCATTGAATTCCTGCATTGCATTTGGTCTAAATTGAAGCATGTTGTGATTTGATGCCATTTCCTATCTATAAGAACCTAATATTGACTTTCAATTATCAATGTGTGCATTGCTTTAAACTCATGAGTACCATATACATATTTGGATCATCTTTCTCCTTTTTACCACTCTTGTTGATCCAAGTAGCTGATTTCCTCATTAAGAATCAGTTTCCCCTACCCTTAACCAACCCTTCTTTCAAGCCATGTTTATTCTTGAGTGTGTGAGGCCTATTTTTGGGATTGAGCTTGGTAGAAAGTGTTAGGTTTGAACTGACAAGAGTAAAGCCTTGTGTAGTTCTAGTTTGCACTTTTCAAACTAGATAGGACTAGGTGGTTCACTTGTTGGGTTTGGGACTTGGCTGTTTTGAAAAGAAAAGAAAAAAAAGAGAGAAAAGAAAGAGAAAAGAAAGAAAAAGGGTAGAGTCTTTAAGAGGAGATTGTGTTTAAGCAAGGTCTAGTGAAAGGGAAGGAAAAAAAAATGTTAAAGATGGTTCTAGTTAAAGGAAAGGAAAGAAAAGAAAGAAAAGAAAGTCTAGCAAAAGCTTGTATGTCTTAAGAATAAGAAGAAAACAGAACCATAGCAAATAAGTAAGTATCCCCCCCACTAGAAAGATCAAATAAGAAACCTTTCCTAAGACTTGTAAACCAAAAGAGAAAAGGGTGAAAGAGAAAAGAAGAAGTTAAAGGGTAGCACTAGGATCATTTAGGTTTAGATTGCTAGGATAAACACTTTGGGTACCTTTGGGTAGACAAGGTTTTATTCTTGTATGTGTCTAGGTGTTCTTACCTTTAGCATTCTTCTAAAGCTCAATCCATTTTTTTATGAGAGAACCTTGATATTGATAAGCCCCACTCTAAAAAGAGACCATCATTGTCTCAAAGCCTTTACCTCCAAGCCAAATGAGTTTGAGCATTGCATAGAATTGATTCATGTTCTTGATTAATGAATGTTAAAGGAAATGGTTGATTTGAATGCATGTGGATATCTAAGGCTTAAATCAGTAAAGGTTGAGACATGCTTGTCTAAAGTCTTTAAGTACAGCTCATTCAACTTGCATCATAGTACTAGTAACTTGGACATTGATTCTAGATGGTCTGTTTGCAAGCTTTAGGAGCTGAGATCCCACTTTCAAACCTCACCTACATTCTTATGTCTTGCTTATTTGCTTGAGGGCAAGCAAAGACTAAGTTTGGAGGTGTTGATGTTCATATATTTTACCCTGTTTTCCCTTAGTATATTCACATCTTTTGCATCTTCTGCTATCCCTTTTCACCATTATTGCATAGCTTTAGGACTAATCATGCATTAGAGTTTAGTTGCATTGCATTTGCATCTTTTCATGCATAAACTGGTGATTTTGAAGCTTAAGGAGCATGGAAGCAATGCTGAGGAAGGAGTGAAGCAATCATGAAGGGAAAGCAAGAGAGTTAAGGCTGAAATAACAAGGTCCGGAGTCCAACTCGACCGCACACTCGACCAGACACTCGACCGTGTGCTGAGGAGGACTCGACCGAGTGGACAATGCACGAGAGAAGCCAGCTCGACCTGCCACTCGACCGAGCACAGGTCGAGTTGACCGAGCCGTTGACTATTTTGTCTTTTATTTGTAGGGCTTCCACTCCCCTCCTATATAAAGCCTTGTACCTGCAGCCACAAAAGGAGTCAGCTTTTAGATATTCTCTAAACCTAGTATTTACCCTTTTTGGGATTTATTCTTTTTGTTTTTTATTTTCCTAGATCTTGTACTTGAAAAGACTAAATTCTTCAATATTGTTAGTTTAATAACTTTCTTAATATTGAGAATTTAAGTTTCATTTCTTTTTCAATATTGTAGATCTTTGTTTTATCTTTCTAATGATGCAAGTTTCAATCTTTTTGGGTTTATGATTTTGATGTTTATCATGTGTTCTTGTGAGTAGTAGCTTAGGATCTTGAGGAGGGGTTAGGCTGGGCTGTGAATGAGGTTTGTTTGGCTTGATCAAGCTTGATTGTTGTAGATCTCTTCTAGGGTAGATGTTCTTAATGCTGATCCTATATCTGAGAGGGTAGGATCTGATTTCAAGCATCTTAGCATCACACCAATGTTTAAGAGGCATAGATAAGGCTAGATCTAGAGCTTACCATCTTGCTTGCTAAGAGATTAGAGGTTTTGTTTGGTATGAGACATATTTCTTACTGCCTGCTTGTGTAGATTCTTTACTATGTGAGAGCAAGTCTAGAAATGCATAGGTTTGATTGTTTCTTGACCATGAGAGTGGGAGAAGCTTGTCTTAGATACATATATCTAGTGATTAGCTCATGTTGTTTGAGATTTGTTGATCAAGTTAGATAGCCTCAATCATTAGTCCAGCCCATGAATCCCTCCTCAAGTCCTTCCTTGTTTATTGATTTTACAGTCTTAATCCTGTTGCTTGATTGTAGTTTGATTCGTCTTTGCATTACTCTGTTTTTATTGCATTGCTCTGCTTAGTAGCTCGACCACTCACTCGACCTACACTCGGTCGAGTGCTGGCTCGAGTTCATCCCTAGAACTCTTGTTTATGCTCTGTGATTGTCTTGTTTCATTCTATTTGCATTCCTGTTGCATTCGTTTAGTATCTTGTTCATTACTTGTCTTGCATTAGTTCTTTAGCATAGTTTCTACTTCTGTTGGTTGCATCATTACTGTCATAATCATCTTGCTTCATTTTCATTTAGTCCATAGTTCTTATAGTTTACTTTCTGCATTTTGCATCATAGGATTGTTAGTGACAAACATCCTTTACATCTGGCTTAAATTAGATCTTTATGCATATCTTGACTGTTCACAAACACTCAGATTGGATTGACACCTCTTATACTGCAACTGCATAAGGGGAATTGAAACACCTTACCATCCATCATTTCATTGCATACATTCATCATCATCCATTACATCTTAACCTTTCCACCATAAATACCATGTTTCACACACTCGACCAGACACTCGACCGTGTGCTGAGGAGGACTCGACCGAGTGAAGAACACACGAGAGAAGCCAGCTTAACCTGCCACTCGACCGAGCACAGGTCGAGTTGACCGAGCCATTGACTATTTTGTCTTTTAGTATTTTTAGGGCTTCCACTCCCCTCCTATATAAAGCCTTGTGCCTGCAGCCACAAAAGTGTGTAGCTTTTTAGATATTCTTTAAACCTAGTATTTTACCCTTTTGGGAATTATTCTTTTTGCTTTTTATTTTTCTTAGATCTTGTACTTGAAAAAGACTAAATTTTTCAATATTGTTGGTTTCATAACTCTCTTAATATTGAGAATTCGAGTTTTATTTCTTTTTCAATATTGAAGATCTCTGTTTTATCTTTCTAGTGATGCAAGTTTCATTATTTTCTGGGTTTTTGACTTTGTTCACCATGTGTTCTTGTTAGTAGTTTGCTTAGGATCTTGAGGATGGGTTAGGCTGGGTTGATCTTCTGGTTTGTTTGATTTGGTCAAGCTTGATTGTTGTAGATCTCTTCTAGGCTAGATGATCTTATTGCTGATCCTATATCTGAGAAGGTAGGGTTTGATTTCAAGCATCTTAGCATCACACCAATGTCTAAGGAGCATAGATAAGGCTAGATCTAGAGCTTACCATTAGGCTTGCTAAGAGATTAGAGGTCTTGTTTGGTTTGAGATGTATTGCTTAATGCCTGCTTGTGTAGATTCTTTACTATGTGAGAGCAAGTCTAGAATGCATAGGTTTGATTGTTTCTTGCCATGAGAGTGGATTAAACATGTCTTAGAATAGTATGTCTAGAGATTAGCTCAAAGTTTGTTTGAGGTTTTTGACCAAGTTAAATAACCACAATGATTAGTTCAGCCCATGAATCCCTCCTCAGGACCTTCTTTGTTTATTGATATCTTAGTCTTAATCATGTTGCTTGATTGTTGTTTGATTCGTTTTTGCATTGCTCTATTTTTATTGTGTTGCTCTGTTTTCACGTTTAGTCTAGCTCGACCCTGTACTCGACCTACACTCGGTCGAGTGCTTGCTCGAGTTCTCCCCCAAGAGCTTGTGTTTATGATTTGTAATTGTCCTGTTTCATTTCTGCTGCATTCATTTAGTTTTATGTTCATTGCTTGTCTTGCATAGGTTTATTTCTTGCATTATAGTAGTTTCTATTTCTGTTTTAGCTTCATTACTGTTACAATCATTCTGTTCATTTACATTCAGCATCTAGTTCTTGTAGTTTTATTTTCTGCACTTTGCATTTTAATCATAGGATTGTTAGTGACAAACATCCTTTACATCTGGCTTAAATTAGATCTTTATGCACATCTTGACTGTTCACAAACACTCAGATTGGATTGACACCTCTTATACTGCAACTGCATAAGGGGAATTAAAACACCTTACCATCCATCCATTCATTGCATACATTCATCATCATTCACACTAACCACCACCATCAGATACCTGTTTCAGTAGTTTTATTTTCTGCACTTTGCATTTTAATCATAGGATTGTTAGTGACAAACATCCTTTACATCTGGCTTAAATTAGATCTTTATGCACATCTTGACTGCTCACAAACACTCAGATTGGATTGACACCTCTTATACTGCAACTGCATAAGGGGAATTGAAACACCTTACCATCCATCCATTCATTGCATACATTCATCATCATTCACATTCACCACCATCAAAACCTTGTTTCAAGGATCTTAGGATGTAGAGTGTTTAAGCTTTGATTGTATGATTCCCTTCTGAACTAGAGTTAGGATTACTAGTTTTTCTCTGATCAATTGGAACTAGGTTCAAGACATTTCCACACCCAAAAGGTGTTTGATGAAATGTCTGACCAACTAGTGCCAGAGACTTACGTTCCTAGCCTAAGAGATTAGTTGTCTAGGATGTTTGTTGACGTGAATGAACTTGTTTGTCATGCCTGCTCAACCACGTTTCTCTAGCGAGAGCTAGGTATGGAAGTGGTTGAGTCTGAGTAGCTTTTGCCAAGAGATTGGATTAGCTAAGTTGTGATGTTCATTGTTTAGGGATAGTTTGCTTGTGGTATGTTAAACACTCTATAGACTAGGATACTCCACCGACATCAATTACCCCATCCTTAGGACTTCTTTCTTTCTGATTTTTATTACATTCCTGGAACAGTTTCGTTTCTTGCTTTTTAGTTCATGCTTAGACTCGTTTATGTTTTTATTCATTTTCGCTTCGTGTCATGCATTCTCGTTTTTAGTTCGGTGACTCATTTCGGTTTTGCATTTTAATCAATCTAGGATTTTTAGAAAAAAACACACTTTTTTGAATTGGCTTAACTTGTGACTTCTTGATTGCATCTTGAGTGATAGTGAACCTTCCCAACTGGATTGACACCTTAAGTATTACAACGCATAAGGTTAATTGAGACCTACTAGGAGACACAAAAACCTAGTATCAATAGGACTCAAGTGGGTCTTTAAAATCAAACGAAATTCTGATGGAAGCATTAATAAGTACAAGGCAAGGTTAGTGGCTAAGGGTTATGTTCAGAGGTACGGTATTGATTCGATGAAGTCTTTGCTCCTATAGCACGTATTGAGACTATTCTCTCACTCATGCATACTGCTTCTGCTTGCATCGAGGATGGAATGTGCATCAAGATGTTAAGCGCTCTTTCACGGCGATCTCAAAGAAGAAGTCTATGTTGCTCAGCCGGATTTTGTTGTTGGAGGAAGTGAAGGTAAAGTATACAAGCTTCACAAAGCTTTGTATGGATTGAAGCAGGCTCCTAGAGCCTGGAATGCTAAGCTCAATCAAACTCTTAAGGATTTGAGTTTTGAGAAGTGCTCAAAAGAAGCCTCTTTGTATCGCAAGATAGTAGCAGGACATCTACTTTTGGTTGCAGTCTATGTAGATGATCTACTTGTCACGGGTTCATGCTTGGAAGTGATTCGATAGTTCAAAAGTGGTATGGCTAACAGGTTCGAGATGAGTGATCTCGGTAGATTAACATACTACTTGGGAATTGAAGTGATTCAGTATAATGGTGGTATAATGCTGAAACAAGAGAGATATGCGGGTAAGATTCTTGGGGAAGCAGGTTTGAAAGAGTGTAATGCGGGACTTACACCTATGGAGTCTGGTTTAACAATGTCAAAGGCTCAAGAAGAGGATGGTATCGATGAAAGAATATACAGACAAAATATTGGTTGTCTCAGGTATCTGCTACACACGCGACCGGATCTTTCGTTTTGTGTAGGCGTTTTGAGCAGGTACATGCGTGAGCCTAAGGTGTCACATGGACTGCATTAAAATAGATACTCAGGTATCAGCGAGGAACACTATCGTTCGGCCTTAACTTTACTCGAGCAGAAGGAGCAGAGCTGGTTGGCTATAGCGAGATCAGTCGTACTCGGTTCGACGAAACAGAATTGGTTGGTTTCAGCGATAGTAGCCACAATGTAGATGAGGATGATGGGAAAAGCACCACTGGTCATATCTTTTACTTTAACCACTGTCCTATTACATGGTGTTCGCAGAAGCAAGAAACGGTAGCAATGTCTTCTTGTGAGGCAGAATTCATGGCAGCTACGGAGGCAGCGAAACAGGCTATATGGCTTCAGGAGCTTCTTGGTGAGATTATTGGACAAGATTGCAAGAAGGTGCTAATACGAATAGACAATAAGTCTACCATAGCTCTCATGAAGAACCCTGTCTTTCACAGTAGAAGTAAACACATACATCGAAGATATCATTTTATCCGAGAGTGTGTTGAAAATGGTTTGGTGGAAGTGGAGCATGTACTAGGGAGCAAGCAGAATGCTGATATACTTACAAAAGCACTTGGGAGGTTAAGTTCTTGGAGATGAGAGATTTAGTTGGAGTCAAGGACATATCAAAAGAAGAGTTCAAGCTTAAAGGGGTGAATGTTGGCTTAAGCTTGAAGAATAAGTAATGCTAGAAGATTCTAGAGATAATCCTACCGAGTTTAATGGAATAGGATTATGCCAAGGTTTATTTAGGAATTATCTAAATAAAGTATTCCTAATCAGTTTAGGAATTGGTTTTGTGTAAACTTCTCTCTATATATAAGGAGGTGTCAATGTGTGACACAACTTGTGAGAGAGATAGAGTTTGATAAAGGCTTTAGTTTTTGAATTAGTTTTCTAAAGCAATAAAAGTTTTTGTTTGAGAGAGCTGTGTTCTTAAGATTCTTTGTTGCCTAAATTCAATAATTAAGGTCCAAGCAACCATTAGTGGTTAAGGAACCAACTGAACCATTAAATGTAACCCGAAGAAGAACCTAGTAATTGGACCGGTTTGGAAACTAAACCACTAATTGAATTGAGAAGTTGGATTAATCGTCGAAGAGGCAGGACAGTGAAGATGATAGAACCCTAGCCACGAGAAACCAAATAGAAGATTCTTGTAACCAAAGCTAGCTGATTTCTGAAGCTGTCGAAAAGCCCTGTCTTTACGATGCTATTGATCTGATACAAGAGTGATCTCACCCTAGGGCTTTTCCTTTCTTCAGTCACAAGTTTCTTCCTTTTTTTTTAGGTCTAATTCCTGCAGTGACGATGATCTGCAATGAGTGCGATAACGATGCCTTTGACGATGGAGGAGATGGGTTTATTTACTGCCGAAAATGCTCTACTCAGGCGAAGTGGTTTCTCCAAACCGGTGACGACCCCGATGATTATCAACGAAAACACACTCGTCCTGACATAGAACCAAACGACGTCGATAAGCTAATCAGTTACGAGGATTATTACAAGGCGACAAGAGAGAGAAACGTCAAAGGTTTACTGATGATGATAACTTATCAGTGCGATGCATTGATTGAGAAATTCAATGTGACGCCGTTGATTATTGGTTTGGTCGGACCTATCTTCTTACGGTTCGTGTCTCTCTCTGGCGTCTTCGATGATGGTTGGGCTGATAAGGCCATTGAAGACTCCGAGCTTCAATCAAATGGTTGCTTTTTGTTTTTGCTTCTTCTCTACTGATCTTTAAAGTTTCTACGGTACTGTTTGTAAATTTGGTTTGTTCCTAACTCTTCACTCTTTTTGGTGTTCAGGAGAAGTAAGGAATCGAGAGGTTAAGAGGTATAAAGCTGAAGAACCTCGCAACTTATATGGTAAAAGAGCAGTAACGATATGGTTAAGTCAGCTTAAAAAGTTTCTGCCTGTATCGGCTTCTCAAGCGATATTTTTCCTTGCTTGTCACAAAGCTGGATCACCGGTTCTACCCACAGATATAGTGAGATGGGCGCGAGAAGGAAAGATTCCGTACCTTTCTTGTTTTCTCAAGATTCGTAAACAAATGGGAGAGCGATCAGCTGCGTGTCCTGTATCAGCTAGTGTAATGTTTAGACCTATTCAGATTCTATCTGCTCAGAGATTAGAAGCTCGAGCCGCTTCCATTGCTGACATTATTGGTTTGCCTTTACCTCCTGTGAATTTCTATGGTATAGCTTCAAACTATCTTAAGCGGTTATCTATCCCCGAGGATAACGTTCTTGAACTGGTGTGTCTCGTTAAGAACTGGTCGATGCCTTCGGGTTTATATTTGTCGACGAACGAGCTTAGGCTTCCCACTCGTGTCTATGTCATGTCTATAATTCTTGTATCTATAAGGATGCTTTATAATATCAATGGTTTTGGTGTTTGGGAACGGAGTTTGGGTTTTGTTGATGCTAGTGAAGTGGAAGCAGAGTTTTCAGATGTTACGAAAGAAAACTGAATATGACAACTGCGGAGCTTAAAATCTTGAAATAGATACTTGAAATAGAGCATTCAAATAGAAATGAATTGATCATTGAGAGATTATTTGATTGAACTTCATACAATGATTAAGAGGAGAGTTACCACAAGAGGCATGGTAAGAGAGGTATCTTTGAGAGTTGCCTCTTGTGGTATCTTTCCTCTTTAATCATTGTATGAAGTTCAATCAAATCATAATCTCTTGGTGACAATCTAGTTTATTCATCTTCTCTTTTCTTTATGCACTTGAATAAAGCTCTTTGAGCTATCTCATTTTCAGTTTTAGATTTCTATTTCAATAAGCTCTTTAAGAGCATTACTCTATCTTGTTTTGAGATTGCTTTCAATTACGAGGTTGCAGCTGAGACAGTTGAGTATGAAAATGGTCTCTTGTCATATTTATTACACGGGAAAGACGAGTTCTTCGCTGGTTTAGAAGAAGCATCAGCTGATGACATATACAGAATTGTTGATAACTTGTGGAATAGTTACCCGAAAGACGAGGTATATATAACATAGCTTATTTATCTATGTTCTAAGATATGTGAAAAATTAGATCTTATAAACTATCTCTTTTACGTGCATTTTGTAGGATTTTGAACGGTTTCAGACTCCAGCCAAGAGGGGAAGAGACTGGGAAGATGATTTATCACTTAACCAACTGTCCTTGAACGATGACAAGTTGAGGGATGGAAACACTTGTAGTAGTTATATAAGAAAAAGGGAAACTAAGTCAATGGAATGTGTTTCTTCGCCACATAATTATAATCACGAGGAGATATCCAAGGAGAGAGCGATACGAAGACTAATAACAGACATGGGGGAGAATTTGTTCTGTTACATACCGCCTCGCGAGAAAGTAAAGAGAAGAGATTATCTTCAATATGGGAGGAAAAAAGATGGTGGAGGATTGATATACGCGGCTCATGCAGATTACTATATTCTTTTACGGGTTTGCGCTCAGGTCGCTGAGATTGATGCGAGGAATATGCATAGAGCTGTGTTGAGCTTTGAGAGAAGATTGGCTTGGATTGAGAAAAGGATAAATCGTGTTTTGCAACTAGATACACCTTCTATCCTTAGTAGAGACACAAATACACATTTGGATAAGCCGAGCCTAGAGAGTACATCTTTTCCAGATTTGGATGTTTCGAGTTATTGTAAGGATATCCACATTGATTTAGCCAAAAGGATAACTCATTCGAAGTTATAGATGGTTATACTAATTTTGTCAATGTCACTGTCACTGATGCAGCTGCGTTTCAGGTGACAACTAGTTATATTTGCCAATGCATAAACTGTTTTTGATTCTGCTGAGGCTGCCCTCCCTATTACAGTAAAAGAACCATAGTCCGACCCATGTTACAAGTAAGGGTGTCAAGTGACCCGGTTGACAATTTTGAACTGTTTTTCTCTAGCAAACTAGCTTAAATTGATGTTGTAGCACCTCTTAAAATTTGAATAAGATAGCACCGTCAGATAACTCGGGTTACATCGTGCAATCTTTGAGGTTGAAAGGGAACTCCAACAACAATAATTATCCCAAGGTGAAGGTGACAACTGAGGTGAAGCTTATATTTGATCAGCTTACTGAGGATGTCTACAAGTATGATGTCCTCCATTTGTTAACATTAGTTCCTATTTTTATGTTTTTCCAATGTAACACACGTTAGAGGCTAGTAATGCTTTTTTTCTTTTCCATTGTTGCTGCAACTAAAATTTCATCTGCTTTATGATACTTTCGTATTCACAACATTAAGCAACAATAGGCTTTACTTTGTATATATACACAACAACTCCAAAATTTCCTTGGTTCTTCCATTGGTATGTAGAGCTATAACTTCCCCTACCTGCAACTATCAAGAGAGAGGCAATGCACATAGTCGTCACGACAGCCGACAAATATCCGGCCACCGATCATCACTGGTGAGGAGAAAATGTCTGCCTGTAACTCGAGCCTCGCGATTTCTTCTACTTTTGAGTCATGTGAATCTCTGATGAGTATGGGACTCACACGAAGGACATGAACTCTTCCCAAGCTCGAGCATACAGTCACCAACCTGGAAAATGGAAACACAAGGAGGAGGTATCATCATACATCAGTGAACCATGATAATTACATGCATTCATATATGCTTATTCCTGTAATTAATACCTGTCGGATGCAAGCAGTTGATACGATTCAAAATGCAGATTCTCATCGATGTATGCAGATGCTGTGATCGGTTCCCCGATACTGTATTCCCACACAAGCCACCCGGATTCCTGAAGTGAATTCCACTGAACAGTCATGACTCATTATACTGAAGTTTTGAGACTAGCGCCACAACAACTAATCCTCATGAACGTCCCTATTAACGTCAAACCTATTATAAAGGTGATTAACACAAAACTAAAACTGATTTCCCTTGGAATAAATTTGATTCGACTGATTTTGCTACAGATACAAGTATATCTTTAGTGCATTCACAAGCTGTTAATTTCAAGAGAGTATCTTCCTTTTAATCTAAACGCAGATATCATAAGCCAATGAAGGCAAGAGACTCTTATAAAAATGATGTCTCCTTGAAGATGCATAGGAAGAGATATGGTTTAGACTATGCATAGACATGATAACGTTGTACTTGCATGCACATAAGTCTACTTGGAATAAATATCGGTAGACAGCATAAGTGAACTGTACACGACCGATGTCCAAGTGATATAAGAACGTACCGGTTCTAGTGAATAAACACTTCCATTTCTACAGCACACTAGTACCTGAAGCAAAATAGACGTGTAATCAGCCTTAACGAGAAATCTCTAGACAAAAACGGTGGACTACAGATGTACTGGGAATCAAGAGCACCTGAGAAGGAAGCATATGTGACATACAAGGCCCAGCAAATATTGGTCCACCAGTCCTATACTGCATCAATGTAACAACCGACTAAGTTTGAGCACTATGAGATGGCAACAATCTGACAGGAACAAAAGATGTGGAAAGCCATATGGACTTTATGATATCATTCAAGTGAACTGGGATCAACTCATACACATACCCTCCACATAATAGTTCCAGATGGACTCATTGCGATAACGTGGCCATCAACTAAGCAGCAAATAACTGTGACAGAAAATAGAGATTAACAATGATAATGAAATCAAGGAAACAGAAAGAAAATAGTGAGGAAGAAAAAACCGCTTCGGCTTGTCGGGCTAATGCATAGGGAACCAAAAATCGGTGCCTCTAGTTCAAGTAACCACAAGGTGTGGAATGAAGAATCCTGCATTTGCAAAACTAACCCGAATAAAAAAGGGTCTATCTCCAATATTAATCTATAAGACCAAATCTCCCTCTGGAGCCAAAAAGAATGTAAGTCTGATTAGTTAAGCTAAACATCTCTATAGGGTAAGGCAGACCATACATGACCAAATTGGGCCCAAATATTAGTAATGAACCATTACTTCCAAGGACTATTCTGCTGCTTAATTTATGTAGAGCAGAAAAATTTACTTTCTACATCTGACATGGCCTATACATAGCATGACGGGCGACTGGAATGCAAAAAATGGGGCAAAACCGGAATACGAAAGATATAGAAGAAAACACATACCTCTATTGATACAGCTAGCACGCGACCACTTGTAGAAGCCACGTAAAGTGAACTATGACCCTGGGTGAAGCATCAAAGATGAATAAGGTGATATCAAGAGACTTCAGTAATCAAAAAAATATTTGACCACAGACGACATTGTTTTAGCTGTGGACAAGCAAGTATGCCTTGGATATCTGCACCTCATCAATTACAGGTGAAGCAAATATGCTCCCACCACATTGCAGCTTATAAACACATCGTTGACTCCTATAGTCAAGGGCATAAAGATTGTGGTCATGTGATCCGCACCTGCATGAATGATGCAAAATTAAGCTTAATGGTTGGTGACTTTACAAGAACTCTAGGAAAAATCTAGTCTATAGAATCAAAGAAAAACTTTAAGTAAACACAAAGGGAGCTAAAACAGTAACACTATTTTACTTCAGTCACTGCTCCTAAATTTCTCTTGAAACTTCTTTGTCAGTTGCTATTTATCTTTCCTAAGGTAAATCCTTTCACAGACCCAGTTCGAATTGGTTGTCATAACAATTTTTCAAGGACCTCACGTATTTTCTATGGAAAAACAAAATAAATAATGAGCAGTTCAATGTGAAGAAAACCATAAAAGTAACTATTGGTAACTATGAAAGTATGAATGTAAGGCCCACTCCAACAAAAGCAAGATTGGAAAGGAATTTAACATGTGGCACAAATATTATGACTATGATCACAGAACCCCTCCTCTTCAACTCAGTAAAGTGACTTGGTGGGATATGATAGAAGAAAAAGTCACAGTGTATTACCATATTAGTTGCGAAGATTTATCCATAACAGGTTGGCACTTTATCTTCATCCGAAAAAGAAACAAATTGTCTTAAGTCAGCTAGCCATCTGAGAACAATTTCTAGGGATGAACGAATATATGACACAGAAATTAAAGCGGCAATAAGGTAGACAAACAGAGTACAAAGCTATGAACGATCAATTTTCCTTCAGAGCATACCTCGCCACATGCTTGGAATGTCCAACATAAGCTTCCAGTTGAGAAATCTAAAAAATATAATTTTCCTTTGTAGCATCCAATAACGACCTAGCATTGGAGATGTCCCTAAAACTGTTTAAGTATATTAGAAAAGATACAGTGATCTATACAAATTGATGGAGAAGACTAACCTGACTAAAATCACCAACTACCATGGCTGAACCTTCTATCCTTCCCTCTAGAATAGTCTCCCAATATATAGAGCCACTAATTAGCACAGTAAAGTGTATCATTTGTTAAAAGTCCAGCCTATTTCGTAAAAATAAAATAAACACAAACCTCTCATTTCATATTAGATCCAAATCCAATGATCAGCAAAAACTTAAAACTTTCATATGCTAGATAGTGATTTCAAAATAACCATAACGATGATGACACCTCTTTGATTATGATAACTTACATCTTTCAACATCTGTTACAGCAGATTAATAATGATGCATACCTTTCGGCGTCAATGCACGAAAATTTGCGTGAGTGAGACCCAATGAATAGGTAAGTTTTTGAATGCTTCAATACAACTAGGGGCGAGGCATCTACACAAGACTCCATATGAACTTTCCAAATTTCATGCAGAGAGACCATTTGGTTCCTTGGAGACTCCACCGACCAGGTTTCTTGGTTTGCCTCTTCATTACTACATGAGTTTGAAGAATATACCTTATTGCACCGACTGAATGCACATTGTATTTGAGAAAATCCTGAATCCCATGATTATCTTCTTTCATTCTTTTGGGAGAAAAATGTTCAGAATCAATTTTCAATCGCTTTGGGGAATTATTCTTCTTACACTGCATTCCTGAAGGTTCTGGGCCTGCTGAAACACCAGAATGAAGTGAAACAGTTCTACTAACCAACACATTGCCATTCTGACTCTCTGTCTTGAGGTCTAGCTTCTGAGTGGTGTTGTGATGCATATCTTCTCTTAATTTACCTTCCTTCTTTGACAGAAAGATGAAAAGTCTAGATGGACTTCGAAGTTGATAAATCAATCTCATATCAATACCAAGACTATGTGAAAGATGCGCTGCAGCTAAGGAGTCTCCACCAATCGCAAAGAAATCATCATCGTCTGAAACTTCTTTGACCAGTAATGCATCACAGACAGCCTGTATCAAAAGTTAACGAAATGATATAACTCCTTTTCTATCATCAATAAGATTCTGAAAATTAAAAAATAAACAAACAATGTTCTCTACATTTTCATAAGCATAATTACTCAACCAAAAACTAAGATTCTAAACTTCTCTCTTTCCAAAGAGATTTAGATTAGTATCCTAACACAAGTATTGCATTTGCTTTTAAATTCCTTGCACCTCATGTTCATGTTCTCTACTCCGTGTTCCTTTACTCCAGGCTCAATCATTATGATCACAAATCTGACAGAAAAATACCCTTACACCCTAAACAGTCACCTTTATGACCAGATCCCTTTGCAAAACTCTAGTTTCTCATTCCAACTATATCTCCCACCCAGAATGGCAACCGTCCAAAGGTTACCCAAAGAAAATGATCAAAGATTTCATTTTTAGTATGATTTAGAGAGAGAAAGAAGCAATCAGATACCAAAAAGGCTTACTCATAAGGAGAAAATAAAACGTGTATGCAAGAACAGGAAATTGTCAGACCTTTTTAATAGTTTGCAGTAAACTATTAGTTACATTGCTATGCATCATATTTTGAGCAAGGGTTGTAGGACAATTCAACCTTGCTAGTGCTTCATAATCAACTTTTCCACTTGAAGTAAGTGGCAGTGACTCCACCAAAAAAAATTGGTTTGGAACCATCACCGAAGGAAGTTTTTCGCTCATCCATTTTCTGATAGCAAATATGATACCATCACTGGAATTGCTTTCCTTGTTCAGCACTAAAAAAGCCTTAAGTGAAGCAAGCTGCTTCTCATCTCTGCTAAGTAGTACAACAGCTTCAGAAACATCTGGATTTAGTTCGAGAGTTGTTTCAATCTCTTCAAGGGCCATGCGTTTTCCATTGAGTTTAACAGTTCGATCCCTTCTCCCAATAAAAACCAAATCACCACTAGGAAGCTGTCGTCCATAATCACCAGTTCTATAATAAAGCTGGCTTCCACAATCATTCTTTAGATGATTACCGAGCGAGTTCTTATGTAACTTTATGTAGCTTTGGGACTCCATCGAGGAATGCATGTACCCTTGTGAAAGACAGAGACCACCAACACATATTTCTCCCTCATCAGGTTTATCTTCGTCCCCAAGAAGTACAACTTTGCAATTGGAAATTGGCTTGCCAATAGGAACACTACTAATCTCGTCGGTCTTCAAGAGTCTTGGCAACCCACTGCAGTCAAAATAAGTGCAGTCCCCTGATACCTACTGACAAAACAAAAGGCTAATTCATACACTTTCAATTTCAACAAACTACTGTATAAGTAAAGAGAATGCATAAAGGATATATTATTACTCTGACCAGCTACAACAAGTTAGACAATGCCTAAGTATCAAATAAAGTGAAATTAAGAAGTCTTCAAGGTATTTACATCTTTCAAATCAAAAGAAGATAGTAATTCTCGACATCTTTTAAAACATAAACAATAGCTGGTACCAACCAGCTGATGCTGCTACAAACTTTTTAAATACACCCCCCGTAAGAAGATTTTGTAATATTAAATTATGGTACGCATAATTTTCTCACCTCTGTACTTCCATATAGATTCAGAAAACATGTTTCAGGAAGTAGGTTGTGAAGTGAATCCCACAAGCTCACAGGAAAGGGTTCACCACTTAAAACTACCAGCTTCAGGCACATTTGAAGCTTATTGTGTCCACGATGTTGTAAAGTTGGTAGAATAGCTCTCATCATCGATGGGACAGCTAGGAGCCTACTGATAGAATACACCTAAAGATGGATAAACTTTCATGACCATTACTTAAATGCAAAGTAAAAGTAATACAATGAAAGATAAAGCAGTTTTCCTCTAATGATAGGAACCTTAACTCAAGCAACCAACAAGAAAAGCTATATCTGTTCTTGATGACGACTTAATTAGTTACATTATTCATGATCCAACAAAATATTCTAGTCGCACCATATGCTGTTCTTGAAGATAAATTATAAGTAGAGTGAAGTTACATAAAAGAAACTAAAAACCTATCATTATGCAACATGGCATTCAATCGACTATAAGATATGATACAATACCACTTTAAGCATTGGTTATTGCTATAAGTTACGTATTTGATCCCAATATGCAGCCTAATGAAGATGCTTAAACCAATTTTCAGATTTTAAAATGAATAGTTATGAACAGAAAAACGAGAAACGGCTGATGAAAAAAATATGTTGGCAACAAAAATAATTTGGTTAGGAAATATTACAGAGTTCTCAAACAACATGACACCTATAGAAGGTGGTTGTTTTTTCTTTCCAAACTATAATAGAAAACACAACTCTCACCTCCAAAAAATCAATGATGGATATCATGTTCTCTTTTAGTAGAGTAAATGGAGGGATGACTAATGGGGTGGAATTAAGAATAGCACCAAGAAACTCCTGCAGATGATCAACAAAACCAACTGAAGTCTTAAACGCCAATCGCTGCTCTCCGACAACAGGATAGAACTCTTGCATCCACAAGAAGCGATTTAAAAGTCCTAGGGACAGGAATTTAAGATGTTATCATCTTGTATGAAAAAGAAGTGCAAACACAAAAAAAAACTATAGATGGATTCATTTCCATCAGCTACAAAAAAAAAAAAGCTACCTACCATTAGATACACCATGTCACTTACAATGGATAGAAAATAAATCATTAAATAATCAATCAATACAAAGATTGAAACTATGAAAACAGCTAGGGCAAAACCTTGGACAAACTAAATGTATAAGATAAGCTACAGATATGCTATATAGCATATCTATTCCAACAAGATATGCAAATATCACAAAGGGTCTAAGTTGGGAAAACTGCCAAAATATACCCCAACAATTTATCGTTAGCTTTTTCATATCCCAACTTTGATACCCTGCAAATTACAGCCCCAACTCAAAATTAATTCAAATTTTCTATCTAAACTCCATCAAATGTATCGGTTTCGACATCCGTCCAAACGGTGTTAAGCAAAATGTTAACGGTTGATTAGTCAGCTTTGACGTGACACTTCGGCTTGACAAAACGCCGTCGTTTTGTCATTTTGGCGTGTGTTGAGCACTGAAACAAAACGACGTCATCTTACAATTGGGGGATTAAAATCGATTTATTCCCCAAATCGATTTTAGGGTTCATATCGTTTGCTCGAAGGAAAGAAAGGTGATATTGATTTCGATCACTCTACACTTAATCACTCTCTCATTTCTACACTCTACGCTCAATCACTCTCTCTTTTCTTTCGAACAAACGATATGAACCCTAAAATCGATTTGGGGAAGAAATCGATTTGAATCCTCCAATTGTAAGACGACGTCATTTTGTTTCAGTGCTCAACACACGCCAAAATGTCAAAACGACGTTGTTTTGTCAAGCCGAAGTGCCACGTCAATGTTGACTAATCAACCGTTAAGCTTTCGCTTAACACTGTTTGGACGGATGTCGAAACCGAAACATTTGATGGAGTTTAGATAGGAAATTTGAATTAACTTTGAGTTGGGCTGTAATTTGCAGGGTATCAAAGTTGGGATATGAAAAAGCTAACGATAAATTGTTGGGGTATATTTTGGCCGTTTTCCCGGTCTAAGTTTCTATGCAAGTCCAGAAAGTTATAGGTACCATCTTCACAAAGAACCAATAGCAATCCAACAGCTACACCATGTCACTTACAATGATAGAAAATAAATCATAGAATAATCAATCATTACAAAGATTGAAATATATGAAAACAGCTAGGGGAAAACCCAGAACTCCCATCCATTTTAAGGTCAAACAAGTGATCTATTATAGATAAATGCCGAATGCTATAAGCACATCTCTTTATCAAACTAATAAGAACATCATACCTAACAATTTATTTGCATTTACAGAAGTAGCAGAAACAGGTTCAAGCAGTTGTATGATGAAAAAGAAACAAATGCTAACCTTGCTCAGTGCCACAAACT
Organism: Camelina laxa; assembly: GCA_024034495.1. Classification (NCBI taxonomy): domain Eukaryota; kingdom Viridiplantae; phylum Streptophyta; class Magnoliopsida; order Brassicales; family Brassicaceae; genus Camelina; species Camelina laxa. The sequence goes on along the minus strand of CM043880.1, from coordinate 27,846,182 downwards.
CCTTTTGGCTTCCCAGTAGATCCTGAAGTATACATGAGATAACAAAATATTCTTTGCCTCTCTTTCTTGCAAGGCCAAACAAAGCTTGAGCAACCGTTTTCCACATCCAATTTCTCATCCATTGAAAACAATAATACAGGGCAGACGTCGCTCTCCACAAGCCAATGTGATTTCTCAGAAGAAGAGCCGCAAGCAATAACAAGAGAAACATTTGAAGAGGAAATAAGAGACAAAACCCTTTCTCTAGGCCATGAAGGATCTAAAGGTAAAAAAGCTTCCCCACACCTCAGAACAGAGAACACACTGACTATGTATTCAACTGAAGGTGGCATATATAAAGCCACTACCTTTGGCATATACACAGCTGAACCAGCCTCTGCAATGTCAAAAAGGTTAAAACTTCATGAGATAAGTAAAGAGCTTTATTACTCAGAGAACCTTAAAAATATTAAAAGAGCCTAAATGGGTAACCTCGAGAATCATCGTCACCGAGGAAACGACGGAGACGAGAGGTGAGGGAATCGATGGATGAGGAAAGCTCGGCGAACGTGAAACATTTGTCTCCGTCGTAAACAGGCGGAGAAGTAGAAGGTTCTGCTGATTCCGAGCTAATCCTCCTCGCTGTCAAGCCTGAAGCTTGAATCACGGCGATTTTATGAGGGTTTTTGGAGGCTGCATCGAGGAATTCATGAGAAATGCAGCAATTCTCCGACTTGCCTCCGTTGCTTTCACTCATCTGCCGCCGCTTTCACCAGAAAGCTGTTTACTGTTTTTTGGTGTAGAAATAAAAAAATAAGATGGTAAATGACAAAAATGTCCTTCGAAGCATCAGTGACCTCAGGCCTGTTGGTCAGCTAGTTCTGTCGACGTTCTTAACATCCAAATTCCAAACACGTTTACTCTTGGAGGAAAAAACATGTGCTTGTTTTCTATAAATGGCAGAAAATAACTAAATTTACATAAGATAAACCTTAAGGATACCTTGAAGATAGCTTCAGAAAAGACAGGAACCAAACAGACTTTTGATGTTTATTTCAGTGAAAACCATTGGAACAAGTCAATGGCTGTAAACAAAATTCTGAAATGTTACAGTGTGAAATGGCACATTGTCTTTACCAGTATGTCTCCCGTGCTAACGCACGGATACCGTTTCCTTTTATAAAATAAAAAATTTTACAAAACTAAAATGTAATTTCTCTGAATTTATAAATTAATGACAAAATTTAAGGTACAAATTCTTATAAGACAATATTAGGAAGAGTTACAAATATTTTTCTATAACCATATAAAGGTTTTAGTTTGACTTAAATACTTCCGACTGGTTTTGCATTGTTCACATTTCTAGTTGCATCTTTCATTTTAAGATTGGAAGTTACAAAAGTAAAATAAGAGAAGATTTAGTGTACGTAATATATCGTATTATTCACAGGTTTCAAACATTTAATATTTAAAATGTGTTTTAGTTTGAATTTAATAGTATAGAATTAGATATTGAACTTGTCTGCTTTATTCATACTTTTCAATGTTGTTTATATACACACGACGTTAGGTTACAACACAAGAGACTAGGGTTTACAAACTACCGTCATTAACAAGTAATGGACTTTAGCCCAATAGAAATAACACCCCAATAACTACAGCCCAATACTCCCCCTCACGTTGGAGCATGAGGATTCGAAATGCTCAACGTGGACATTATAGTTTCAAACTGAATCCGACCAAGCGCTTTTGTCAAAATATTGGCAAGTTGATCCGAGGTTCCAATATGATGTGTGACAATGGTTCCATCGGAGACAGCATCGCGCACGGCATGACAATCAGTCTCAATGTGTTTTGTGCTCATGGAAGACGGGATTTGATGCTATATGGATAGCAGCTTTACTGTCACAGAAGAAACGTGTGGGAGACGTTTGTTCGATGCCCAACTCTTTTAACAACCGACGAAGCCATTTGATTTCACGAAGTCCCGCTGCCATGGCACGATACTCAGCTTCAGCGGAGGAATGTGAGACCGTCTTTTGTTTCTTCGTCTTCCAAGAAATAGGAGAACCCCCAAGCATAACCACAAAAGCACTAAGCGAACGATGGGTTAACGGACAAGAAGACCAGTCAGAGTCACAATAAATAGTGAGGGTGAGATCAGAATCGGCTTTAAGGAGAATACCTTATCCAGGACATCCTTTCAAGAAACTGACAACACGAAGCGCAGCATCCCAATGAGCCGCACGAGGTTTCTGCATGAACTGAGCCAACACATGAACCGAATAACTCAACTCTGGACGCGTATGTGTAAGGTAAATAAGACGACCAATGAGACGACGATAGGGCTTCGGATCAAGCAGAAGCGGACCATCATTAGTAGCAAGATGATGATTTTGCGGTAAATGTGTAGCTGCGGCGGGCGTAGCAATGTCACCACAATCAGAAATAACATCCAAAGCATACTTACGTTGAGATAAAAAAATTCCTTCGGTGCCACGACTGACTTCAATACCAAGAAAGTATTTTAATTTGCCCAAATCCTTCATAGCAAAACATCGAGACAAATAATCCTTAAATTTTTGAAGCATGTAAGCATCATTCCCACATATAAGGAGATCATCGACGTAGACCAAAACGCGAAGCTCAATCCCCGCACGAGTGTATGAAAAGAGAGAGTAATCTTCATATGACTGAACAAAACCAAACCGAAGGAAAGTATCCGACAACTTCTTGAACCAACAACGAGGTGCTTGTTAAAGTCCGTAAAGTGACTTTTTGAGACGACAAACTTTACCAGGATGGGAATGACGGAAACCAGGGGGAAGTTGCATGTAAACCTCCTCTTCTAAATCACCATGGAGAAAGGCATTATTGACATCCATCTGATGCACTTCCCATTCTTTAGCAGCCACTAACTGGAGAACGTAGCGGATTGTAGTCATCTTGATGACTGGTGCAAACGTTTCATTATAATCCTCCCCTTCAACCTGATGATTACCAAGAATAACGAGACGAGCCTTGTGTCTCTCAAGCGTGCCATTAGCATGATATTTGGTTTTGTACACCCATTGGCACCCAAGAGCTACTTTACCTTCGGGTAGCGTTGTGACATCCCATGTGTCCTTATCTTCAAGAGCCACAACCTCCGTAGTCATCGCATTGTTCCATATTTTGATGCGAATAGCCTCTTTAAAATTCTTTGGTTCCTTGGACTGGGTAATGACAGCTAAGAATGCCCGATGCCCTGGAGATAATTGTTCATCAAAGACATAATCCGCCAAGGAGGGAAAAGACGTACCTTGGACTGTTTGGAAGACTCGAGTGGATGAGCGGTGAAGCGTGAGGGGTGTTCGTAGACGGAGACAACACATGATGATTAACCACATAATCACTCAAACGAACATTATCTTTGCGTACTCTCTCACTACGACGTAAAGGAACAGATGTGAGAGTCTCGGTAACTGGAACAACAACCGGAGGTTGAACAATATCGACAGCCGGGGACACCGGAGACACAGGTGACGTGGAAGGTGACAAGGGTACAGTCAGTGTGACTGGAATGATAACCTCATCATCGCGACTCCCCCTTACGGGAGTATCTGGTGGAACAACAACCTCATTAGGACTCCCCCTTACGCAAGTAACCGGTGGAAGAAGCCAATCTCCATCAACGTCACTACCAATCGGAGAGACAGACGATAAAGTGTTTGTATGATCAGCATACGGAAAAACCATTTCTTGAAAAACAAAGTTGCTAGAGACAAAAAAAAACATTGTTTTCAATGTCGTAAACCTTCCACCCTTTCTTTGCCAATAGCATAACCAACAAAAATACAAAGACGACTACGCTCCCCAAATTTATCTTTATCCCGAGAAACGCGATGTACATAACAAGCAGAACCAAATACTCGCAATTGATCATAAGCCGGCTTGCAACCATGAAGAATCTCGTACGGTGAAACACCTTTGTGTATTGAAGATGGTGTGCGATTGATCAGGTAAGCTGCAGTAAGAACCGCTTCTCCTCAAAACTTGATCGGCAAATGGCCTTGAAAGAGTAATGCACGAGCCACATTAAGAATATGTCGATGCTTGCGTTCGACTCTTCCATTTTGTTGCGGAGTACCAACGCAAGACGTCTGGTGGAGAATGCCTTGTTCCCGAAAGTGCGAAGACAGACACATGAACTCGGTACCGTTATCGCTTCGCACTATCTTGACAGCTTTACCGAACTATTTTTCAGCATATACAAGAAAATTCTGTAAAATACCACGGACCTCTGATTTTTCCAACATTAAGGTCCAAACGGCTCTCGAGAAATCATCAACAATAGTAAAAAAATAAACACCACCAAAAGAAGCCGGAACCCGATACGGTCCCCAAACATCGCAATGAATCAAAGAAATACAGTCGTCTGCTTTATTATAACTATCATAAAAAAACTTCTCTTGTCTACTTGGCTCTAAAACAAATGTCACAAGAACTAGAGCCAGCCAATTTATTTGAACTAGAAAACACAGGTAAATCGAAACAGAAAACGAAGGATGCCCAAGACGTCGATGCCATAATGTGTCGTCAACGGTGGCTTTAACACTGTGTATCTTAGCTGAAACGACCTCGGTCAAGTGATAAACCCCATCATGCTCTTCACCGCTTTCAATCAAAGTCTTCAAAGAATGGTCCCAAAGCACAATACTCATCAGTAAACCATGCGACACACTTAGTTTGCTTGAGGATTTTTGAAACAGAAATGAGTGTGCAATTCAAACTCAGCACATAAAGAACATTGTCTAAAGAGACTGTGTTTGACAAAGGCAAACGGCCAACACACAATGCGAAGGTCTTGCTTCCATCCGTAAAGCCAACCGAACAAGGAGAAATCTTCTCAATGTGTTGGAGAGAAGAAAGATTGCCTGACATATGGTGAGAAGCTCCTGTATCAAGAATAATATCACCTAGAGCCTTCTTACCAGATAATCGATCACCACTGGTTCCTTGCTTTTCTTTGCTTGCTTTCTCATCAAGTAACTGCTGCAATAACTTCAGCTGATCTTGTGAAAATTCAGGGAAAGTCGAGTGATTTGAAGATGTAGCGTGAGCTGTGACTGTCCCCCGACCACGACCTGCTCCCGTACCTCTTCCTCTCATCCCCCTTCCATTGCCACGACCTTGAGGATGCTCTTCCCACCAGTCAGGAAAACCGACAAGTTGCCAACAATCACGTTTGTCATGTCCTGTTCTTCCACAGTGAGAACAGAGTGTTCCGCCTCCTGGTTTGAGAATGGAGGAGGAGCCAATCTTTTGACTGACTTGATGATCAGACCGTCCCAAATACGCAACTGACTCAGGCGTTGCTTCCTTGACTAGAGACGGCTCATGAGTTTCTCTGGCGCACGAAACCAACGGCATCACGTAGCTGTTCACGACTACGAGCTGATGACAACCGTTGTTCTTCACGAATGACCTTCAAATATGCTTCACCAAGAGAAGGCAAGGGTGTTGTGCCAACCAAGTTCGTACATAATCCACCGAACCGTGCATCATCGACTCCTAACAAGAATTGATGAACCTTCTCTTTCTCTGTTTCTTTGGCAAACTTGGCTGTGACACCACACGAACAGCCGTCGCAAGAACACACCGGAGGGGACAATAGTTACGCAACTCATCCCACAAAGTACACAATTTTCCATAATAATCCAAGACACTCTGGCCATCTTGTCCACACGAAACAAGTTGAGCCTTGATCTGATGAACACGAACTTCGTTTCCACAGAGAAACGCTGCTTCAAATCTTCCCATAGTTGATGTGCGTTAGAAACAAAAGTCACAGTAGACTTTACCTTTGACGCAATTGACGAGCGAATCCAGCCCACAATCATCGAGTTAACTGTTTTCCAGTTATCATAGTCAGGATCATCCCGGAGGAGGTTGCAGAATCGTTCCGTTAATGAACCCTGTCTTCCGTTTGGCCTGAAGGGCGTTCATCATATCCTCAGACCACTCATTGTAATTATCTCCGTTCAAGGTAACAAAGGAGATAGACATTCCGGGATTGTCAGAACTGGACAACAAATACGGCGATACCACCACCGTCTTTTGCGCAACAGGAGCCGTAGTAGCTGTTTTACTCTCTTCGCTTGTCATCTTCGAAGAACACCAAATTCTCAACTAGAGAAAGAAGACAATTATCGGAACTATCAATTAACAAAGGAAAAACGTTTTATGCTTGAGAAATTTTGATCTTAAGCTCTGATACCATATAGAATTGGATATTGAACTTGTCTGCTTTATTCATACTTTTCAATGTCGTTTATATACACACGACGTTAGGTTACAATACAAGAGACTAGGGTTTACAAACTACTGTCATTAACAAGTAATGGACTTTAGCCCAATAGAAATAACACCCCAATAAATACAGCCCAATAAACAGTAGATTAAAAAACTTAGCTCATGGATAATAGATTACATCGTTAACATGATGAACGCATAACGCATGCGTGCTTTCCAGAATGAACATTTTGCTTCGTTATGACTTGTGAGATAATCAGAGAGGGTTGATTTCCTTCAAATCACATTTTCTCTGCGACTGTTTCTTAAGTAAACAGAAGAGCATGTGCCTTGGCTTTGCTTTCTCATCAGAGTAGTGCATCTTTTCCGGTGATAAATACTTTTGGTGTTGTCTTCAAGTGTATGAACTGTACGTACCAAAAAAGAGACAGGAAATCTTATCTTCCCAAAACTTTTGGTGAAAAGAGTAAAAGTTGTGAGAGTTGAATAACAGTTGCAAAAGGATGAAACAAAAAGATTACAGATATTGATCAAAAATGAAAAATAAGATGAAAAATATCTGTAAAGATGAAAAATAAGATATTATTTTAAAAGAGTAATATATATTGATCAAAGATATTATTGAAGCTTCATAAAGATTACAGATATTGATCAATGCTAGTTTAGATGTATCAAAGTTATATATGAACTGAAAAAAAAAATCAAATTTATATATATAACATAAACAAATAACAGAAAATTACTGAAAAATTAAGATATTAAGAAAATTACTAAAAAATCACAAATATACTAACTGGATTTTCTCTTAAATTTTAAAAGAGTAATGCATTTAATTACATATCACCTACATATGTAAATCGAAACAAAAATATTTGGTTGCCAAACTATAAAAGCTTAAGGAAGTTATTGCTAACCTTTTCTTCCACGACATGAGTAGTTCTCTATTCTTTTTTTGTGTAGAAAGATTTCTCGAGCACTTGTTGCTCCTTACTCTTTTCCTAAATGCATTTAGGATTATATTTTAACTATTAAATTTAATAATAAAAAAGGTTTCATGGCATTTTTAACCTGTACACACCAAAGAAGAGACTGTTAGTCACGATTCACCAAAAGTGTGAGATTTTATATAAAGATTGAGAAATCAGTTTGAAGATAAACATAATATGTCAGTACTTTTCACCTTCATACTTGAAAGAACGAAATTATGATAGGATGCTCTTTTGACGGATAAGAAATTTGTAGAAAACTATAAACTGCATTTATGATTTAAGAAAAAAAAAAAGAGCAAGAAATGAAGAGCAAACAGTTCATCGTCATTTATATTAATAGAGAGATATTAAACAGTTTAAAAAATATAGGAATCGTGATGAGAAAATTTTGGGATTTTTTAGCATTTTGTTTTTTTCACTAAAAGGTAATTTTAAACCATCCACATAACAATAAATGAAAAAAAATATATAAGACGTAAAATATTTGCTTTTTCTATTTTTCCATTTAATTTGATTATTTTTTTAATTTTAATTAAATTGCCATGTGTCAGATTTTTATTTGTCAAGTGACTTATGCTTTACAAAATAAAGGATAATATGAGGTAATAAAATAAATATAGGAAGAAGAGAATAATATTTAATTACTTTGAATAGGCGGAGAGCTTTGTAGTTCTCAATTGATAGCAAAATATTCAACATTATTTAATTACATTCATAGTCTTTTTTTTTTTTTTTTCTTTTTGGCAACAGTTTACAAGAATGGCTCAAACGAGCCAAAACGAAGGAACATTGTTTACATAGGTAACTAAATGCGGAACTGAACGAACTCGTCGAGCTAGATTGTCCGCTTTACCATTCTGAGAGCGAGGTACATAGACCAATGCAAACGAATCAAACTCCTCTCTATCCGCCTGGATGTCCTCCAGATAAGACGTAAAAGCTGGCCACTCAGCGTGAAGACACCATCTTCACCAAGTCAGAGCAGTCGGTGAGAAATACAACAGATTGGTTATCCGCCCCAATCATACAGCGCAATATAGCCCAAATAAGGGCCTCGATCTCAGCATGAAGAGGGGATAGACTCCGACGCAGGTTGGCAGCACCCATAGTGGTGATATCTCCCTCGATGTACAGTACCATCCGCGGCCCGCATAGCGATCTGTTGCTTTCCAAGAGCCATCAACAAAACACATATAACTCGGTAAAGACCTAGCAACACTCAAAACCCCGTTTCTACCTGGTGGAACCACATCATGAGCATGCAATGTGAGATCCATATCGTCGACTTGGCGAGAGCCCATGCCTTTGCCTCATCCTCTGCTATTCGTAAAATAGCAAGGGGATTTGAGTCCAAATTACTAAAAAGTTTATCGTTGCGGGCTTTCCAAATATACCACAAAATCCAGGGGAAAACTCATGGTTGGAATATTATTGAACAAAAAGGAAATCCATATTCGTGAAGATCGACTCCGATGGGAAACAGCCCAGTGCTGTCGGGAATTGGGACAAAGCCCAGACCTGTCTAGCTGGTGGGCATTCAAAGAGGGTATGATTAATTGTCTCTTCCTGGCAACCACAAAGACTACATGTGGCGTCTCCACAAATACCACGACGCCTTAGATTAGCCGCAACTGCCATACACCCCGATAACACTTGCCACATAAAGTGCCTAAGCTTCGGAGGGCATCTAATTTTCCATACAAAAGCCTGAAGAGGAACAATGTTCGGCCCATAGACACTTAATTCAGTAGAAACTGTGTGTTTTGGACGGAGACTATGATACCCTGATTTAACCGTATACTTACCAGCCTTAGTAAAATGCCATCCCCACAAATCGGTTTATCCGGTTGTCGCAACGGTAATGCAGAGATTAGAGCAACATCTTCCGGTACAAAAGTAGCCAAAAGCTGAGCCATATCCCAGGAGTTTGAACTCCTATCAATAAAATTTGAAACTCGGATCACAGGGTCAGCAGGAACCCCATGCTCAATGCTGGTCTCGGGAATTGGGGAATCCAGGGATCAGTCCATACTGAAATGGAGTCACCGGATCCTACCCGTTTAATTAGTCCTTGTTAACCAGAGAGCGAGCGGAAACTATACTTCGCCACCCATAAGAAGGCGAATAAGACTTAATAGGATCTAAAGGATCCGAATGTCGATAGTAACGACCCTTAAAACCCGTGCAAAAAGACAATCTGGAACCAATTAGCCGCCAAAGCTGTCTGGCAAGTAAAGCAGTGTTATAGTCATCCAAACATCGAAAACCTAACCCCCCGCATCTTTCCCGCAGCATAGTTTATCCCATGCGATCCAGTAGTCCCCGTGATTGCTCAGACGAACTCCACCAGAAGTTCGAAATGGCGCTTGTCAGCTTCTTCGTGACCGTCTTTGGGAGACGAAAACACGACATTACAAAGGTAGGAACCGCCGTAGCAACCGATTTAATCATAACCTCCTTCCTGGACAACAATCTCGCTGGCCACCCACTAGCCTGTGCTTGTAGCTTGTGTTGGACAAACGAAAAAATTTTCGTCTTAGATCCACCTAAACTTTCCGGGATTCCCAGATAAGAACTCATCCCGCCCAAATTTGTTATGCCCAAAACCCCTTTTAATTCCTCCCTGAGATCAAAATCCACCGTATGTCCAAATTGAACAGAGGACTTCTGGAAGTTGATTTGCTGGCCAGAAACCCGTTCATATTGTTTCAAAATCCCCAGAACCACATTCATAGTCATTTATATTAGTAGAGGGAGAGAAAGCAGTTTTAAAAGTAGTGAGATCGTAAAAATATTTTTTTGGTAAGACAAAGGGAGACAAAATCTCCCTAAAGAAATAAAAGAAAAATTACGAACAAACCCATATGGCAATCACATCCCTCGAGCATCCTCCATCAAAACAGAAAGAAGATCCTTCGGGCAAGCATCAAACAATTGTAAGCCGGATGGATGAGTAAAAACATAGTTTGCTAACCCGTCTGCAAGACGATTAGCTTCACGGTACACATGCGTGACCCGGACTGTCCAGTCCTTTGAAAGAAAGCCATAACACAGACGTACTAGGAAGGACAAGATGAGAATCAAAAATCCCTGTCTTTAGGAACCCAACTACCAACTCAGAATCTATCTCCAGATCCAC
>CM043880.1:27632389-27835681 GCA_024034495.1 Camelina laxa | reverse complement strand
ACAAAAAGAACAAAGAGATAGACTCATAAAATGAAAAGGAAATTGATTCATTCTTTCAAATTAGATTACATGAGTTTATATAGGGATAAACAACTTGGTAACAAAGCCAAGTATTAATTATTCTTGGAACTAAAAAACAATAAATATAGATAGTTGAATGAAAACCCAACTCTTGGTCTTGGTGCATGTTTCTCTTCCCAAGGTGAGTTGAACTCCATTTTCGTCACGCCTCTTTGACCACAAAATAAGGTGATTATTTTGGGCTTTCTTGGGCTTATATTAGGCTGTAAGTGGACTGGACTTGATAGACAACATCCCCAATAGAATTTCCCATGCTCTCTTCGGCCATAAGCTCTTGAATTAACCCATAAAGTGCATCCTTGAATTTCTTTCCCTTTGACTCCTTGGTCCAATTTGCTAATGAGAAACAACATGGGCTGTGCCATTTCTTCACTTTTGGCTTTGTAGAAACAACACCTAGTTGCCATACATAATTCTTGAAACTCCTAAACCAGTTGGACCTAAAACTCTTCAAGTGAACAACTAGATTAACCTCCTTTGGCAAATAGAATTTATCCAAAATAGTTATTTGGCGGGAAGAATTGATCTTCAACTTTGTTTGTGTTGAACAAGGCTGATGGATCTTCTTGGATGGTCTCATGATCATATCAAAACCTGTTAGAAATAAAATTATGTTACTAATTAAATTAATAAATTCATTAAATAATTATTCAATAAACCGATAATGTAATCCTTACCTTGTCTGCTTGTGACGCACGGATGAACGATAATATTTCACCAACCTATGTCTTATGTTAACGGACGTAACACCAAATTGGTCAAATCTGACACCACGATCGATGTATGGATCATACCAATCACAAAGGAAAACAATGCCTCAATTTTAACATCCCCGGATAGCGTACTTCTAAAATCTCTCTAAGGACACCATAGTATACAACATCACTTGTATGAAATGATATACTAATATCGGTTGTTCTCCACCTACTTTCTTCCTCATGAATCAGAAATGCATATCCCCTCTACAATACCCCGGAGAAGACGTTGCAATGTAGTTGGGACCGTTTACTAATTCTACTAACCATGACGGAAATGTTTGACCATTTTTGCTTTCATTGTTAACCTAAAAAGATTTTTAAACAAATTAAAGATTTTGAATATTAAATTTCTATTAAACAAGGCTAGTAAAACACTTAAATAATATTTCAACCAAGGCGCAAATTCCCTTTGCTTATGCTCACAAGCTGCTCCTCGGTATACGTCGGGTAGTAAGAGCGTATTAACGCCATGTAAATCTATTACAACCCTAAAAAACAAAATTTTAAGATATGAAATTATAAATTTTTAGTTCATATTAATTTTAGAAGGCACCTCTCATATTCCATAATATCCTCAAATTAGTGAGAATATACATATGTAAGTGCGTATACTCTTGCTGTGATAGTTGGCAATTCTTTCTTGTCCATTTGAGTCTTCCAACTTGTCTAAACTAGTTAGGTACATATACCAAATAACTAGCCATTTCGCCTTCATCATCATGACGAGTAGAACGTCGTCTTCTGTACGAACTTGGGCAGGAAAGTAATATTCGGCAAAATTTGAGGCTTCTTCGTTTATACTTTGTGCCACAATAGAGCCTTCAAATTTGCTGAAATTTTGACCTTCTTCAGATGAAACATATAGCGCTCAAAAGGATACATTCACCACTGAACAGGACCACCAAGTTTAGCTTCTCGCGGAAGGTGTATTGGGATATGCTCCATAACATCAAAAGAAGATGGAAATATCTTCTCGAGATTACATAGGATCATTGATATGTTTTCTTCCAAGTTACGAATACCTTCAACTGTAAGTGTTCTCGTGCATAAATCCCGAAAAATGCACCTACCCGTGTAAGTTAAAACATGATCATATTTATACGGTAAAACTCTATAATTTAATATTTTTACTGTATATATAAATAAATATGTATATAATTCTTTTAAAAATGGTGATATTTCGAAATGTACCCGCAATTACTTGGAAAAGATGCTCAAATGCAAATGGAAGAAGTCAGTGCATCACAACATGACTATCATGACTCTTCATTCCAGTAAACTTTCCTTCAGCCATATCAACAAATTACGCAAATTAGATGCGTATTCGTCAGAAATTTAATATCGTGGGTAATCTAGTTGAAGAACTTTCTTCTTGCGCGTGTCTAACCGAAACGTCGGAACTCATCTCCCATTTTCTAGTACATGAAGCTGATCGCGATCACAAATATCAGGCCTATCTAATCTAGACTTCAAATTATCTTTAGTGTTTCCCATGACATTTAGAATAGTGTTCATTAGGTTGTCGAAGACGCTCTTTCTCGAATGCATGACATCTAGATTATGTTTCAACAAAAGATCTTCCATTCGTCAACACCAAAAAATGCTATGTTTATACCAATTGTGATTGATAACAGCAACGTAAGCAACAACATGTCCATTACCACCACAATCTATAGTCCTCTCTGCTCGACAATCTTTTAACTGTTCCAATAAACTATGTGTCTACTACAGGAGGTGTGTGTCAATCAACCTTGCTTATTCTTTCTAAAATATGTCCTCGAATGCCGTATGGGTGACGAGCTGGCAGAAATCTTCTGTGACAATCAAACCAACTCGTTTTTACGTCCGTCCTCAACTGAAACGCATCTGTGTCTTGACAGTACGTACACGCTAACCTTCTATGATTTGTCCATCCAGGTAGCATCCCATAAACTGGAAAGTCACTAATCGTCAACATAAGTGCTGCACGCATCTGGAAATTCAGCTTGGTTTAAACGTCATATGCTGTAGCGCCATGATCTCATTACATTTTCAACTCATATATCAACGATTGGACAAACACAACAAGAGATCTCTTCGGATGATTTGGACCGGAACCAAAATCAAAAGGAAAAGAAACTCTCGATGCGTGCATAAAGATGGCGAAAAGTTATAAGGTGTTACGATTACTGGCCATAATAAATATTGCCTTCCAAGCTTTCTAAATGGGCTGAAACCATCTGTAGATAATCCTAGGTACACGTTTCGTGGCTCATTCACGAAATCCAGATACACTGATTAGAAATGCCTCCATGCTTCTGCATCTGAAAGATGCGTAATCTCTCCGTTTGATCTATGTTCTGTGTGCCATGTCATTGGACCAGCCGTACACTCAACTGATATAATCACTTCAGCCTTTCGATGATCGGTAAATACCACATCCGCTTACATGGAACTAGAACTTACTGCCTATTTCCGATATCTAGGTTTTTGACAAACTCAACACCTTTCCTATCATCGTATTCTCTCCAATAAATCATGCAATTATCTTTGCTTATATCTATCATTTGATACAGCAAACCAAGACAGACGACCAATTTTTGAATCTCGTAATATGTACTTGGAAAATGATTATCTTCAGGCAAGATGCCTTTTACGAATTTTGTTATCGCATCCACACATTCCTCAGCCAAATTGTAGTTTGTCTTTATGGTCATCAATCTGCTTGCAGATTATAAAGCCGAATGACCTTCCCTACAACATCCGTATAACGGCTGCTTAGCTGCGTCCAACATAGAAAAAAACTTGTGTGCTTTTGCATTAGGTTCTTCTAACCTATCAACATTTTGACCCATCGACTGCATATTTTCCCTATATGCATCATTCATCATATCAACAGTACCCACACCATAATGTACTTCTGTTCTAGGTTCCTTTACGCTATCAACAATATATGGTTCGCTAGAACTGTTGTACTCTGGTCTTTCACCAGGGAGAGACCAAATCTTGTAACCCGGCATAAAACCATCGAATAAAGATGACCCCTAACTAAATCAATCCTAATATTGTGAGAATTCCTGCAATTTGAACATGGACATTTCAACTTACGGGTTTTTAGAGTGCTCGGTTATTGACGTGCGAACTCCATAAATTCACCTACACCATGCGCAAACTCATCGTTTTTTTTTGAAAAATTGAGTGAGAGTATGACAAAGAGTTGTTTGTTTTAATAAGAAAAGTAAAACTCGTATCCGGTCGGTAATCCGTTGGAAACCGTCAATAAATTTAAAATCTTCAACGGCTACAATAACTGATACACCGACAAATTTCCGACGGATATTAATTTAACTTTTGGAAATCCTTTGGTAATTGAATAATATAAACAGCTAGAATAACATATACATTTACCGACGGATAATTTAACCCCGTCGTAAAATCCGTCCTTAATCGAATAATATTAATGGCTCTAAAAACGATAACATTAACAGATATGTTTTACTAATGGTGTAGTTTGATCGGTAATCCGTCAGAAAAGCCGACAGATTACTTACAGATTATGTCTATCGGTAATTTACCGATGGCAAAACCGACAAACTCATACAGCATTAGAAACCTATCGGTACGCCGATGGGTAATTACCGACAGATTGTTGTTCGTCAGAATATCGTCGGTTATGGCCTTCTTTTCTTGTAGTGTACGACTTATATATAGCTTGGGAGGAAGAGGCTAACAAGAGTGGAGTTGAAAGTAGATTCATAGATTGTGGTGGATTTTCTTAAGACGGGTATAAGTGAAATGCATCCGATGTCTTTCCTGTACGTTTGTGCCATGGCTTTATCGCTAGGGACTGGATAGTCTGAGTTTCTCAAATGTATAGGGAAGTTAATCATCTTGCTGATGGATTAGCAAACTATGGATTGTTATTAACGTTAGGCTTTCATGTTTTCATGTTTTACCGCCAGATTTGGAGTTGGTCTTACATGAGAATGTTGTTGGTATATGAAAACGGTCCGTTTTTTTGTTTTAATAGTAAATACAATATATAATTAAGCATCCCATATTACTTAATTAAACCAACCCAAACCACAACTCATCAGTAAACCAGCAATAACCATTAAGCACAGCGGAAACATACTATTAATACAAAACCAATACTATAACATTCATAACCATTCTATCCAGCCTAGCATAACTCTATCCATGGTTCCAACATAAACAATACAAAACAACAACACACAAACGACCCTAGATCATCCTCCTCCTCATTGCCATGATTCCACGTCACATCCCTGCACACCACAAACAACAGATGCGTAAGTTTATCATAAATACTTTGTGAGGCAATCCTCCCATCTACTAGGCTATACACACAAGCAAACCAGGAAATCATGAATCAAGCAAGTTGGTGTCGACCGACACCAGAGTGGTGTCGATCGACACTGGCCCAAACATGGTGTTGACCGACACCCCTTGTGTCGACGACACCGACTCCGCAGACACCTTCTGCACGAAGCCGATTGTCGAATCTCCGTTTTCAATCATCTCCAATCCGTTCCAAACTCACCCAAACGCTTCAGGAACCTATAATAACCATAACATAACCACCACAAGCAAGAACAACACCACAAAACACAACAAATCAAGCAAACAAAGAATTCTCAGGCTTAGATAAGCCATGGTCATGCACTCACTTTTTGCAGGAAGATTGAAGATTATATGATGAGAAAGTGGAAACAACACCACAAAGAAGCTTCTCCTTCGTTCCTAGCAACCACACTCCTTCCGAAGCAACATCTCTCACCAAAACCACCAAGAACAAGCAAAAACTCTCAAGAACCCAAACTCTCCCTTTTTCTCTCTTTTCTGATTAAACGGCGACAAAACAATCCCAAAACCCTCACTTTGTCGCTTTCCCCTTATATACCCGTTTTGACAACCTAAACAAACCAAACTAAACCAAAATAGCGAATTAAAACAATTTGGTTGAACTAGAAATTGCTAGTGTCGATTGACACCCACCCATAAATCACCAATTTTGGTTCGCGTGTGTTATAATTCTCCCCACCAATATGGATTCGAATCCCGCAACGTCGTCCCTCCACCAAGGACTCCCATGCAACCATCACCACGGCCCGCATCCACGACCTAATGGCCACACAACCCTTCCCCTCTAGTCAATACACACAAAAAAAAACACGAGATCAAACCCGACCTCTGAGGTCTACATCCAGTCACTACTCATAACCACGTTCTAGGCATGGTTTTCTCTCACTCACATCTCAGGTCGCAACCTTCGAACTGCACCGCCTGCAATCTAAGGCCATCGTCCTCGAGCCATACCGTCTCACTCTCGGATCGTCACCTCGAGATCTCGGTACCTGGGAACTACGCATCCCCTCTGGGGAACTAATCATCCCCTAGAAGCTAATCATCTCTCTGCCGCTCTCGGGTCGCAACCCGTCAGCCCGCGGTGCACTAGGGGAAATAATCATCTCCCCAGGAGAACTAATCATCTCCTCCGGAAAACTAATCATCTCCCCAGGAGAACTAATCATCTCCTCATGAGCAAACATGTCCTAACGTCTATAAGCATCTCTCGACCAGAACTACCCCCCGTGGTTTGTGTAAAATATCGAAATGTCCTACCAACCACCATATTCCCTCACCGGAATATCACCCCCACCATGACCACTCCTGAGGCCAACTCTAAAACATCTCAACCATTCGGGTGTTTACACATGCCCTTTCCAAGATAGACAAGTTCTAACTATTCATAGAACTTTCTATTTATTTGCAAACACACTTCCCATAAATAGGCAAGGTTTAACTATTCGTAAAACTTCCCATTTTTTTTTTTTGGAATCCGCTCCTCTCTTAGCACTCTGACCTCACCAATCAAAAGTCCTTGAGAACTAATCATCTCATCTGTGATCACTCTTCAGGTCAACCCCGAACATTCCCGTCACTCCAGGCATTTCACCATACTTTCTAAAAATAGATAAGTCCTACCTATTCATAGAACCTCCTATTTATGGAAACTTTCCTTTACTGGATCTTAACTATTTTTTTCTTTTTCAACGACACTTTCCATAAATAGCAAAACTCTAGCTCTCTAAACACTTTCCATATTTAGCAACTTTCTATTTAGGGTAACTTTCCATTTATAGAACTCCCGAGCGATTTCCTTTTCCACAAGATCCACAATAACAAAAACCAAAGAACTCCATTTTTATTAAAACCTCAAATGCAATAATCGTTTACAACTCCAAAAGAAAATACATAACTGAAAATAAGAAGAAACAGAAACCAATTGAATTCCGGGATTGGTGCCCGGCCCTTCCTTCGGCTGCACCCTTCCCACTGTCAACTGCTGCAACCTTGGACACTGAGGCCTGATATGTCCCACCTCCTTGCAGTAGAAGCACACTCGAATGTTCCCTTGCGTCCCGCTCCTCTTGGGACAGCTTGCCAACCTGTGATCCGTGCTCCCGCACCCATAGCATCCCTGACCGCCTTGGTTTATCACCGACGTGTCCTCCTGCTTCCTCTTATGCCTTTGTGATATCTTGTGTTTTTATGTGATTTTAAAGCTTAATTATTCATTGTTTTGTGCATATTCATGAGCATTCAGGTTGTTTAGGTTGCATTTTGCATCAAGTTTGGTATCTCAGGTGTTGCAATAAAGATGTACAAGGAAAGTGTACTTTCGAGCTAAATAAGTCAAGAATTAGCAATATAATGGAACTAGTCTGCAGTCCCTCAAAGATCGACTCGTATGAAGATCTTTCCTTGGGATTTAGCTCCAGCGTTCTTCATCAAAGTTATGCGAAATTGAGTAAGATTTGTAATGGAGGTGATTTCAGGACAATTGGATGTGTGTGTAAGGAGTTATACCTGTTTTAGTGAGTGTATATACAGCCAGAGGAAGATCCCGGCCACACGCGGCCACACCACTCGGCCAAGCCATGGCCGAGTGAGCCAACACCACACTTGTTTTATTTTTGAACCGGGTTTGACCCAGTTTGTTTTGGGTTGATCCAGGTTCTCTTCTACTTTCCTATAAATACCCTAAACCTATTATGGAGACTGATCTCATCTCTGATCTTATCTACAGTTTTGCAGCCACTTAGGGTTCTTAAGCTTGTCTACTCTTGGTTTATTGAACCCTTGGTTGATTTTCCAGTTTTTAATAGCAAGTTCTCTTCCAAATTCTCTTAATCTACAAACTCTTATTATGATTTCACAAAGATCAAACCTTTTCCTTTGTGTGATCATGATGATGAGTGAGTAGATCCATTAGAACTTTGGGCTAGGTAGATTAGGGAGATAGATGATTGATCTTTGATGTCTAAGGCTTTATTTTTATGTTTCCTATCTTGATTAATGTTAATAATGCTAGATAGCTTTGATCATTCTTAAATTCTAGATGTTAGGATTTCCATGCCCATAAGGTGTTTGATGAAATTCCTTAACCAAATTAATCAAGAGCTTTGCATTCCTAGCCAATGGAAATAGATGATTAGGGTGTTTAGTGTTATTTGGATTTGATCTTAATGCATGCTTGCTTTGTGATTGCCTTTGGAAATTGTTGATTATCACTTAGCTAGCATAGGAATCTCTATCATGGAAATGAATTGATTTGCATAAGTGTTCTTAGCCTTAGGATTGTTCTTGTTTGTTACTTAGACATCTAGGATTGATTAGCTATCTCCCAAATCAATAACCTTGTCCAAGGTTCATTTATTTAATCTTGATTTAAAGTCTATTGCTAGTTGTGTTCTGTTTCTTGAATTTGCTTTGTTTGAACTGTCTTGTTTTCTCTCTTTTAAATCAGTTTGTTAATTAAATTGTTACAAAAGAACCTATTCCTGTTTAAGAATAGATTAAGTATTTTTGTGTATTCTTAGTGTGTTGATTAATGCAAATTGTGGATTGATAAAATAATTGATAGAAAAAGTACTACATCACTTTGCTCTGACCTGTTACCCTTGCTCGGACTGTTCTGCTCCAATGTCTCCTCTGTCTGAACCGCTGGACTGACCACCACTACTTGTGACCTCAAGTCATCCTCTATCTCAGTTGCAGTCTCCACCAGCTCCGCCCTCGTACCGTAACTCCTCCCTCTGCAGTAGACCCTCAATTCCTCACGAATCACCCTCATGAATCTCCTGATCTAAAGCACCTCGGACTCCATCACCCGACCCCCATAAGACAGCAGTCGACTGAACTCTAAGTCCAGCTCCCGCACTGAACGAGTCCCTTGAGATAGCTGAAGAAACTGCACCTCTAATCGGTCTAATGCCTCTCTCGGAAAATACTTGTGGTTGAACTCCTCCACAAAGTCAGCCCAAGTCATCTCCCTCTGCACTCTCCTAGCAGACATTGATCTCCACCACACCTGAGCATCACCAATCCAATTGTGGACCCCTATGTCCACCCAAAACTCCTCAGGACATCTCAGAGTATGGAAGTTATGTTCCACACTCGTCCTCCACGCATCTGCAGCAGTAGGATCCGTACCACCCGAAAACCGCACAGTGTCAAGATTATGCATCTCCCTCAGCATAGACAAATAACGAGCATGAGCGCTCACATCCACAGCCACTGGCTGCTGCTCCTCCGCCACCACTGGTGGCACTACCTGAGCCTGAGCTGGACCCACTCCCGGTATCCGCTCCAACAACTGTGTCAACATGCCCGCCAGGTCCACTCCTCCTACAAGGGCTCCACCTACTGGGATTCCCACACCCGGAACCCTAGCACCACCGGCCACTCGAGCACCGACACCGCCCGCACCGACCCCCTCAGCGCCTACGGTCCTATCAGTACCACCACCGGCCACACTCATGGACCCCTCCTGGAAGTCCTGCGACTCGCCGACACCCTCAGCTGTCACACTCTATTCAACCGACTCATTCACTGCTGGAACTCTGCCCATACCACAACAACGACCGCGTCCACGACCAGCAACAGCTACACCCTCAACCATTTGCACTGCCCAGAACAGAAAGCTAAGCCCAAAATTCAAAACCGCACACAAAACACACATCTTACCGTGGAATTTCATTGAAGGCTCGAAGAGGATGATACTAGGTCTCCATACTCACACAAATTGACTAACTACTCATAATCAATTTCCATCACACAACATCATGCATCAAGCAACAGGATAATAATTCCACCAATTAAATTCCTAAACCTCTCTAAACCATCCACTTAACCATCCTAGAACAGTAATTGCTCTGATACCAAATTAAAATCACCCGATCCATTTTTTTTAATAGTAAATACAATATATAATTAAGCATCCCATACTACTTAATTAAACCAACCCAAACCATAACTCCTCAGTAAACTAGCAACGACCATTAAGCACAACGGAAACATACCATTAATACAAAACCAATACATCATCAATACAATAACATTCATAACCATTCTATCCAGCAACCTAGCATAACTCTATCCATGGTTCCAACATAAACAATACAAAACAACAACACACAAACGAGACCCTTGATCATCCTCCTCCTCATTGCCTTGATTCCACGTCACATACATGCACACCACAAACAACAATTGAGATGCGGAAGTATTATCACAAATACTTAGTGAGGGAATCCTTTCATCTACTAGGCTATACATACAAGCAACTGATATTATAATATTTAACAAACAACAAACGAACACAACAAACCCGAAAATCACGAATCAAGCAAGTTGGTGTCGACGTGGTGTCGATCAACACTGGCCCAAACATGGTGTCGACCGACACCCCCCTTGGTGTCGATCAAACACCGACTCCGCAGACACGTTCTGCTCGAAACCGATAGTCGAATCTCCGTTTCCAATCAACTCCAATCCGTTCCAAACTCACCCAAACGCTTCAGGAACCTATAACACAACCACCACAAGCAAGAAAAAACACCACAAAACAAAACAAATAAAAAAACAAAGGATTCTCAGGCTTAGATAAGCCATGGTCATGCACTCACCTCTTTTGCAGGAAGATTTGTTTGAGAAACGGTGGAAACAACACCACAAGAAGCTTCTCCTTCGTTCCCAGCAACCACACTCCCTTCCACAGCAACAGATCTCACCAAAACCACCAAGAACAAGCCAAAAACTCTCAAGAACCCAAACTCTCTCTTTTCTCTCTTTTCCGATTAAACGGCGACAAAACAATCCCAAAACCCTCATTTTGTCGCTTCTCCTCCTATATACCCGGTTTGAACAACCCAAACAAACCAAACCAAACCAAAACGCGAATTAAAACAATTTGGTCAAACCAGAAATTGCTGGTGTCGATCGACACCAACCCCATATCACCAATTTTTGTTCGCGGGTGTTACAATATAACTCGGCCAAGGGATGTTTATGTATCTCTAGTATTTGAATAATACGTAGGGAGAGTCTTCTCCCTGTTTTTTCACCCAAAAAAAAAGGAAAATTTTAACGAAAAGTCATGAATAAGTAGTAGTAATTTTTCTGTTAATATTCTACAACACTACTATTCATGAGAAAATGAGTAAGAAATTGGAAACAATCTTACCATTTTTTTTGTAATGTTCTAAACCAAGGATTCGACCTGTTTGGCTAAGGTGAGGACTAGTTGGTGTATTTTCGTATTCAGATATCTGACGACCGGTTTGCTTGAAAACTTGTTTACCTACCCTACACATCCTCACATGATCTTTTCCTGTGTTTTTTTCCCACTCGCACAGTTTCGATAATCACTTCACGGAAGTTCACCATCCTGAAACTAGTCTAGATAAGCACACATACCTTTGGAGTTCTCTCACGACCTTTTGACCAGAAAGATTAGTACACTTTGGTGACATTGGTGTCCAAATCAATTGGTTTAAACCTCTTTTTAAACCTGGGGTGTCACAATTAACCCTCACTAACAAACTGTAACGTCCTCTTTGGTATCGTAGCCCTCTTCACTCCACACTCATCTGGGTTAGGCTCTGATACCAACGGTAACACCCCGACTGTCCCCTCTCTTGGTGGGCCCCATGTCTGTTGAACCTCGGACTCCTAGTGTGACTAGATCATTGGTCGTTGGCCGGTCTTTGGAAACGTGTCATAGACAGTTCAGGAAGATGAGGAGGCTTGGAGCAGGGGAGGTCAGCTCGATTTACTTTTTCCCGGATATCCCTCGGCAATTATTTTCTGCTTCCAGCTCCCTTCCTTTTTGATCCCTTCCCGGGTCAATTCCTCAGGAAGATTTTATTCCGTAGTGAGGGTCACTACATCGGGAGCATTACAAATGTGAGTTTAGTGAATGTAGCAGACCTGTTACAAATATAATTATGTTACTAATTAAATTAATAAATTCATTAAATATTTATTCAATAAACCGATAATGTAATGCTTACCTTGTCTGCTTGTGACGCACGGATGAACAAATAATATTTCACCAACCTATGTCTTATGTTAACGGACGTAACACCAAATTGGTCAAATCTGACACCACGATCGATGTATGGATCATACCAATCAAAAAGGAAAACAATGCCTCATTTTAACATCCCAGATAGCGTACTTCTAAAATATCTCTAAGGACACCATAGTATACAACATCACTTGTATGCGATGATATACCAGTATCGGTTGTTCTCCGCCTACTTCCTTCCTCATGAATCCGAAATGCATATCCCCTCTTACAATACCCTGGAGAAGACGTTGCAATGTAGTTGGGACCGTTTACTAATTCTACTAACCATGATGGAAATGTTTGACCTTTTTTGCTTTCATTGTTAACCTAAAAAGATGTTTAAACAAATTAATGATTTTGAATATTAAATTTCTATTAAACAAGGCTAGTAAAACACTTAAATAATATTTCAACCAAGGTGCAAATTCCCTTTGCTTATGCTCATCAAGCTGCTCCTCGGTATATGTCGGGTAGTAAGAGCGTATTTACACCATGTAAATCCTATTACAACCCCAAAAAAAAAACAAAATTTTAGAAGATATGAAATTATAAATTTTTAGTTCATATTAATTTTAGAATGCACCTCTCATATTCCATAATATCCTCAAATTAGTGTGAATATACATATGTAAGTGCGTATACTCTTGCTGTGATAGTTGACAATTCTTTCTTGTCCATTTGAGTCTTCCAACTTGTCTAAACAAGTTAGGTACATATACCAAATAACTAGCCATTTCGCCTTCATCATCATGACGAGTAGAACGTCGTCTTTCTGTACGAACTTGGGCAGGAAAGTAATATTCGGCAAAATTTGAGGCTTCTTCGTTTATACTTTGTGCCACAATAGAGCCTTCAAATTTGCTGAAATTTTTGACCTTCTTCAGATGAAACATATAGCGCTCAAAAGGATACATTCACCGGTACTGAACAGGACCACCAAGTTTAGCTTCTCGCGAAGGTGTATTGGGATATGCTCCATAACATCAAAAGAAGATGGGGGAAATATCTTCTCGCGATTACATAGGATCATTGATATGTTTTCTTCCAAGTTACGAATACCTTCAACTGTAAGTGTTCTCGTGCATAAATCCCGAAAAATGCACCTACCCGTGTAAGTTAAAACATGATCATATTTATACGGTAAAACTCTATAATTTAATATTTTTACTGTGTATATATATATAAATATGTATATAATTCTTTAAAAAATGGTGATATTTCGAAATGTACCCGCAATTACTTGGGAAAAGATGCTCAAATGCAAATGGAAGAAGTCGCTGCATCACAACATGACTATCATGACTCTTCATTCCAGTAAACTTTCCTTCAGCCATATCAACAAAATTACGCAAATTAGATGCGTATTCGTCAGGAAATTTAATATCGTGGGTAATCTAGTTGAAGAACGCTTTCTTCTTGTGCGTGTCTAACCGAAACGTCGGAACTAGACATCTCCCATTTTCTAGTACATGAAGCTGATCGCGATCACAAATATCAGGCCTATCTAATCTAGACTTCAAATTATCTTTAGTCTTTCCCATGACATTTAGAATAGTGTTCATGAGGTTGTCGAAGACGCTCTTATCGACGTGCATGACATCTAGATTATGTTTCAACAAAAGATCTTCCAATTCGTCAACACCCAAAAAATGCTATGTTTATACCAATTGTGATTGATAACAGCAACGTAAGCAACAACATGTCCATTACCACCACAATCTATAGTCCTCTCTGCTCGACAATCTTTTAACTGTTCCAATAAACTATGTCTGTCTACTACAGGAGGTGGTGTATCAATCACTTGTTTATTCTTTCTAAAATATGTCCTCGAATGCCGGTATGGGTGACGAGCTGGCAGAAATCTTCTGTGACAATCAAACCAACTCGTTTTACGTCCGTCCCTCAACTGAAACGCATCTGTGTTATCTTGACAGTATGTACACGCTAACCTTCTATGATTTGTCCATCCAGGTAGCATCCCATAAACTGGAAAGTCACTAATCGTCAACATAAGTGCTGCACGCATCTGGAAATTAAGCTTGGTTGAAACGTCATATGTTGTAGCACCATGATCTCATTACATTTTCAACTCATATATCAATGATTGGAGAAACACAACAAGAGATCTCTTTCGATGATTTGGACCGGGAACCAAAATCAAAAGGAAAAGAAACTCTCGACGCATGCATAAAGATGGCGGAAAGTTATAAGGTGTTATGATTACTGGCCACAATAAATATTGCCTTCCATGCTTTCCAAATGGGCTGAAACTATCTGTAGATAATCCTAGGTACACGTTTCGTGGCTCATACACGAAATCCCGATACACTGATTAGAAATGCCTCCATGCTTCTGCATCTGAAGGATGCGTAATCTCTCCGTTTGATCTATGTTTTGTGTGCCATCTCATTGGACCAGCCGTACACTCAGGCTGATATAATCACTTCAGCCTTTCGATGATCGGAAAATACCACATCCGCTTACATGGAACTAGAACCTTACTGCCTATTTCCTGATATCTAGGTTTTTGACAAACTCAACACCTTGTCCTATCATCGTATTCTCTCCAATAAATCATGCAATTATCTTTGCTTATATCTATCATTTGATATAGCAAACCAAGACAGGCGACCAATTTCTGAATCTCGTAATATGTACTTGGAAAATGATTATCTTCAGGCAAGATGCCTTTTACGAATTCTGTTATCGCATCCACACATTCCTCAGCCAAATTGTAGTTTGTCTTTATGGTCATCAATCTGCTTGCAGATTATAAAGCCGAATGACCTTCCCTACAACATCCGTATAACGGCTGCTTAGCTGCGTCCAACATAGAAAACAAATTGTGTGCTTTTGCATTAGGTTCTTCTAACCTATCAACATTTTGACCCATCGACTGCATATTTTCCCTATATGCATCATTCATCATATCAACAATATATGGTTTGCTAGAACTGTTGTACTCTGGTCCTTCACCAGGGAGAGACCAAATTTTGTAACATGACATAAAACCATTGAATAAAGATGACCCCTAACTAAATCAATCCTAATATTGTGAGAAATCCTGCAATTTGAACATGGACATTTCAACTTACGGGTTTTTAGAGTGCTCGGTTATTGACGTGCGAACTCCATAAATTCACCTACACCATGCGCAAACTCATCGTTTTTTTTTTTGAAAAATTGAGTGAGAGTATGACAAAGAGTTGTTTGTTTTAATAGGAAAAGTAAAACTCGTATCCGTCGGTAATCCGTTGGAAACCGTCAATAAATTTAAAATCTTCAACGGCTACAATAACAGATCATTACCGACAAATTTCCGACGGATATTAATTTAACTTTTTGGAAATCCTTTGGTAATTGAATAATATAAACAGCTAGAATAACATGTACATTTACGGACGGATAATAATTTAACCCCGTCGTAAAATCCGTCCTTAATCGAATAATATTAATGGCTCTAAAAACGATAACATTAACAGATATGTTTTACTAATGGTGTAGTTTGATCGGTAATCCGTCAGAAAAGCCGACAGATTACTTACAGATTATGTCTATCGGTAATTTACCGATGGCAAAACCGACAAACTCATACAGCATTAGAAACCTATCGGTACGCCGATGGGTAATTACCGACAGATTGTTGTTCGTCAGAACATCGTCGGTTATGGCCTTCTTTTCTTGTAGTGTACGACTTATATATAGCTTGGGAGAAGAGGCTAACAAGAGTGGAGTTGAAAGTAGATTCATAGATTGTGGTGGAGTTTATTAAGATGGATATAAGTGAAATGCATCCGATGTCTTTCCTGGTACGTTTGTGCCATGACTTTATCGCTAGGGACTGGATAGTCTGAGTTTCTCACATGTATAGGGAAGTTAATCATCTTGCTGATGGATTAGCAAACTATAGATTGTTATTAACGTTAGGCTTTCATGTTTTTCATGTTTTACTGCCAGATTTGGAGTTGGTCTTACATGAGAATGTTGTTGGTATATGAAACGACCCGATCCGTTTTTTTTTTAATAGCAAATACAATATATAATTAAGCATCCCATACTACTTAATTAAACCAACCCAAACCACAGTTCATCAGTAAACCAGCAATAACCATTAAGCACAGCGGAAACATACCATTAATACAAAACCAATACTATAACATTCATAACCATTCTATCCAGAACCCTAGCATAACTCTATCCATGGTTCCAACATAAACAATACAAAACAACAACACACAAACGAGACCCTAGATCATCCTCCTCCTCATTGCCATGATTCCACGTCACATACCTGCACACCACAAACAACAGTTGAGATGCGTAAGTTTATCATAAATACTTAGTGAGGCAATCCTCCCATCTACTAGGCTATACACACAAGCAAACCAGGAAATCATGAATCAAGCAAGTTGGTGTCGACCAACACCAGAGTGGTGTCGATCGACACTGGCCCAAACATGGTGTTGACCGACACCCCCTTGGTGTCGATCGACACCGACTCCGCGGACACGTTCTGCTCGAAGCCGATTGTCGAATCTCCGTTTTCAATCATCTCCAATCCGTTCCAAGCTCACCCAAACGCTTCAGGAACCTATAATAACCATAACATAACCACCACAAGCAAGAACAACACCACAAAACACAACAAATCAAGCAAACAAAGGATTCTCAGGCTTAGATAAGCCATGGTCATGCACTCACCTCTTTTGCAGGAAGATTTGTTTGAGAAACGGTGGAAACAGCACCACAAGAAGCTTCTCCTTCGTTCCCAGCAACCACACTCCCTTCCACAGCAACAGATCTCACCAAAACCACCAAGAACAAGCCAAAAACTCTCAAGAACCCAAACTCTCTCTTTTCTCTCTTTTCCGATAAGCGCCGACAAAACAATCCCAAAACCCTCATTTTGTCGCTTCTCCTCCTATATACCCGGTTTGAACAACCCAAACAAACCAAACCAAACCAAAACGCGAATTAAAACAATTTGGTCAAACCAGAAATTGCTGGTGTCGATCAACACCCACCCATAAATCACCAATTTCGGTTTGCGGGTGTTACAATTCTCCCCACCAATATGGATTCTTCCTCGAATCCCGCAACGTCGTCCCTCCACCAAGGACTCCCGTGCAACCATCACCACGGCCCGCACATCCACATGACCTAACGGCCACACAACCCTTTCCCCTCTAGTCAATACAACACAAAAAAAAAACACGAGATCAAACCCGACCTCTGAGGTCTACATCCAGTCACTACTCTCATAACCACGTTCTAGACATGGTTTGCTCTCACACTCACACGTTCTCAGGTCGCAACCTTCGAACTGCACCTCCTGCAATCTAAGGCCATCGTCCTCGAACCATACCGTCTCACTCTCGGATCGTCACCCTCGAGATTTCGGTACCAGGGGAACTACTCTTCCCCTCTGGGGAACTAATCATCCCCTAGAAGAACTAATCATCTCCTCTGCCGCTCTCGGGGTCGCAACCCGTCAAGCCCGCGGTGCACTAGGGGAAATAATCATCTCCCCAGGAGAACTAATCATCTCCTCCGGAAAACTAATCATCTCCCCAGGAGAACTAATCATCTCCTCATGAGCAAACAAGTCCTAACGTCTATATGCATCTCTCGACCAGAACTACCCCCCGTTGTTTGCGTAAAATATCGAAATGTCCTACCAACCACCATATTCCCTCACCGGAATATCACCCCCACCATGACCACTCCTGAGGCCAACTCTAAAACATCTCAACCATTCGGGTGTTTACACATGCCCTTTCCAAGATAGACAAGTTCTAACTATTCATAGAACTTTCTATTTATTTGCAAACACACTTCCCATAAATAGGCAAGGTTTAACTATTCGTAAAACTTCCCTTTTTTTTTTTGGAATCCGCTCCTCTCTTAGCCCTCTGACCTCACCAATCAAAAGTCCTTGAGAACTAATCATCTCATCTGTGACCACTCTTCAGGTCAACCCCGAACATTCCCGTCACTCCAGGCATTTCACCATACTTTCTAAAAATAGATAAGTCCTACCTATTCGTAGGACCTCCTATTTATGGAAACTTTCCTTTACTGGATCTTACATTTTTTTCTTTTTCAACGACACTTTCCATAAATAGCAAAACTCTAGCTCCCTAAACACTTTCCATATTTAGCAACATTCTATTTAGGGTAACTTTCCATTTTTAGAACTCCCGAGCGATTTCCTTTTCCACAAGATCCACAATAACAAAAACCAAAGAACTCCATTTTTATTAAAACCTCACATGCAATAATCATTTACAACTCCAAAAGAAAATACATAACTGAAAATAAGAAGAAACAGAAACCAATTAAATTCCGAGATTGGTGCCCGGCCCTTCCTTCGGCTGCACCCTTCCCACTGTCAACTGCTGCAACCTAGGACACTGAGTCCTGATATGTCCCACCTCCTTGCAGTAGAAGCACACTCGAATGTTCCCATGCGTCCCGCTCCTCTTGGGACAGCTTGCCAACCTGTGATCCGTGCTCCCGCACCCATAGCATCCCTGACCGCCTTGGTTTATCACCGACGTGTCCTCCTGCTTCCTCTTATGCCTTTGTGATATCTTGTGTTTTTATGTGATTTTAAAGCTTAATTATTCATTTTTTTGTGCATATTCATGAGCATTTAGGTTGTTTAGGTTGCATTTTGCATCAAGTTTGGTATCTCAGGTGTTGCAGTAGAGATGTACAAGGAAAGTGTACTTTGGAGCTAAATAAGTCAAGAATTAGCAATATAATGGAAGACACACATTTGGATACACACAAGATGATTGATGATTCGGGACTAGTCTGCAGTCCCTCAAAGATCGACTCGTATGAAGATCTTTCCTTGGGATTTAGCTCCAGCGTTCTTTATCAAAGTTATGAGAAATTGAGTAAGATTTGTAATGGAGGTGATTTCAGGACAATTGGATGTGTGTGTAAGGAGTTATACCTGTTTTAGTGAGTGTATATACAGCCAGAGGAAGATCCCGGCCACACGCGGCCACACCACTCGGCCAAGCCATGGCCGAGTGAGCCAACACCACACTTGTTTTATTTTTGAACCGGGTTTGACCCAGTTTGTTTTGGGTTGATCCAGGTTCTCTTCTACTGTCCTATAAATACCCTAAACCTATTACAGAGACCGATCTCATCTCTGATCTTATCTATAGTTTTGCAGCCACTTAGGGTTCTTAAGCTTGTCTACTCTTGGTTTATTGAACCCTTAGTTGATTTTCCAGTTTTTAATAGCAATTTCTCTTCCAAATTCTCTTAGTCTACAAACTCTTATTATGATTTCACAAAGATCAAACCTTTTCCTTTGTGTGATCATGATGATGAGTGAGTAGATCCATTAGATCTTTGGGCTAGGTAGATTAGGGAGATAGATGATTGATCTTTGATGTCTAAGGCTTTATTTTTATGTTTCCTATCTTGATTAATGTTAATAATGCTAGATAGCTTTGATCATGCTTGAATTCTAGATGTTAGGATTTCCATGTCCATAAGGTGTTTGATGAAATTCCTTAACCAAATTAATCAAGATGATGTTCATATATTTTACCCTGTTTTCCATTAGTATATTCACATCTTTTGCATCTTTTGCTATCCATTTTCACCATTATTGCATAGCTTTAGGACTAATCATGCATTAGAGTTTAGTTGCATTGCATTTGCATCTTGTCATGCATAAACAGGTGATTTTGAAGCTCAAGAAGCATGGAAGCAATGCTGAGGAAGAAGTGAAGCAATCATGAAGGGAAAGCAAGAGAGATAAGGCTGAAATAACAAGGTCCGGAGTCCAACTCGACCGCACACTCGACCGTGTGCTGAGGAGGACTCGACCGAGTGGAGAACACACGAGAGAAGCCAGCTCGACCTGCCACTCGACCGAGCACAGGTCGAGTTGACCGAGCCGTTGACTATTTTGTCTTTTAGTATCTTTATGGCTTCCACTCCCCTCCTATATAAAGCCTTGTACCTGCAGCCACAAAAGTGTCCAGCTTTTTAGATATTCTCTAAACCTAGAATTTACCCTTTTTGGGATTTATTCTTTTTGCCTTTTTAATTTCCTAGATCTTGTACTTGAAAAAGACTAAATTCTTCAATATAGTTAGTTTCATAACTTTCTTAATATTGAGAATTCAAGTTTCATTTCTTTTTCAATATTGTAGATCTTTGTTTCATCTTTCTAATGATGCAAGTTTCAATACTTTCTGGGTTTATGATTTTGATGTTCATCATGTGTTCTTGTGAGTAGTGGCTTAGGATCTTGAGGATGGGTTAGGCTGGGCTGTGAATGAGGTTTGTTTGGCTTGATCAAGCTTGATTGTTGTAGATCTCTTCTAGGGTAGATGTTCTTAATGCTGATCCTATATCTGAGAGGGTAGGATCTGATTTCAAGCATCTTAGCATCACACCAATGTTTAAGAGGCATAGATAAGGCTAGATCTAGAGCTTACCATCTTGCTTGCTAAGAGATTAGAGGTTTTGTTTGGTATGAGACATATTTCTTACTGCCTGCTTGTGTAGATTCTTTACTATGTGAGAGCAAGTCTAGAAATGCATAGGTTTGATTGTTTCTTGACCAGGAGAGTGGGAGAAACTTGTCTTAGATACATATGTTTAGAGATTAGCTCATGTTGTTTGAGATTTGTTGATCAAGTTAGATAGCCTCAATCATTAGTCCAGCCCATGAATCCCTCCTCAAGTCCTTCCTTGTTTATTTATTTTACAGTCTTAATCCTGTTGCTTGATTGTAGTTTGATTCGTCTTTGCATTACTCTGTTTTTATTGCATTGCTCTATTTCTGCGTTTAGTCCAGCTCGACCACTCACTCGACCTACACTCGGTCGAGTGCTTGCTCGAGTTCATCCCCAGAACTCTTGTTTATGCTTTGTGATTGTCTTGTTTCATTCTATTTGCATTTCTGTACTTATTCATTACTTTTCTTGCATTAGTTCATTAGCATAGTTTCTACTTCTGTTGGTTGCATCATTACTGTCATAATCATCCTGTTTCATTTGCATTTAGTTCTTAGCTCTTATAGTTTACTTTCTGCACTTTACATTTTCATCATAGGATTGTTAGTGACAAACATCCTTTACATCTTGCTTAAATTAGATCTTTATGCATATCTTGACTGTTCACAAACACTCAGATTGGATTGACACCTCTTATACTGCAACTGCATAAGGGAAATTGAAACACCTTACTATCCATCCATTCATTGCATACATTCATCGTCATTCATCCATCTTACCACCAACAAATACTTGTTTCAATTTGGCGCCGTTGCCTATTTGAGTGTGTTTTTGGGACAATTAGGATCCATAAAAGTCTAAGATTAAGTTCGTTTATCAACTTGTTCACTACTGATCTTGTTTCTTCTTCTGCTTGTTTGTGGTTGAGTTTCAGGTACCAGCTTGACCATCAACTCGGCCACCACTCGACCGAGTGTGTGCTCGAGCACCTGATCGAGTCAGAAGCCGGATACAAATAGACATCAGTTCCCAGTCGACTCGACCACCCACTCGAGCCTGTGCTCGACCGAGTGCCTATCCGAGTTTGTCCTCGACTCTGTTGATGCAAACAAGGTCCAAGGGTCCTCACAATATACAGAGACTCCTTGATCACATCAACAAACCACCAAGGGACCTGAGACAGCAGAAAACAAGGATCTATCAGGAACAAGAACAACAAGTGCTAATGGAGCAACAAGATCAACAAGCTACAAGAGCAAGAAACATTGGTGCTGGAGATGCACCAAACACACATAACCAGAGAGCTGGTATTGTGCCTCCTATTGTTGCCAACAACAACTTTGAGATCAAAAGTGGATTGATCTCAATGATTCAAGCCAACAAGTTCCATGGGTTGCCAATGGAAGATCCCCTGGACCACCTTGATGAATTTGATAGGATATGTTGTCTCACTAAGATCAATGGAGTCAGTGGGGATGGATTCAAGTTAAGGCTATTTCCATTCTCACTTGGAGATAAGGCTCACCTTTGGGAAAAGATTCTTCCTACTGGAGCAATAACCACATGGGATGCTTGCAAAAAAGCTTTCTTGGCCAAATTCTTTTCCAATGCTAGAACTGCTAGATTGAGAAATGAAATCTCTGGGTTTGCTCAAAGGAATAATGAGAGATTTTGTGAAGCTTGGGAAAGGTTTAAAGGATTCCAGACTCAGTGTCCTCACCATGGCTTCAGCAATGAGTCCCTTTTAAGTACTTTGTATAGAGGAGTGCTTCCCAAGATCAGAATGCTTCTTGACACAGCCTCAAATGGAAACTTCCTCAACAAAAATGTTGAAGAAGGCTGGGTGTTGGTTGAAAATCTTGCTCAATCAGATGGCAACTATAATGAGGACTATGACAAAACCATAAGGTCATCATCAACTGATCAAGAGGACAAGTACAAGAGGGATTTGAAGATGGTCAATGAGAAGCTTGACAAGATCCTTCTTAGCCAACAAAAGTCTATTCACTTCATTGGTGAGGAAGAGGCTCCAGTTAAAGAAGGGGAGACTGAGTTTGCTGAGTTGTGCTACATGCAAAACCAAGGAGGATTCAAAGGATACAACCAAGGAAGTTTCAAGAACAACAATCTCTCTTATAGGAGTACCAATGTGGCCAACCCTCAAGACCAAGTCTATCCACCTCAACAGCCTCCACAGCAACAAAACTACATCCCCAAACAACAACATCAAGTGTTCCAGCCTCCATTGTGTCCCCCACCAGGGTTTCAGACTAACCAAGGCCAAGAACAAGACTTAAGGGCAATGATGCAACAGTTGTTGATTGGGCAAACACAAGGAAAGATTGAGGAGGCCAAACAGTTTGCTGAGTTGAATCAAAGACTCACATCACAGTACAATGATCTAAACATGAAGTTTGAGGGTCTTAACTCAAGAGTGAAGTATATGGAGAGTAACATTGCCTCTACTTCAGCTCCTAAACCCAGCCAACTCCCTGGAAAAGCTGTTCAAAATCCAAGAGAGTTCACAGCCAAGGCCATTCACGTTCATGAGGAAGAAGTCACAGAGGACAGTGAAGTCCATGTTTGGGGGAATTTATCAGTTACTGAAGCCCCAAGTGACGTTTTTGCAAAGCAACTGGAGTTCGACATTGCATTCGACCAGGTACTCGAACAGCCACTCGACCGTGTGCATGCTCGAGTGGTCGATCGAGCTGGAGACACAGAAGCTGTTAAGCCTGCTAGATACATTCCTCCTGCTTACAAACCGCCTCTAACATTCCCAGGACGTTTCAAGGCTCAAAAGATAAGGGAATTGAGGGAGATCATTGAGAAAAAGGAGAAGATAGCTTTGCAACAAGAGAAGGAGAAAGCCTTGAAGGAAGAGGTTGTTATTGAAAAAAAGGAGGTGATGGCTATACAAGAGGCCATCATTGCTTACCAAGAAGAAGAGAGAGGACCTGCTTTGGAACAGTATGCTCCATACCCTCTCTATCAGGGGTTTTTACTTGAGATGTCAAAGAAGAGGGCTCATGACCAAGATATGAAGGATTTAAAAGAGATTGGAAAAGCTATTGTCCCAACAAAGCTTGAAGATCCAGGCTCATTCAACTTACCCTGTTCCATCAGCTACATGCACTTCAATAAGTGCCTTTGTGATTTAGGAGCTTTAGTGAGCTTGATGCCATATTCAGTGGCTGAGAAGTTGGGATATGAAGATTTGAAGGATAGCAACTTCTATGTCAGTCTAGCAGATGGATCCAAGAGGGATGTGGTTGGAGTGATTGAAAACCTCCCTATCAAAATAGGAGAAGCAAGGATCCCAACTGATTTTGCAATCATGAGCATGGAACAAGAGCCTAAAGACCCTCTTATCTTGGGAAGGCCATTCCTAGCTTCAGCTGGGGCTGTTATTGATGTGAAGATGGGGACTATCAAGCTCCACCTGACTGAAGACTTCACTATGAAGTTTGACATCAACAATCCCACTAATCTGCCTTCCAAATATGATCCACCTTACATCATAAAAAGAAAGGAGGATCATGAGGTCTCAAGTGAGGAAACTGCTTCAAGGGGTAAGCTAACCTTTCAAGAAGATTCAGTGGAGAAGCTAAAGGGTTCAGTTCAAGTGCTAGCTGGTTTAGTGAAGGAACTCCAAGTCAAGCTGAACAAAAGGACTTTGAAGAGAGCAAGACCAAAGCTCAAGGTTAAAAAGAAACATGGTTCAAGTGACAAGAAAGTAGTGATCAAGAAGGAACACCAAGGTTATCAAGTAGAACCAGGAGGGATTTTATCACCTCCTTGGTCTCCAAATCAAGCTTAAAGAGCTATAAGAAGTCAAGCTTAGTGACTCTAAACAAGCTCACTAGGGAGGAAGTCCCTAAGGTATCCCTTGTAAATATAGTTTATTTTCCTTGTACAGTTTTGATGTGTTTTCTTTTATGTTTGTGTTGGACAGGCCTTTTAGCGAAAATGTAGTTGGATAAAGAGAGATTTGGACTTGGAGAAGGAGACTCGCAAGCCCACTCGACCAAGGCCACGAGAGGTACTCGGCCGAGCTGGATACTAATTGAGGCCCATTTGATTCTCATTCTTTTAGAATGATCGAGTGGAGGGAAGAACAAGGAGAAAAATTTTGAAATTTCAAAATTGATCAAGGAGCTCGACCACGTGCTGGTCGAGTGTGGGGTCGAGTGGCAGCCAAAAGCAAGTCAAAGATTCCCAATTCAAATTTGAATGGTATTGACGCTCCACCCTTGTCTCCTTGTCCCCTTAGCTTCTTTATATAGTCCTTGCACGATCCTATACTTCTCACATTCTCTCATTTGCTCAAAACATTTAAATTCAAGCTTTAAAATCTCTTTCAAAGTTCATCTCTTGCTCAAGCTTTGTTCTTTCAAGTTTTTGGGTCACTAACCTATTAACTTTGAGCTTTGAGTCTATTCCCTTCAGTTTCTTTTGAAAATGTCTTCCAAGATAACCAAGAAGTCGCACCAAATCGCTGCAAGCTCCATGGAACGTCCTGATGCTGACCTTGAATCAAGAGGTGAAGCTGGGAGAGTCACTCGACGGACCACTCGATCGACCACTCGACCGAGTGGTGGTTCGAGCAGCCGGTCGAGCCAGGTGCCGCGTCCAAGGAGAGAGCAAGTTGAGGAAGATCCTGAGAGGACCGAAAGTGAGGAGGAAAGAGAGCCTACTCTCAATGAGTTTATGAGGAAACACACGGCCAAGGGGAAGAGGCCAGCTGTTGAAGTTGAGCAAGAAGAAAGTGAAAATGAGAGTGAGGAAGAAAGTGAAGAAGAAGAATTGATGGATGATTGAAACAAGTATTTGTATGGTGGTGAAAGATGGATGAATGATGATGAATGTATGCAATGAATGGATGGATGGTAAGGTGTTTCAATTCCCCTTATGCAGTTGCAGTATAAGAGGTGTCAATCCAATCTGAGTGTTTGTGAACAGTCAAGATATGCATAAAGATCTAATTTAAGCCAGATGTAAAGGATGTTTGTCACTAACAATCCTATGATGAAAATGTAAAGTGCAGAAAGTAAACTATAAGAACTAAGAACTAAATGCAAATGAAACAGGATGATTATGACAGTAATGATGCAACCAACAGAAGTAGAAACTATGCTAATGAACTAATGCAAGACAAGTAATGAACAAGATACTAAGTAAATGCAAGAGAAATGCAAATAGAATGAAACAAGACAATCACAAAGCATAAACAAGAGTTCTGGGGATGAACTCGAGCAAGCACTCGACCGAGTGTAGGTCGAGTGAGTGGTCGAGCTGGACTAAACGCAGAAACAGAGCAATGCAATAAAAACAGAGTAATGCAAAGACGAATCAAACTACAATCAAACAACAGGATTAAGACTGTAAAATCAATAAACAAGGAAGGACTTGAGGAGGGATTCATGGGCTGGACTAATGATTGAGGCTATCTAACTTGATCAACAAATCTCAAACAACATGAGCTAATCTCTAGACATATGTATCTATGACAAGTTTCTCCCACTCTCATGGTCAAGAAACAATCAAACCTATGCATTTCTAGACTTGCTCTCACATAGTAAAGAATCTACACAAGCAGGCAGTAAGAAATATGTCTCATACCAAACAAAACCTCTAATCTCTTAGCAAGCAAGATGGTACGCTCTAGATCTAGCTTTATCTATGCCTCTTAAACATTGGTGTGATGCAAAGATGCTTGAAATCAGATCCTACCCTCTCAGATATAGGATCAGCATTAAGAACATCTACCCTAGAAGAGATCTACAACAATCAAGCTTGATCAAGCCAAAAAAACCTCATTCACAGCCCAGCCTTACCCATCCTTAAGATCCTAAGCTATTACTCACAAGAACACATGATGAACATCAAAATCATAAACCCAGAAAATATTGAAACTTGCATCATTAGAAAGATGAAACAAAGATCTACAATATTGAAAAAGAAATGAAACTTGAATTCTCAATATTAAGAAAGTTATGAAACTAACAATATTGTTGAATTTAGTCTTTTTCAAGTACAAGATCTAGGAAATAAAAAAGGCAAAAAGAATAAATCCCAAAAAGGGTAAATACTAGGTTTAGAGAATATATAAAAAGCTGGCTGCTTTTGTGGCTGCAGGTACAAGGCTTTATATAGGAGGGGAGTGGAAGCCCTAAAAATACTAAAAGACAAAATAGTCAACGGCTCGGTCAACTCAACCTGTGCTCAGTCGAGTGGCAGGTCGAGCTGGCTTCTCTCGTGTGTTCTCCACTCGGTCGAGTCCTCCTCAACACACGGTCGAGTGTCTGGTCGAGTGTGCGGTCGAGTTGGACTCCGGACCTTGTTATTTCAGCCTTAACTCTCTTGCTTTCCCTTCATGATTGCTTCACTTCTTCCTCAGCATTGCTTCCATGCTCCTTGAGCTTCAAAATCACCTGTTTATGCATGAAAAGATGCAAATGCAATGCAACTAAACTCTAATGCATGATTAGTCCTAAAGTTATGCAATAATGGTGAAAATGGATAGCAAAAGATGCAAAAGATGTGAATATACTAAGGGAAAACAGGGTAAAATATAGAATATATAAGGAGAAGCTGAGTCTTGTGGGCTGTCAAAGAGGCAGCTTTATGATGCTTTCATGAGGATGGAGTTCTTGGGAACTAGGTATCCACACAAGGAGACCATGCAGAAGCTTGCTATTGATGAGGATGTAGAATATCTCTTTGAGAAGAGCAATCTCACCAAGTTTATGGGGCTTTGCATGGAGGGCTACAAAGAGGAGAATTGTGAGTTCCTTGCCACTGTCAAGCTGCATACATATGCAAGGAAAAATCCTGAGGTTGGAGCTGGTCACATCACCTTCACAATCAAGGGTAAGAGGCATGAGCTTTCAATGAAAAAGATAGCCAATGTGTTTGGATTTGAAGTTGGGAGCCATAGGAGCTTGATGATACCAAGAGAGGAGCTCTATTCAGTTTGGGAAACCATTGGGGACAACAAGCTCTACTCATCCTCCAACTCCAAGAGCTCAAGGCTAAGGAGCCCAGTCTTAAGGTACTTCCATAAAGCTCTTGCAAACACCTTCTTTGCAAGGAAGGAAACTGGGAACATCAATGAGGGAGAGCTAAAGATGATTGACTTGGCTCTCAATGGGATCATCCTTAAGGCAAGAGATGGAACCATCATCCTTGGGAGCACTGTAGAGACTGATCTTGCAATGGTGCTCATTGGCCACATGGTTTACTTGAGAAGTTGGGTAGGAAAGTTGGAAAACAAAGGATCAAGAGGAGCACTTACCATTGGAGGCATCATCACTCCAATCCTTCAAGCTGCTAAAGTTCCACTTAGAGGAGAAAGTGTCTCACCAAGATGAATTGACTCAAGCTACCTCACTTCTACTCTCATCCTAGCCAAGGAGATGCATCAAGGGAACCACATTTTCAACTATGAGCTTCCAACACTTGGGAAAAAGCAACTCATATTGCCTAACCAAGAACTCACCACCATTCAACAGGGAGCCAACATTGACTTTTGGCCAGCTGAGGAGCATTGGTTTGATGGAGTGGTTCAACCTAGAGTTGAGGAAGCTGGAAATGTAAAAGTAGCTGATGGAGAGGGACAGTTCTACTTTGACGATTATGAGCCCAACCCAAGAGATAGTAGAGGAGTGAGGGAGAATGCCAAGAGGTTAACTCTTTTGCAAAAGTGGGGCAAGTGGCAAGGAAAGAGGTTTGATAAGCTGAAGAAGAAGGTGACCAACATGGCTAAGTCTATCAAAGGCTTAAAGAAGGAGATTGCTGAGCTGAAGAGTGGAAACTCATCTCCTAGCCATTCAATCCCTTTGAGGAGAAGTAGCTCAACTAGAGCACTTTCAAGGGTTGCGAATCCTGTGGAACCAGCTAGGGCTTCAATGTATGAGACAAATCAGAGGAAGAGGAGCTCAAGTACCCGAGAACAGTAGCTTTCGAGGTACTCGACCGGGTCACTCGAGCGCCCACTCGACTGAGCACCACCGACGTACTCGACCGAGTTCCAGCCCAGACAACCATATGGCTTCCCACCTCCAGCTGTTTATCCAGGTTACCCTCCCATCCCACCCCAATACTTCATGGATCCAGCACTCTACCACCAATTCTACCAACAGTTCTCCCAGCAGCAAGGACAGAATTATGGCATCCGCAGTCCAGCTCGACCCCCCCACTCGGACATGCACTCGACCGAGTCACGGTCGATCGCCATCGTCGAGCTGTCCCAATCCCCATCTCCAAGTCACCAACAAGACCCCAGCTACACCTTTGATAGCATGCAGGAGGATGTGGATAGTTTCTTCTCCAATCCTTGAGGTAACACTATCACCTTTACATTGTAAATACCATTGCATTTCATATTGTGTGTTTTGTTTTAGGTCTTGAATCCTCAAACAAATTTCTTTCACACAAGGGACTGTGTGATTTAAGTTTGGGGGAGGGTTTGAGATAGCATTTGACATTGTGTTTTGTTTTCTTATTTCAAATTTTTAGCATCATCATGTTAGTATTTGCATAGCATCTAAGGCATAGAAAAACCCTAAAAATTTGAAATTTTTTTGCAAAAATCTTTATAAAAAAAGAGTGTTCATGTAGTTTGCATTGCATATTCAAGTATTTTGTTTATCATATAGGACTGCTTGCATTAGGGATCTATGATGAGTATTTCCTTGTTAGCTTGCTAGATTCACCAAACTAGGATCAATGCCCAAGTTAATAGTACTTTGATGCTAGTTGAGTGGTTAGAAGCATAAGATTGAACCAAGCATTGAATTCCTGCATTGCATTTGGTCTAAATTGAAGCATGTTGTGATTTGATGCCATTTCCTATCTATAAGAACCTAATATTGACTTTCAATTATCAATGTGTGCATTGCTTTAAACTCATGGATACCATATACATATTTGGATCATCTTTCTCCTTTTTACCACTCTTGTTGATCCAAGTAGCTGATTTCCTCATTAAGAATCAGTTTCCCCTACCCTTAAGCAACCCTTCTTTCAAGCCATGTTTATTCTTGAGTGTGTGAGGCCTATTTTTGGGATTGAGCTTGGTAGAAAGTGTTAGGTTTGAACTGACAAGAGTAAAGCCTTGTGTAGTTCTAGTTTGCATTTTTCAAACTAGATAGGACTAGTTGGTTCACTTGTTGGGTTTGGGACTTGGCAGTTAAAGAAAGAAAAGAGGAAAAAAGAGAAAGAGAAAAAGGGTAGAGTCTTTAAAAGGAGAGTGTGTTTAAGTAAAAGCTAAAGTCTAGTGAAAGGATAGGAAGTACAAAAAAAATTGTTGTTGAAGATGGTTCTAGTTAAAGAAAAGAAAAGAAAGCAAAGAAAAGTCTAGCAAAAAGCTTGTATGTCTTAAGAATAAGAAGAAAAGAGAACCATAGCAAATAAGTAAGAATCCCCCATCCAACTAGAAAGATCAAATAAGAAACCTCTCCTAAGACTTGAAAACCAAAAGAGAAAAGGGTGAAAGAGAAAAGAAGAAGTTAAAGGGTAGCACTAGGATCATTTGGGTTTAGATTGCTAGGATAAACACTTTGGGTACCTTTGGGTAGACAAGGTTTTATTCTTGTATGTGTATAGGTGTTCTTACCTTTAGCATTCTTCTAAAGCTCAATCCATTTTTATGAGAGAACCTTGATATTGATAAGCCCCACTCTAAAAAGAGACCATCATTGTCTCAAAGCCTTTACCTCCAAGCCAAATGAGTTTAAGCATTGCATAGAATTGATTCATGTTCTTGATTACTGAATGTTAAAGGAAATGTTTGATTTGAATGCATGTGGACATCTAAGGCTCATTCAACTTGCATCATAGTACTAGTAACTTGGACATTGATTCTAGATGGTTTATTTGCAAGCATTAGGAGCTGAGATCCCACTTTCAAACCTCACTTACCTTCTTATGTCTTGCTTATTTGCTTGAGGGCAAGCAAAGACTAAGTTTGGGGGTGTTGATGTTCATATATTTTACCCTGTTTTCCCTTATTATATTCACATCTTTTGCTATCCATTTTCACCATTATTGCATAGCTTTAGGACTAATCATGCATTAGAGCTTAGTTCCATTGCATTTGCATCTTGTCATGCATAAACAGGTGATTTTGAAGCTCAAGGAGCATGGAAGCAATGCTGAGGAAGAAGTGAAGCAATCATGAAGGGAAAGCAAGAGAGTTAAGGCTGAAATAACAAGGTCCGGAGTCCAACACGACCACACACTCGACCAGACACTCGACCGTGTGCTGAGGAGGACTCGACCGAGTGGAGAACACACGAGAGAAGCCAGCTCGACCTGCCACTCGACCGAGCACAGGTCGAGTTGACCGAGCTGTTGACTATTTTGTCTTTTAGTATCTTTATGGCTTCCACTCCCCTCCTATATAAAGCCTTGTACCTGCAGCCACAAAAGTGTCCAGCTTTTTAGATATTCTCTAAACCTAGTATTTACCCTTTTTGGGATTTATTCTTTTTGCCTTTTTAATTTCCTAGATCTTGTACTTGAAAAAGACTAAATTCTTCAATATTGTTAGTTTCATAACTTTCTTAATATTGAGAATTCAAGTTTCATTTCTTTTTCAATATTGTAGATCTTTGTTTCATCTTTCTAATGATGCAAGTTTCAATACTTTCTGGGTTTATGATTTTGATGTTCATCATGTGTTCTTGTGAGTAGTGGCTTAGGATCTTGAGGATGGGTTAGGCTGGGCTGTGAATGAGGTTTGTTTGGCTTGATCAAGCTTGATTGTTGTAGATCTCTTCTAGGGTAGATGTTCTTAATGCTGATCCTATATCTGAGAGGGTAGGATCTGATTTCAAGCATCTTAGCATCACACCAATGTTTAAGAGGCATAGATAAGGCTAGATCTAGAGCTTACCATCTTGCTTGCTAAGAGATTAGAGGTTTTGTTTGGTATGAGACATATTTCTTACTGCCTGCTTGTGTAGATTCTTTACTATGTGAGAGCAAGTCTAGAAATGCATAGGTTTGATTGTTTCTTGACCAGGAGAGTGGGAGAAACTTGTCTTAGATACATATGTTTAGAGATTAGCTCATGTTGTTTGAGATTTGTTGATCAAGTTAGATAGCCTCAATCATTAGTCCAGCCCATGAATCCCTCCTCAAGTCCTTCCTTGTTTATTTATTTTACAGTCTTAATCCTGGTGCTTGATTGTAGTTTGATTCGTCTTTGCATTACTCTGTTTTTATTGCATTGCTCTGTTTCTGCGTTTAGTCCAGCTCGACCACTCACTCGACCTACACTCGGTCGAGTGCTTGCTCGAGTTCATCCCCCGAACTCTTGTTTATGCTTTGTGATTGTCTTGTTTCATTCTATTTGCATTTCTGTTGCATTTACTTAGTATCTTGTTCATTACTTGTCTTGCATTAGTTCATTAGCATAGTTTCTACTTCTGTTGGTTGCATCATTACTGACATAATCATCCTGTTTCATTTGCATTTAGTTCTTAGTTCTTATAGTTTACTTTCTGCACTTTACATTTTCATCATAGGATTGTTAGTGACAAACATCCTTTACATCTGGCTTAAATTAGATCTTTATGCATATCTTGACTGTTCACAAACACTCAGATTGGATTGACACCTCTTATACTGCAACTGCATAAGGGGAATTGAAACACCTTACCATCCATCCATTCATTGCATACATTCATCATCATTCATCCATCTTACCACCAACAAATACTTGTTTCAGTAGATCCATTAGAACTTTGGGCTAGGTAGATTAGGGAGATAGATGATTGATCTTTGATGTCTAAGGCTTTATTTCTATGTTTCCTATCTTGATTAATGTTAATAATGCTAGATAGCTTTGATCATGCTTAAATTCTAGATGTTAGGATTTCTATGCGCATAAGGTGTTTGATGAAATTCCTTAACCAAATTAATCAAGAGCTTTGCATTCCTAGCCAATGGAAATTGATGATTAGGGTGTTTAGTGTTATTTGGATTTGATCTTAATGCATGCTTGCTTTGTGATCGTCTTTGGAAATTGTTGATTATCACTTAGCTAGCATAGGAATCTCTATCATGGAAATGAATTGATTTGCATAAGTGTTCTTAGCCTTAGGATTGTTCTTGTTTGTTACTTAGACATCTAGGATTGATTAGC
This sequence comes from Camelina laxa, assembly GCA_024034495.1. NCBI lineage: Eukaryota > Viridiplantae > Streptophyta > Magnoliopsida > Brassicales > Brassicaceae > Camelina > Camelina laxa. The sequence continues at coordinate 27,802,774 of CM043880.1, read as the reverse complement.
TATCTCCCAAATCAATAACCTTGCCCAAGGTTCATTTATTTAATCTTGATTTAAAGTCTATTGCTAGTTGTGTTCTGTTTCTTGAATTTGCTTTGTTTGAACTGTCTTGTTTTCTCTCTTTTAAATCAGTTTGTTAATTAAATTGTTACAAAAGAACCTATTCCTGTTTAAGAATAGATTAAGTATTTTTGTGTATTCTTAGTGTGTTGATTAATGCAAATTGTGGATTGATAAAATAATTGATAGAAAAAGTACTACATCACTTTGCTCTGACCTGTTACCCTTGCTCGGAATGTTCTGCTCCAATGTCTCCTCCGTCTGAACCGCTGGACTGACCACCACTACTTGTGACCTCAAGTCATCCTCTATCTCAGTTGCAGTCTCCACCAGCTCCGCCCTCGTACCGTAACTCCTCCCTCTGCAGTAGACCCTCAATTCCTCACGAATCACCCTCATGAATCTCCTGATCTGAAGCACCTCGGACTCCATCACCCGACCCCCATAAGAGAGCAGTCGACTGAACTCTAAGTCCAGCTCCCGCACTGACCGAGTCCCTTGAGATAGCTGAAGAAACTGCACCTCTAATCGGTCTAACTCCTCTCTCGGAAAATACTTGTGGTTGAACTCCTCCACAAAGTCAGCCCAAGTCATCTCCCTCTACACTCTCCTAGCAGACATTGATCACCACCACACCTGAGCATCACCAATCAAATTGTGGACCCCTATGCCCACCCAAAACTCCTCAGGACATCTCAGAGTATGGAAGTTATGTTCCACACTCGTCCTCCACGCATCTGTAGCAGTAGGATCCGTACCATCCGAAAACCGCACAATATCAAGATTATGCATCTCCCTTAGCATAGACAAATAACGAGCATGAGCTCTCACATCCGCAGCCACTGGCTGCTGCTCCTCCACCACTGGCTGCTGCTCCTCCGGCATCACTAGTTGCACTACCTGAGCCGGAGCCGGACCCACTCCCGGTATCCGCTCCAACAACTGTGTCAACAAGCCCGCCAGGTCCACTCCTCCTACAAGGGCTCCACCTGCTGGGATTCCCACACTCGGAACCCTAGCACCACCGGCCACTCGAGCACCGACATCGCCCGCACCGACCCCCTCAGCGCCTACAGTCCTATCAGTACCACCACCGGCCACACTCATGGACCCCTCCTGGAAGTCCTGCGACTCGCCGACACCCTCAGCTGTCACACTCTACCCAACCGACTCACTCACTGCTGGAACTCTGCCCATACCACGACAACGACCGCGTCCCTGACCACATCCGCGTCCACGACCAGCAACAGCTCCACCCTCAACCATTTGCACTGCCGAGAACAGAAAGCTAAGCACAAAATTCAAAACCGCACACAAAACACACATCTTACCTTGGAATCTCATTGAAGGCTCGAAGAGGATGATACTAGGTCTCCATACTCACACAAATTGACTAACTACTCATAATCAATTTCCATCACACGACATCATGCATCAAGCAACATGATAATAATTCCACCAATTAAATTCCTAAACCTCTCTAAACCATCCACTTAACCATCCTAGAACAGTAATTGCTCTGATACCAAATTAAAATGACCCAATCCGTTTTTTTTTTAATAGTAAATACAATATATAATTAAGCATCCCATACTCCTTAATTAAACCAACCCAAACCATAACTCCTCAGTAAACTAGCAACGACCATTAAGCACAGCGGAAACATACCATTAATACAAAACCAATACATCATCAATACAATAACATTCATAACCATTCTATCCAGCAACCTAGCATAACTCTATCCATGGTTCCAACATAAACAAATACAAAACAACAACACACAGACGAGACCCTAGATCATCCTCCTCCTCATTACCATGATTCCACGTCACATACCTGCACACCACAAACAACAATTGAGATGCGTAAGTATTATCACAAATACTTAGTGAGGGAATCCTTCCATCTACTAGGCTATACATACAAGCAACTGATATTCCAATATTTAACAAACAACAAACGAACACAACAAACCCGGAAATCACGAATCAAGTAAGTTGGTGTCGACCGACACCAAAGTGGTGTCGATCAACACTGGCCCAAACATGGTGTCGACCGACACCCCCTTGGTGTCAATCGACACCGACTCCGCAGACACGTTCTGCTCAAAAACTGATAGTCGAATCTTCGTTTCCAATCAACTCCAATCCGTTCCAAACTCACCGAAACGCTTCAGGAACCTATAACACAACCACCACAAGCAAGAAAAAACACCACAAAACAAAACAAATCAAAAAAACAAAGGATTCTCAGGCTTAGATAAGCCATGGTCATGCACTCACCTCTTTTGCAGGAAGATTTGTTTGAGAAACGGTGGAAACAGCACCACAAGAAGCTTCTCCTTCGTTTCCAGCAACCACACTTCCTTCCACAGCAACAGATCTCACCAAAACCACCAAGAACAAGCCAAAAACTCTCAAGAACCCAAACTCTCTCTTTTCTCTCTTTTTCTGATTAAACGGCGACAAAACAATCCCAAAACCCTCACTTTGTCGCTTCTCCTCCTATATACCCGGTTTGAACAACCCAAACAAACCAAACCAAACCAAAACCGCGAATTAAAACAATTTGGTCAAACCAGAAATTGCTGGTGTCGATCGACACCAGCCCCCAAATCACCAATTTTTGTTCGCGGGTGTTACAATATAACTCGACCAAGGGATGTTTATGTGTAAATTTTCTCTAGTAGTTGAATAATACGTAGGGAGAGTCTTCTCCCTGTTTTTTCACCCAAAAAAAAAGGAAAATTTTAACGAAAAGTCATGAATAAGTAGTAGAAATTTTTCTGTTAATATTCTACAACACTACTATATATGAGAAAATGAGTAAGAAATTGGAAACAATCTTACCATTTTTTTTGTACTGTTCTAAACCAAGGATTCGACCTGTTTGGCTAAGGTGAGGACTAGTTGGTGTATTTTCGTATTCAGATATCTGACGACCGGTTTGCTTGAAAACTTGTTTACCGACCTTACACATCCTCACATGATCTTTTCCTGTGTTTTTTTCACCACTCGCACAGTTTCGATAATCACTTCACGGAAGTTCACCATCCTGAAACTAGTCTAGATAAGCACACATACCTTTGGAGTTCTCTCACGACCTTTTGACCAGAAAGATTAGTACACTTTGGTGACATTGGTGTCCAAATCAATTGGTTTAAACCTCTTTTTAAACCTGGGGTGTCACAATTAACCCTCACTAACAAACTGTAACGTCCTCTTTGGTATTGTAGCCCTCTTCACTCCACACTCATCTGGGTTAGGCTATGATACCAACGGTAACACCCCGACTGTCCCCTCTCTTGGTGGGACCCATGTCTGTTGAACCTCGGACTCCTAGTGTGACTGGATCATTGGTCGTTGGCCGGTCTTTGGAAACGTGTCATAGACGGTTCAGGAAGATGAGGAGGCTTGGAGCAGGGGAGGTCAGCTCGATTTACTTTTTCCCGAATATCCCTCGGCAATTATTTTCTGCTTCCAGCTCCCTTCCTTTTTGATCCCTTCCCGGGTCAATTCCTCAGGAAGATTTTACTCCGTAGTGAGGGTCACTACATCGGGAGCATTACAAATGTGAGTTTAGTGAATGTAGCAAACCTGTTACAAATAAAATTATGTTACTAATTAAATTAATAAATCCATTAAATAATTATTCAATAAACCGATAATGTAATCCTTACCTTGTCTGCTTGTGACGCACGGATGAACGAATAATATTTCACCAACCTATGTCTTATGTTAACAGACGTAACACCAAATTGGTCAAATCTGACACCACGATCGATGTATGGATCATACCAATCAAAAAGGAAAACAATGCCTCAATTTTAACATCCCCAGATAGCGTACTTCTAAAATATCTCTAAGGACACCATAGTATACAACATCACTTGTATGCGATGATATACCAGTATCGGTTGTTCTCCGCCTACTTCTTTCCTCATGAATCCGAAATGCATATCCCCTCTTACAATACCCTGGAGAAGACGTTGCAATGTAGTTGGGACCGTTTACTAATTCTACTAACCATGATGGAAATGTTTGACCTTTTATGCTTTCATTGTTAACCTAAAAAAGATGTTTAAACAAATTAATGATTTTGAATATTAAATTTCTATTAAACAAGGCTAGTAAAACACTTAAATAATATTTCAACCAAGGCGCAAATTCCCTTTGCTTATGCTCATCAAGCTGCTCCTCGGTATATGTCGGGTAGTAAGAGCGTATTAACGCCATGTAAATCCTATTACCAACCAAAAAAAAAACAAAATTTTAGAAGATATGAAATTATAAATTTTTAGTTCATATTAATTTTAGAATGCACCTCTCATATTCCATAATATCCTCAAATTAGTGAGAATATACATATGTAAGTGCGTATACTCTTGCTGTGATAGTTGGCAATTCTTTCTTGTCCATTTGAGTCTTCCAACTTGTCTAAACAAGTTAGGTACATATACCAAATAACTAGCCATTTCGCCTTCATCATCATGACGAGTAGAACGTCGTCTTTCTGTACGAACTTGGGCAGGAAAGTAATATTCGGCAAAATTTGAGGCTTCTTCGTTTATACTTTGTGCCACAATAGAGCCTTCAAATTTGCTGAAATTTTTGACCTTCTCCTTCAGATGAAACATATAGCGCTCAAAAGGATACATTGACCGGTACTGAACAGGACCACCAAGTTTAGCTTCTCACGGAAGGTGTATTGGGATATGCTCCATAACATCAAAAGAAGATCGGAGAAATATCTTCTCGAGATTACATAGGATCATTGATATGTTTTCTTCTAAGTTACAAATACCGTCAACTCTAAGTGTTCTCGTGCATAAATCCCGAAAAATGCACCTACCCCTATAAGTTAAAAGAAGATCAGATTAATACGGTAAAACTCTATAATTTAATATTTTTACTGTATATATAAATAAATATGTATATAATTCTTTAAAAAATGGTTATATTTCGAAATGAACCCGCAATTGATTGGTGGACATTGCTTGGTAAAAGATGCTCAAATGCAAATGGAAGAAGTCACTGCATCACAACATGACAATCATGACTCTTCATTCCAATAAACTATCCTTCAGCAATATTAACAAAATTACGCAAATTAGATGCGTATTCGTGAGGAAATTTAATATCGTAGGTAATCTAGTTGAAGAACGCTTTCTTCTTGTGCGTGTCTAAACGAAACGTCGGGACTGAACATCTCCCATTTTCTAGTACATGAAGCTGATCGTGATCACAAATATCAGGTCTATCTAATCTAGACTTCAAATTATCTTTAGTCTTTCCCGTGACATTTAGAATAGTGTTCATGAGGTTGTCGAAGACGCTTTTCTCGACGTGCATGACATCTAGATTGTGTTTCAACAAAAGATCTTCCAATTTGACAACACCCAAAAAATGCTATGTTTATACTAATTGTGATTGATGTCAGCACCGTAAACAACAACATGTCCATTACCACCACAATCTGTAGTCCTCTCTGCTCGACAATCTTTTAACTGTTCCAATAAACTATGTCTGTCTACTACAGGAGGTGGTGTATCAATCACTTGCTTATTCTTTCTAAAATATGTCCTCGAATGCCGGTATGGGTGACGAGCTGGCAGAAATCTTCTGTGACAATCAAACCAACTCATTTTCCGTCCGTCCCTCAACTGAAAAGCATCTGTGTTATCTTGACAGTACGTACACGCTTCCTTCTAGGAATTGTCCATCCAAATAGCATCCCATAAACTGGAAAGTCACTAATCCTCAACATAAGTGCTGCACGCATCTGAAAATTCAGCTTGGTTGAAACGTCATATGCTGTAGCACCATGATCCCATTACATTTTCAACTCTTATATCAACGATTGGAGAAACACAACAAGAGATCTCTTTGGATGATTTGGACCGGGAACCAAAATCAAAAGGAAAAGAAACTCTAGACGCATGCATAAAGATGGCGGTAAGTTATAAAGTGTTATGATTACTGGACACAATAAATATTGCCTTCCATGCTTTCCAAATGGGTTGAAACCATCTGTAGATAATCCTAGGTACACGTTTCGTGGCTCATTCACGAAATCCAGATACACTGATTAGAAATGCCTCCATGCTTCTGCATCTGAAAGATGCGTAATCTCTCCGTTTGATCTATGTTCTGTGTGCCATGTCATTGGACCAGCCGTACACTCAGACTGATATAATCACTTCAGCCTTTCGATGATCGGTAAATACCACATCCGCTTACATGGAACTAGAACCTTACTGCCTATTTCCTGATATCTAGGTTTTTGACAAACTCAACACCTTGTCCTATCATCGTATTCTCTCCAATAAATCATGCAATTATCTTTGCTTATATCTATCATTTGATACAGCAAACCAAGACAGACGACCAATTTTTGAATCTCGTAATATGTACTTGGAAAATGATTATCTTCAGGCAAGATGCCTTTTACGAATTTTGTTATCGCATCCACACATTCCTCAGCCAAATTGTAGTTTGTCTTTATGGTCATCAATCTGCTTGCAGATTATAAAGCCGAATGACCTTCCCTACAACATCCGTATAACGGCTGCTTAGCTGCGTCCAACATAGAAAAAAACTTGTGTGCTTTTGCATTAGGTTCTTCTAACCTATCAACATTTTGACCCATCGACTGCATATTTTCCCTATATGCATCATTCATCATATCAACAGTACCCACACCATAATGTACTTCTGTTCTAGGTTCCTTTACGCTATCAACAATATATGGTTCGCTAGAACTGTTGTACTCTGGTCTTTCACCAGGGAGAGACCAAATCTTGTAACCCGGCATAAAACCATCGAATAAAGATGACCCCTAACTAAATCAATCCTAATATTGTGAGAATTCCTGCAATTTGAACATGGACATTTCAACTTACGGGTTTTTAGAGTGCTCGGTTATTGACGTGCGAACTCCATAAATTCACCTACACCATGCGCAAACTCATCGTTTTTTTTTTTTGAAAAATTGAGTGAGAGTATGACAAAGAGTCGTTTGTTTTAATAGGAAAAGTAAAACTCGTATTCATTGGTAATCCATTGGAAACCCTCAATAAATTTAAAATCTTCAACGGCTATAAAACGGCCACAATAACAGATACATTACCGACAAATTTCCGATGGATATTAATTTAACTTGTCGGAAATCCTTTGGTAATTTAATAATATAAACAGCTAGAATAACATATACATTTACCGACGGATATTAATTTAACCCTGTCGTAAATACGTCTTTAATCGAATAATATTAACAGCTTTAAAAACGATAACAATAACAGATATGTTTACCGACCAAATTTTGACGGACATTACTGATGGTGTAGTTTGATCGGTAATCCGTCAGAAAAGCCGATAGATTACTCACAGATTCTGTCTGTCGGTAATTTACCGATGGAAAACCGACAAACTCGTACAGCATTAGAAACCTATCGGTACGTCGATTGGTAATTACCGAGAGACTGTTGTTCGTCAGAATGTCCGTCGGTTATGGACTTGTTTTCTTGTAGTGTACGACTTATATATTGGTTGGGAGAAGAGGCTAACAAGAGTGGAGTTGAAAGTAGATTCATAGATTGTGGTGGATTTTCTTAAGACGGGTATAAGTGAAACAGATCCGCTGTCTTTCCTGGTACGTTTGTGACATGGATTTATCGCTAGGGACTGGATAGTCTGAGTTTCTCACGTGTATAGGGAAGCTAATCATCTTGCTGATGGATTAGCAAACTATGCGTTGTTATTACCGTTAGGCTTTCATGTTTTTCATGTTTTACCGCCAGATTTGGAGTTGGTCTTACATAAGAATGTTTTTGGTATACCTCGGCAAAGGGATGTTTATGTGTAAATTTTCTCTAGTAGTTGAATAATACGTAGGGATAGTCTTCTCCTTTTTTTTTACCTAAAAAAAAAGGAAAATTTTCACGACAGTCATGAATAAATAGTAGAAATTTTTCTGTTAATTTTATACAACGCTACTAGTCATGAGAAAATGAGTAAGCAATTCGAAACAATCTTACCATTTTTTTGTAAACACTTCTAGTTCTAAACCAGGGATTTGACCTGTATGGCTAAGGTGAGGACTAGTTGGTGTTTTTTCTTATTCAGATATCGGACGACCGGTTTGCTTGAAAAAAATGTTTACCGAACCTACGTATCCTCACATGATCTTTTCCTGTGTTTTTTTCCCAGTCGCACAGTTTCGATAATCACTTCACGGAAGTTCACCATCTTGAAACTAGTCTAGATAAGCACACATACCTTTGGAGTTCTCTCACGACCTTCTGACCAAAAAGATTATTGCACTTTGGTGACATTGGTGTCAAATCAATTGTTTTAGACCTCTTTTCAAATTGGGGTGTCACAATTAACGCTCACTAACAAACTGTAACATCCTCTTTGGTATCGTAGCCCTCTTCACTCCAAACTCATCTGGGTTAGGCTCTGATACCAACGGTAACACCCCGTCTGTCCCCTCTCTTGGTGGGCCCCATGTCTGTTGGACCTCGGACTCCTAGTGTGACCGGATCATTGGTCGTAGGCCGGTCATTGGAAACATGTCATAGACGGTTTAGGAAGATGAGGAGGCTTGGAGCAGGGAGGTCAGCTCGAAGTGCTCCGGCTCGAATGAGATTTGGGAAGCTTGGGAGCATCCGTAGAATTAAGGATCAAGGAGCGTATCAGCCGTTTGGGGATATATTCTGATCATATATAAAGATTCTAGCATTACAAGCATTAAGGGTCAAATCAAAACAGACACATTTATGAAGAATTATTACATTCAGTTATTACATTTATGATGTATTTTCGTATAAATAGAGAGGTTGTAACCTAAGAAAGGGGGGAATTTGAAAGAAAAAAAAAGCTTGATACAAATGAATTATTTTCTAATACTTTTACTAAACATCTGACTAGTTCTCCACCACTCAAATCCTTGAGCGTAGGATCTGACGCCCACATTTTGACGCCACCTGTGCGGACAAAATTCTTAACAAAGCCATCTAAAGCAATTTACCAATCCAAGACTTCCGCCCCCATCAAAAAATGTCAGAAGGGACCGTCACCAGAGCACGATGATAGAGGAGCTCGAATCTCTTTATTTAAAATATGGTACCTGTAACGCCCCCGAACTGTCCTATAGCCGAAGCTGCCCAAGACAGTCCTGGGATGCTACTTTGAAAATAGTCACCAACAACCCAGCCGAGGTTTTAAAACCCATTTATAGCCTTGGCAAGTCCATCGGTGATGTTTTCACCACTTTAGACACCACTTAGGCTTGGCAACCCTCATGATGCCCAAGCATTGAGCCAACTCGGACTAGGTCATTATCAGTCATTACTCGTACTCGAATATAAAACCGATTCTTTCATTTAATAAAAAAAATATTTCACAAAGTTTAACAAAAAGATTTATAGAGTTTGTGGCCAGGCCTAATGCCAAAAAGATTTTACATATCATATAAAACATACTTTTTCTTTACCGGGCACAAAAACTATTTTCCGGGCCCCTATCGTCCAACACGCCATCTAACACCCCTCTACTGGTGAAACACATATATTTGGGTGGGTGAATGATGGTATGATGGAATGAGATATTAATGATGATGATGGCAGGGTGTTTAAATTCCCCTTATGCAATTGTAGTACAAGAGGTGTCAATCCAATCTGAGAGTTTGCAAGCAATCAAGATGTGCATATATGTATACGTCAAGCCAAATGCAAAGAATGTTTGTCACTAACAATCCTATGATGAAATGTAAAGTGCAGAATGTAAAAGTGATATGTCTATATTTTGTCTCTACTAAGCATGTATTTGTCATGCATTTAGTTAGGATAACTAGTTGCATAAACTTCTAGTCTTCTTTTGTACACTTTTCATATTTAGGTAGTTCTTGCATCATTCTTGCATACATTGTGCATTTCAGAGTATTCAGGTATCTTGGAGACGTCGGGAACACATCGTTCGAGTCGCCGTTCGAGTCGCTGTTCGACGTCGTTCGAGTCACCCACTCGAGCAACACCTTGACCGTCGATCGAGTCGTCACCATTTCGAGCAACACCTTGACCGTCGATCGAGTCGTCACTCACTCGAGTAACACCTTGACCGTTGATCGAGTCGCCGTTTGAGTCGTCCTTCGAGCCACCGCTCAGGGGATTCAGCTTTCGATGTCTTCATCAAAGTTGTATAGAATTGAGTCATCTTTCCAATGCCGTTTATTTCAAGCCAATCGGAGGTGTGGTTGAAATGTTATCAACGTTTTAGTGGAAGCGTATACATCCAGCTCGAGTCGTCACCCGTTGACTCGACCCTCCAGCTCGAGTCGCCACCCGTCGACTCGACCCTCCAGCTCGAGGTGCTGCCTGTCGACTCTACCCTCCTCCACTCGAGCCAACACCATCCCCCACTCGAGCCACTACTCGTTCGCACATGTCAGGAAGACGTTCCGCCTTACACGCTTCAGGAGATTCCTAAACTGACGCTTCACCTTGTCGTTTTAAGTTTTAGAAGTTACTGGAATTTGGAAAAAGTCCTATAATACTTAGGTACATAACCTTAGGCTCAGATATTGTATTGGTGTTAGTGTAGTCTCCATTCGATTTTATTCACTATTATGAGCGACTTTAGATCATTTCTTTTTCTTACGAATGTTATTGTCTGCTTCATTTGCAGGAGACAACCAACGACAAACAAGAGAGGCAAAGTTCTTGGAGAATGCAGGGAAGTGAGAATTGCTTGGAATGATACAACAACCAAGTTCTAGGGGGGGAGAGAAAGAGCAATGGAGTTGTCAGTTTAGTCCATCTGAATTGTAGTACTTGTGAATTGTGATGTTGTTTGAGACTTTGTTTTAACAAATGGCATAGAATGATGAACTTTGTAAAATCACAAATAATGTATTTTTTATGATATATAGGAATGAGTATGCTTTTAACAAATTGGTTTTGTAGCATATAATTAATTGGAGCATTGGATTATATATTTGGAATGAGATTGCAATTCATCAATTTATAATGTAGCACAAAAAAATTGCTACAAAACAATATAATATAACAAAAATTATGATCTACCAAAAAATACATTAAAGCATTTAATTAATGCTATAATAAAACAACATATAATAGCATATCAAAAAACGCTATTGTAAGGTGTGACCCTATTAAGCTGGGGCAGAGATAGCGTTTGATAATTCGCTATCAATGACATATGGTAGCATTTCTCTAAAGCTAACAAAACTCATATTTCTTGTAGTGAAGCTTGACCAAATCAAACAAGCCTCAAACATAATCCAGCCTAACCCATCCTTAAGATCTTAAACAACTACTCACAAGAACACATGATGAACATCAAAGTCATAAACCTAGAAAATACTGAAACTTGCATCAAATGAAAGATAAAGCAAAGATCTACAATAATGAAAAAGGAATCAAACACGAATTCTTAATATCTTGAAAGTTATGGAACCAACAAAATCCAAGAATCTTATGTTTTCTCCTTCAAAAGAAGGTACAAGATCTAAGAAAATAAAAGTGCAAAAAGAATAATTCCCAAAAAGGTAAAAACTAGGTTTTTGACTATCGAAAAAGCTGGACTCCTGGTGGCTGAAGGGTACAAGGTCCTTTTATAGGAAAAGTAGTGGAAGCCCTAAACATGCTAAAAGACAAAATAGCTAGGCGGCTCAGCCAACTCGACCTAGTGCTCGGTCGAGTGACCGGTCGAGTTGGCTTTTCTTCTGCTCCTTCCACTCGGTCGAGTCCCTCTCCATACACGGTCGAGTGTCTGGTCGAGTGGGCAGTCGAGTGGGACTCCGGACTTTGGTTCTTCAGCCTTAACTCTCTTGCTTCCTCCTCTTGATTGCTTCACTTCTCCTCAGCATTGCTTCCATGCTCTTTAGGCTCTAAAATCACCTGTTTATGCATGAAAAGATGCAAATGCAATGCAACTAAGCTCTAATGCATGATTAATCCTAAAGCTATGCAATAATGGTCAAAAATGGAAAGCAAAATATGTGAATATACTAAGGAAAAACAATGTAAAATATATGAACATCAACACCCCCAAACTTAGTCTTTGCTTGCCCTCAAGCAAATAAACAAGAGATAAGAAGGTAGGTGAGGTTTGAAAGTGGGATCTCAGCTCCTAAAGCTTGCTAATAGACCAGCTGGAATCAATGTCCGAGTTACTAGTACTATGATGCAAGTTGAATGAGCTGTACTTAAATATTTTAGACAAGCCTATCACAACCTTTACTGATTTGAGCCTTAGATATCCACATGCATTCAAATCAACTATTTCCTTTAACATTCATTAATCAAGAACATGAATCAATCTTATGCAATGCTTAAACTCATTTGGCTTGGAGATAAAGGTTTTTGAGACAATGATGGTCTCTCTTTAGAGTGGGGCTTATCAATATCAAGGTTCTCTCATAAGAATGGATTGAGCTTTAGAAGAATGCTAAAGGTAAGAAAACTTAGACACATACAAGAACAAAACCTTGTCTACTTAACGGCACCCAAAGTGTTTATCCTATCAATCTAAACCCAAATGATCCTAGTGCTACCCTTTAACTTCTTCTTTTCTCTTTCACCATTTTCTCTTTCGTTTTCAAGTCTTAGGAGAGGTTTCTTATTTGATCTTTCTAGTGGGATGGGAGATTCTTTCTTATATGCTATGGTTCTCTTTTCTTCTTATTCTTAACATATACAAGCATTTTGCTAGACTTTTCTTTTCTTTCTTTTCTTTTCTTTAACTAGAACCATCTTCAACAGTCTTTTAACTTCCCATCCTTTCACTAGACTTTACTTAAACACATTCTCCTCTTAAAGACTCTACCCTTTTTCTTTCTCTTTTTCCTCTTTTCTTTTCTTTTCTTTTTCAAAACAACCAAGTCCCAAACCCAACAATTAAATCACCTAGTCCTATCTAGTTTGAAAATTACAAACTAAAACTACACAAGGTCTTACTCTTGTCAGCTCAAACCTAACACTTTCTACCAAGCTCAACCCCAAAAAAGCCTCACACACACAAGAATTAACATGGCTTGAAAGAAGGGTTGGTTAAGGGTGGGGAAACTGATTCTTAATGAGGAAATCAGCTGCTTGGATCAACAAGAGTGGTAAAAAGGAGAAAGATGATCCAAATATGGATATGGTATCCATGAGTTTAAAGCAATGCACAAGATGATAATTAAAAGTCAATATTAGGTTCTTATAAATAGGAAATGGCATCAAATCTCAACATGCTTCAATTTAGACCAAATGCAATGCAGGAATTCAAGACATGGTTCAATCTTATGCTTCTAGCTACTCAACTAGCATCAAAGTACTATTAACTTGGGCATTGATCCTAGTTTAGTGAATCTAGCAAGCTAACAAGGTTAAACTCATCATAGATCCCTAATGCAAAAAATATGAAACAGTCCTATATGAAACATGCTAAACAATATCCAAATATGCAATGCAAACTACATGAACACTCTTTTTTTTATAAAGATTTTTGCAAAAATTTTCAAAATTTTTATGTTTTTTCTATGCCTTAAATGATATGCAAATACTATCATGATTAAATGTAAAATAAGAAAACAAAACACAATATCAAATACTATCTCAAACCCTCCCCCAAACTTAAATTACACAGTCCACTGTTTAAAAGAAATTCGTAAGAGGATTTAAGACTAAAAACAAAACACAATATCAAATGCAATGGTATTTACAAGGAAAGGTAATAGTGGTACCTCAAGGATTGTGGAAGAAACTGTCCACATCCTCTTGCATGCTGGCATAAGTGTAGTGGGGGTCTTGTTGCTGACTTGGAGATGGAGACTGGGGCAGCTCGACGATGGAGATCGACCGTGACTCGGTCGAGTGCGTGCTCGAGTGGGGTGGTCGAGCTGGACTGCGGATCTACTTCCCCAAGTCAATATCTCTCCATACCCATCTACACTTTCATTAAAAGGCCTGCCCAACACAAACATAATAGAAAACACATCAAAACTACAAGGAAAATAAAGCATATTTACAAAGGATACCTTAGGGACTTCCTCCCTAGTGAGCTTGTTTACAGTCACTAAGCTTGACTTCTTATAGCTCTTCAAACTTGATTTGGAGACCAAGTAGGTGATGAAATCCCTCCTGGTTCTACTTGATAACCTTGGTGTTCCTTTTTGATCACTACTTCCTTGACACTTGAAGCATGTTTCTTCTTAAACTTGAGTTTTGGTCTTGCCTTCTTCAAAGACCTCTTGTTGAGCTGAGCTTGAAGATCCTTCACTAAACCAGCTAACACTTGAACTGAAACCTTTAGCTCTTGGACAGTCTTGGCTTGGGTTGAACCTTTAATCCTAGGGTCCTCTCCATCTTCAAAAACTTCACATTTAGCTTTTTCCTCTACAACAAAGTGCTGACCTTCAATAGTAGGTTGATGTGTTGAATTCCTGATGTCAAACTTCATAGTGAAGTCTTTAGCAAGGTGGAGCTTGATGGTTCCCATCTTAACATCAATTACAGCCCCAGCTGTGGCTAAGAATGGTCTTCCCAAGATGAGAGGATCTTCTGGCTCTTGGTCCATGTTCATGATCACAAAGTCAGTTGGGATTCTAGCCTTCCCTATCTTTACTGGGAAATCTTCAATCTCTCCAAACACATCCCTCTTGGATCCATCTGCTAGCCCAATATAGAGATTGCAAGGCTTAAAATATTCATATCCCAACTTCTCAGCCACTGAGTATGGCATTAAGCTCACTGAAGCTCCTAAATCACATAAGCATTTGTTGAAATGCATGTAGCTGATGGAGCAAGGTAGGTTGAATGAGCCTGGATCCTTAAGCTTGGTTGGGATAAAAGCTTTCCCAATCTCTTTCAAATCTTTCATGTCTTGGTCTTGAGCCTTCTGCTTGGATAATTCAAGAAGCATGTCCTTGAGTGCAGGATGGTGAGCATATTTTTCCAAAGGAGGTCCTCTATCTTCCTCCTTCTCCTCAATGACAACCTCTTGTTGAATGGCCATTACTTTCTCTTGTTGCAAAGCCATCATTTCCTTTCTCTCAATGATTTCCCTTAGTTCCTTCAGCTTCTGTGCCTTGAAACATCCTGGGAATGGTAGAGGTTGTTTGTAAGCAGGAGGAATGTACTTAGCAGGCTTGACAGCTTCTGGTCCTTCAGCTTGATCGACCACTCGATCAGGCACTCGGTCGAGTGCTGGTTCGAGCACCTGGTCGAGTGCACTACCGGATTCAATCTGCTTTGCACAAACTTCACTCTTAACTTCAAGAAATGACCAATCCTCCCCACCTTGAATCTCATTGTCCTCAATGACAGCATCTTCATAGAGATTAAGAGCTT
This sequence comes from Camelina laxa, assembly GCA_024034495.1. Taxonomy (NCBI): domain Eukaryota; kingdom Viridiplantae; phylum Streptophyta; class Magnoliopsida; order Brassicales; family Brassicaceae; genus Camelina; species Camelina laxa. The sequence goes on along the minus strand of CM043880.1, from coordinate 27,787,359 downwards.
TAGCTGTAAACTCCCTTGGGTTTGGAATAGCTTCTTCAAGAAGTTGGTTTGGCTTAGGAGCAGAAGTAGGAGCAATGGAGCTCTCCATGTTCTTGACCTTAGAGTTTAGGTCACTAGAATAGGAATTCAACGTTTGGTTCAGCTCAGCAAACTGCTTTGCTACCTCAATCTGCCCAGTTGCTTGCCCAACTAAAAGTTGTTGCATCATAGCTTTTAAGTCAGGTTCTTGGCGTACGTCTCAAACACTGGAGGGTGACACCATGGAGCCTGAAATCCTGGTTGATGTTGCCATGGTACATAATGAAACATACTGCTGTGAAACATGATGACTGACTCGGACAGGCACTCGGTCGAGCACAGGCTCGAGTGGGTGGTCGAGTCGACTGGGAACTGATGTCTATTTGTATCCGGCTTCTGACTCGATCAAGTGCTCGATCACACACTCGGTCGAGTGGTGGTCGAGTTGGTGGTCGAGCTGGTACCTGGAACTCAAGACAGCCAAGCAAAATGGTCAATCCAATCTGAGAGTTTGTGAACAATCAGGATGTGCATAAAGATCTAAGTTAAGCCAGATGTAAAGAATGTTTGCCACTAACAATCCTATTATGAAATGCAAAGTGCAAAATGTAAAACTAGAAGAACTAAATGCAAAATGTAAATGGAATTGAATATTTATGACAATTATGAAGCTAGAACAGAAATAGAAACTATATTAGTGCAAGTACTGAACAGGACACTAAGTGAATGCAACAGAAATGCAAATAGAATGAAACAGGAAGTAAGACAGGCCAACTACAAATCATAAACAAAAGTTCTGGGGATGAACTCGAGCAACCACTCGACCGAGTGTAGATCGAGTGCAGGGTCGAGCTAGACAAAAACGACAGAACAGAGCAACACAAGAAAAACAGAGCAATATGAAAGCAAAACAAACAACAAGCAAGCAGCAGGATTAAGACTATGAAATCAATAAACAAAGATGGCCTTGAGGAGGGATTCATGGGCTGGACTAATGATTGAGGTCATCTAACTTGGTCAACAAATCTCAAACAACTTGAGCTAATCTATAGCCAATATTTATCTAAGACAAGTTTAATCCACTCTCATGGCAAGAAACAATCAAACTCATGCATCTCTAGACCTGTTCTCACACAGTAAAGAATCTACATAAGAAGGCATTAAGCAATATGTCAAATACCAAACAAGACCTCTAATCTCTTAGCAAGCCTAATGGTAAACTCTAGATCTAGCCTTATCTATGCTCCTTAAACATTGGTATGATGCTAAGATGCTTGGGATCAGATCCTACCCTCTCAGATATAGGATCAGCAATAAGAACATCTAGACTAGAAGAGATCTACAACAATCAAGCTTGACCAAATCAAACAAGCCTCAAACATAATCCAGCCTAACCCATCCTCAAGATCCTAAACAGCTACTCACAAGAACACATGATGAACATCAAAGTCATAAACCCAGAAAATGCTGAAACTTGCATCAAATAAAAGATAAGACAGAGATCTACAATAATGAAAAAGGAATCAAACTCAAATTCTCAATATATTGAAAGTTACAATTTTGAGAGATTCTTTGTTCTTTCTCTAAAACAAGTACAAGATCTAAAAATAAAAAGGTGCAAAGGAAATAATTCCCTAAAAGGTAAAAACTAGGTTTCTGACTCCCTAAAAAGTTGCACACCTTGGTGGCTGAGGGTACAAGGCCCTTAAATAGAAAAAGTAGTGGAAGCCCTAAAAAAAAAAGCTAAAAGACAAAATAGCCAGGCGGCTCGTCCAGCTCGACCCGGTGCTCGGTCACTCGACCGGTCGAGCTGGCTTCTCTTGATCTTCTTCCACTCGGTCGAGTCCCTCTCTCCACACGGTCGAGTGTGGGGACGAGTTGGACCTTGGACCTTGGTTTTTCAGCCTTAACTCTCTTGCTTTCCCTTCATGATTTCTTCACTTCTCCACAGCCTTGCTTCCATGCTCCTTAAGCTCCAAAATCACCTGTTTATGCATGAAAAGATGCATATGCAATGCAACTATACTCTAATGCATGATTAGTCCTAAAGCTATGCACTAATGGTAAAAATGGATAGCAAAATATGCAAAAGATGTGAATAAACTAAGGGAAAACAGGGTAAAATATATGAACATCAGTAGGGTTTGATTACAAACATCTTATCATCACACCAATGTCTAGGTTGTTAGATAAGGCTAGATCTAGAGATTATCATTAGGCATGCTAAGAGATTAGATGTCTTGTTTGATTTTTGACATAAATGATATGTTGTTTAATGCTTGCTAGTATAAGTTCTTTGCTATGTGAGAACTAGTCTAGATATATATGAGCTTGATTGTTTTTGCCATGAGAGTGGATTAACATGTTCTAAGAGATCATTGTCTAGAGATTAGCTCATGTTGTTTGAGATTTTTTGACCAAGTTAGATGACCATAATCCATAGTCCAGCCCATGAATCCCTCCTCAAGACCTTCCTTGTCTATTGATTTCCTAGTTTAGATCCTGTTGTTTGGTTTACTTTTGTCTTGCTCTGTTTTGTTTGCATTGCTCTGTCTCTTGCATTTGTCAAACTCGACCATGTACTCGATCGCACACTCGATCGAGTGCTTGCTCAAGCTCATCCCCAAAATTCTTGTTTAAGCTTTGTGTTTGTCCTGTCACATTTCCTGTTTCATTTTAGTTGCATTCCAGTTGCATCTATTTAGTTTCTTGTTCAATCATGTTCATTACTTGCCTTGCATTAGTTCTTTACTTGTCTTGCATTACTATAGTTTATATTTCATTGCATTGTTGCTTAGATCATGCTGTTCTCCTTGCATCTAGTATCTTGTTCTAGTAGCTTTTACTTTCTGCATTTTACATTCATCATTAGGTTGTTAGTGACAAACATCCTACATATTTGGCTTGACTTAGACAAATATTCATATCCTGATTGCTTGCATCACACTCATCATGGATTGACATGTCTTATATTACAACAACGTAAGAGTAATTGAAACCTCTTGCCATTCATCATCATCATCTATATCATTCCATCATCACACCCACAAAAAAGATATGTTTCAATTTGGCGCCGTTGCCATATGAGTGTTTGTTTGTGACATTTAGGATCTTTATTAGTCTAAGATTAAGTTCCTTGATCCCTTTGTTCGCTACTGATCTCGATTCTTCTACTGCTTGTCTGTGCTTGAGTTTCAGGTACCAACTCGACCATCAACTCGAGCACCACTCGACCGAGTGAGTGATCGAGTACTTGATCGATTCAGAAGCCGGATACAAATAGACATCTCTTCCCAGTCGACTCGACCACCCACTCGAGCCTGCGCTCGACCGAGTGCCTGTCCGAGTCTATACTCGTGCCTGTCCGAGTCTGTACTCGCGCCTGTTGATGCAAACAAGGTCAAAGGGCCATCATAATCTTCAGAGACTCCTTTATCACATCAACCGACCACCAAGGGACCTGAGACAGCAGAGAACAAAATCTATCAGGAACAAGAACAACAAGTGCTAATGGAGCAACAAGATCAACAAGCTCCAAGGGCAAGAAACATTGGTGCTGGAGATGCACCAAACACCCACAACCTAAGAGCTGGCATAGTTCCTCCTGCAGTGGCCAACAAAAACTTTGAGATCAAGAGTGGATTGATCTCTATGATCCAAGCAAACAAGTTTCATGGTTTACCAATGGAAGATCCCCAAGACACCCTTGATGAGTTTGATAGGAAATGTGGTCTCACCAATATCAATGGTGTAAGTGAAGATGGCTTCAAGCTTAGGTTGTTCCCCTTTTCACTTGGGGACAAGGGTCACCTATGGGAGAAGACACTTTTAACTGGAGCCATACCCACATGGGATGCTTGCAAGAAAGCTTTTCTGGCTAAGTTCTTTTCCAATGCTAGGACTGCAAGATTGAGGAATGAAATCTCTGGCTTTGCTCAAAAGAATAATGAGAGTTTTAGTGAAGCATGGGAGAGGTTTAAAGGTTTCCAACTCAGTGTCCTCACCATGGATTTAGGAATGAGTCTTTGCTCAGCACTTTATATAGAGGAGTTCTACCTATGATCATAACGCTCCTAGACACAACATCCAATGGTAACTTCCTCAACAAAAATGTAGAAGAAGGCTGGGAGTTCGTAGAGAATCTAGCTCAATCAGATGGTAATTATAATGAGGACTATGACAGAACAGTAAGGTTTGTCTCCAATGATCAAGAGGAGTAGTACAAGAAGGACTTGAAATTAGTCAATGAGAAGCTAGATAGGATTTTACACAGCCAACAAAAGACCATTCACTTCATTGGTGAAGAGGAGTCTCAAGTTCAAGATGGGGAGAGAGAGTTTGCTGAGCTATGCTACATGCAAAACCAAGGAAGATACAAGGGATACAACCAAGAGGGAGGCTTCAAGGGTTACAATCAAGGAGGAGGATTTAAGAACAACAACCTATCCTATAGAAGCACCAATGTAGCAAACCCTCAAGATCAAGTATACCCTCCTCAACAGCCTCAACAACAAAATAACTATGCACCCAAGCAACAACACCAAGGGTTCCAGCCTCAATTGTGTCCCCCACAAGGGTTTCAGACTAACCAAGGCCAAGAACCAGACTTAAGAGCTATGATGCAACAAATGTTGCTTGGGCAAGCAAATGGGCAAATTGAGGATGCCAAGAAGTTTGCTGAGCTGAACCAAAAGCTAACTTCTCAGTATAATGATCTCAACATGAAGTTTGAAGGTCTGAACTCAAGAATCAAGTACATGGAGAGCAACATTGCCTCCACATCAGCTCCAAAGCCTAATCAACTCCCTGGAAAAGCCATTCAAAACCGAAGGGAATTCACTGCTAAAGCTATCCAATTCTATGAGGAAGCTGTCATTGAGGACAGTGAAGTTCAAGATGGGGAGGATTTATCACTAAGTGCAGCTCAGAGTAAAGGTTTTACTCAGCAGACTAAAATGGTCAAGGCACTCGACCAAGTACTCGACCGCACACACGACCGAGTGCATGATCGAGTGACCAGTCGAGTTGAAGACAATGAAGCTAATAAGCCTGCTAAGTACATTCATCCTGCTTACAAACCACCTCTGCAATTCCCAGGATGTTTTAAGGCATAGAAGCTGAAGGATCTAAGGGAAATTATTGAGAAAAAGGAAGAGCTAGCTTTGCAACAAGAGGAAGTGATGGCTTTTAAGGAAGAGATCATTATTGCATTCCAAGAAGAAGAGAGAGGGCCTGCTTAGAAACAGTATGATCAATATCCTCTCTACCAAGATATGCTACTTAAGATGTCAAAGCAGAAAGCTCAGGATCGAGACATGAAGGACTTGAGGGAGATTGGGGAAGCTATTATCCCAACAAAACTTGAAGATCCCGGTTCATTTAACCTACCTTTTTCAATCAGCTACATGCATTTCAACAAGTGCATGTGTGATCTTTGAGCTTCTATGAGTTTAATACCACGCTCAGTGGCTGAGAAGTTAGGGTATGAATACTTTAAGCCCTGCAAACTCTATATTGGTCTAGCAGATGGTTCCAAGAGGGATGTGATTGGCAAATTGGAGAGCCTTCCAGTCAAGATAGGAAAAGCAAGAATTCCTACTGATTTTGTGGTCATGGAAATGGATGAGGAGGTTGAAGACCCTATCCTACTAGGGAGACCATTTCTAGCTACTGTTGGAGCTGTCATTGATTTCAAAGAAGGGCTTATAACTTTGAATATAGCTGAGGATGTGACCATGAAGTTTGATATCAACAACCCAACCAACTTACCCTCCATCAAAGGTCAACCTTTTACTATCAAGGGCAAGGATAGTCATGAGGTCTCAAGTGAAGTGGACACTTCAAGGGCTAAGCTCTTATCTCAAGAGGAATCAGTTGAAAGGCTCAATAATTCAGTTCAAGAGTTGACTGATCTGGTGAAGGATCTCCAAGTCAAGCTTAACAAGAGGTCTTTGAAGAAGGCAAGATCAAGGTTCAAGATTAAGAAGAAACAAAGTTCAAGTGTTAAGAGTGAAGTAATTAAGGGTCAACTTCACATTGATCAAGTGGTACCAGAGAGGATCTCATTACCTCCTTGGTCTCTAAACCAAGCCTGAAAAGGCATCAAAAGTCATGCTTAGTGACTTTAAAGAAGCTCACTAGGGAGGAAGTCCCTAAGGTATCATTGTACATATGCTTTATTTTCCTTGTAGTTTTGATTTCTTTTCTTTTATGTTTGTGTTGGGCAGACTTTTTAATGAAAGTGTAGATGGGTTTGGAGAGATTTGGACTTGTGGAAGTAGACTCGCAAGCCCACTCGACCGGCCCACGAGAGGTACTCGACCGAGTTGTGAAGAAACTAAGGCCCACTCGATTCCCAATTCTCTTGAATGATCGAGTGGAGGGAGAAAAAAAGAAGAAATTTTTTTGAATTTCAAACTTTGGTCAAGGAGCTTGACCACGTGAGGTCGAGTGTGGGGTCGAGTGGCAGCAAAAAGGAAGTCAAAGATTCCCATTTCAAATTTGAATGGTATGGACGATCCACCCTTGTCTCCTTGTCCCCTTAGCTTCTTTATGTAGAGCAAAACTCAATCCTATGCTTCTCACACTCTCTCATTTGCTCAAAACAATTAAGATCTAGCTTAAAATCTCTCTCAAGTTCATCTTTTTGCTCAAAGCTTTGCTCTTTTGTTTTTTGGTTACTAACCTATTAGCTTTGAGTTTTGAGTTTATTCCTTTCAAGTTCTCTTCAAGAATGTCTTCAAGATACACAAGAATGTCTCAACAAGTCGTTGATCGCTCTCTAGGCCGTCGTGCTGCACACTTTGCATCAAGGAAAGAAGATGGTGAACGCACTTGACCTACCACTAGAGCAGGCACACGACTGGGTGCTAGCTCGAGTAGGCGGTCGAGTGAGATTGCGAGAGAGAGGCATCAGCCAGCTGAGGAAGACCCTGAGCGAACTGAGAGTGAAGAAGAGATGGAGTTCAATCTTCAAGAACACATTAGGAGACACAAGGCCAAGGGGAAGAGGCCAGCAGTTGAGGTTGAACAAGAGGAGGTTGAAGAAGAGAGTGAAGAAGAAGATGAAGAAGAAGAGGGAGAAGATGATGGAGAAGAAGAATCTTGTGGCTTAACTCAAAGGCAGCTTTATGAAGCCTTCATGAGGATGCAGTTCTTAGGGACTAGATACCCACACAAGGAAACCATGAAGAAGCTAGGCATTAATGAAGATGTGGAATATCTTTTTGAGAAGTGCAACCTAAGCAAGTTCATGGGGCTTTGCTTGGAAGGGTATAAAGAAGAAAGCTGTGAGTTTCTAGCCACAATCAAGTTGCACTGCTACCTAAACAAGGAAAAGGAGTTTGGATCTGGTCATGTTGACTTCACTATCAAGGGAAAGAAGTATGAGCTTTCATTGAAGAAGATAGCCAATATCTTTGGCTTTGAAGTTGGTAGTGAGAGGAGCATGGTCATACCAAGAGAAGAGCTCTATGCTGTTTGGGAAACCATTGGAGATAACATCACTTACTCATCCTCCAAGACCAAGAGTTCCAAGATAAGAAGCTCAATCCTAAGGTTCTTCCACAAGGAGACTGGAAATGTGAATGAGGGTGAGCTCAAGATGATTGATGTGGCACTCAATAGCATAATTCTTCAAGCAAGGGATGGAAGCATCATCCTTGGAAGCAGTGTGGGGACTGATATTGCAATGGTGCTCACTGACCACATGATCTTTTTGAGAAGCTGGGTGGGCAAACTGCACAACAAAGGTTTAATGGAAGCCCTAACCATTGGAGGCATCATTACTCCAATGCTAGTAGCAGCAAAGGTACCATTAAGAGGAAAGAAGACCATGCCAAGATGGATTGATTCCAACTATCTCACCTCCACTCTAATACTAGCCAAGGAGATGCATCAAGGGAATCACCTCTTTAACTTTGAGCTTCCAACCATTGGGAAAGCTCAACTTGTTCTACCCAACAAGGAACTTACCACCATAAGTGAAGGGCAAAACATTGATTTCTGGCCAGCAGCTGAGTTCTTGTTTGATGGGACAGCCCAAGTGAAAGTTGATGCAGCTGGAGATGTGGAAATGGCTGATGGGGAAGAGCAGTTTTACTTTGAAGATTATGAGCTTAGCCCTAGAGATAGTAGAGGAGTGAGGGAGACTAGCAAGAGGTTGACACTTCTACAAAAGTGGAGCAAGTGGCATGGGAAGAACTATGACAAGCTGAAGAAGAAGGTGGGAAGAATGACTAAGTCCATCAAGGGCTTAAAGAGGGGGATTGCTGAACTGAAGAGTGGGAACTCATCACCAAGCCATGCAAGCCCTTTGAGGAGGAGTAGCTCAACTAGAGCACTTTCAAGAGCTGAAAACCCTGTGGAACCAGCTAGAGCTTCATTACATGAGCCAATTCAGAGGAGGAGGAGTTCAAGTCGTTGAGAACAAGAGTCTTAGAGGCACTCGACCGGTTTACTCGAGCCCACTCGACCGAGTACCACATATGCACTCGGTCGAGTACCTGCCAAGGCTTCCCTATGGCTTCCCAGCTCTAGCAGGATATCCAGGCTATCCAGGTTACCCTCCCTTCCCACCCTAATACTTCATGGATCCAGCACTCTTGCAGCAGTTCTACCAGCAGCAAGGTCAGAATTTTTCAACTCGCAGTCCAACTAGACCCCCCCCCCACTCGACCGAGTACCAGTCGATGGCCATAGTCGAGTTGCCCCAGTCTCCTCCTCCAAGTCAACCACAAGACCCCCACTACACATTTGACAGCATGAATGAGGATGTGGACAGCTTCTTCCACAATCCATGAGGTAACACTATCACCTTCTCTGTAAATACCATTGCATATCATGTTGTGTTTTGTTTTTAGTCTTGAATATTCTTCCAAATTTTTCTCACACAGAGGACTGTGTGATTTAAGTTTGCGGGAGGGTTTGAGATAGTATTTGATGTTGTGTTTTGTTTCCATATTTCAAATTTTTAGCATCATTATGTTAGTATTTGCATTTCATCTAAAGCATAGAAAAAACAAAAAAATTTGAATTTTTTTGCAAAAATCTTTTTTTTTAAAAGAGTGTTCATGAAGTTTACATTGCATATTAGGATCTTGTTTAGCTTGTTTAAAGTAGGACTGTTTAATATTTGCATTATGGATCTATGATCAGTTTTGCCTTGTTAAGCTTGCTTAATTCACTAAACTAGGATCAATGCCCAAGTTAATAGTACTTTGATGCTAGTTGAGTAGTTAGAAGCATAAGATTGAACCAAGCCTTGAATTTCTGCATTGCATTTGGTCTAAATTGAAGCATGTTGTGATTTGATGCCATTTCCTACTTATAAGAACCTAATATTGACTTTCAATTATCAATGTGTGCATTGCTTTAAACTCATGGATAGCATATATATATTTGGATCATCTTTCTCCTTTTTACCACTCTTGTTGATCCAAGTAGCTGATTTCCTCATTAAGAATCAGTTTCCCTACCCTTAACCAACCCTTCTTTCAAGCCTTGTTTATTCTTGTGTGTGTGAGGCCTATTTTGGGATTGAGCTTGGGTAGAAAGTGTTAGGTTTGAACTGACAAGAGTAAAGCCTTGTGTAGTTCTAGTTTGCAATTTTCTAACTAGATAGGACTAGGTGGTTTAATTGTTGGGTTTGGGACTTGGTTGTTTTGAAAAAGAAAAGAAAAGAGGAAAAAGAAAAGTAAAGGTTAGAGTTTTTAGGAGGGGAACGTGTTTAAGCAAAGTTAAGCTCTAGTGAAAGAATGGGATAGCTTGAGACTGATTAAAGATGGTTCTAGTCAAAGAAAAGAAAGAAAGAAAAGAAGAGTTTAGCAAAATGCTTTTATGTCTTAAAGAATAAGAAGAAAAGGGAACCATAGAAGGAAAGAAAGAAACCCCATTCCACTAGTTGATTCAAATAAGAAACCTCTCCTAAGGCTTAAAAACAAAAAAGAAAAAGGTGTTTGAGAAGAGATGAACTCAAAGGGTAAAACTAAGAAAATTTGGGTTTAGAATGTTATGATCAAATACTTTGGGTGCCTTTGGGTAGGCAAGGTTTTGTTCTTGTATGTGTCTAAGTGTTCTTACCTTTAGCATTCTTCTAAAGCTCAATCCATTTTTTTATGAGAGAACCTTGATATTGATAAGCCCCACTCAAAAAAGACCATCATTGTCTCTAAACCTTTATTACCAAGCCAAATGAGTTTAAGCATTGCATAAGATTGATTCATGTTCTTGATTAATGAATGTTAAAGGAAATGGTTGATTTGAATGCATGTGGACATCTAAGGCTCAAATCAGTAAAGGTTGTGATAGGCTTGTCTAAAATCTTTAAGTACAGCTCATTCAACTTGCATCGTAGTACTAGTAACTTGGACATTGATTCTACCTGGTTTATTGGCAAGCTTTAGGAGCTGAGATCCCACTTTCAAATCTCACCTACCTTCTTATGTCTTGTTTATTTACTTGAGCGCAAGCAAAGACTAAGTTTAAGGGTATTGATGTTCATATATTTTACCCTGTTTTCCCTTAGTATTTTCACCTCTTTTGCGTCATTTGCTGTTTAGTTTAGCCATTATTGCATAGCTTTTAGGACTGTTCATGCATTAGAGTTTAGTTGCATTGCATTTGCATATTTTTTTGCATAAACAGGTGATTTTGGAGCCTAAGGAGCATGGAAGCAATGCTGAAGAGGAGTGAAGCTATCAAGAGAAGAAAGCAAGGGAGTTAGAGCTGAAGAACCAAGGTCCGGAGTTCCACTCGACCGCCCACTCGACCGTGTGCGGAGAAGGACTCGACCGAGTGGAAGGAGCAAAAGATGAGCCAACTCAATCGGTCACTCGACCGAGCACCAGGTCGAGTTGACCGAGCCGCCTAGCTATTTTGTTTTTTAGCATTTTTAGGGCTTCCACTACTTTTTCTATAAAAGGGCCTTGTACCTTTCAGCCAAAAAGAGAGCCACCTGGGAGAAAATCTATAAACCTAGTTTTTACCCTTTTGGGAATTTATGCTTTATGCTTTTTACATTGCTTAGATTTTTTTCTATTTTTGAAGGAGAAAACAAGAGATTTCTTCATACTTGTTTATTCAATAACTCCCAAACTATTAAGGGTTCGAGTTTGATTCCTTCTTCGATAATGTAGATCTCTGCTTTATCTTTCTAATGATGCAAGTTTCGTTATTTTCTGGGTTTATAACTTTGTTCATCATGTTTAGCATTTGTGAGTAGTTTGATTAGGATCTTGAGGATGGGTTAGGCTGGATTGTGGTTGTGGTTTGTTTAGCTAGGTCAAGCTTGTTAGTGATAGATCTCTTCTAGGCTAGATATACTCTATGATGATCCTATAACTGAGAGGGTAGGGTTTGATTACAAGCATCTTAGCATCACACCAATGTCTAGATTGTTAGATAAGGCTAGATCTAGAGATTATCATTAGGCATGCTAAGAGATTAGATGTCTTGTTTGATTTTTGACATGAATGATATGTTGTTTAATGCTTGCTTGTATAAGTTCTTTGCTATGTGAGAACTAGTCTAGAAATATATGAGCTTGATTGTTTTTGCCATGAGAGTGGATTAACATGTTCTAAGAGATCATTGTCTAGAGATTAGCTCATGTTGTTTGAGATTTGTTGATCAAGTTAGATGACCATAATCCATAGTCCAGCCCATGAATCCCTCCCAAGACCTTCCTTGTCTATTGATTTCCTAGTTTAAATTCTGTTGTTTGCCTGTTGTTTGGTTTACTTTTGTCTTGCTTTGTTTTGTTTGCATTGCTCTGTCTCTTGCATTTGTCCAACTCGACCATGTACTCGATCGCACACTTGATCGAGTGCTTGCTTAGATCATCCTGTTCTCCTTGCATCTAGTATCTTGTTCTAGTAGCTTTTACTTTCTGCATTTTACATTCATCATTAGGTTGTTAGTGACAAACATCCTACATATTTGGCTTGACTTAGACAAATATTCATATCATGATTGCTTGCATCACACTCATCATGGATTGACATCTCTTATATTACAACAACATAACAGTAATTGAAACCTCTTGCCATTCATCATCATCATCTATATCATTCCATCATCACCCCCACAAAAAAAAGATATGTTTCAATCCTAATAAATTAAAAACACTTACTAGCCTATCCCATCCCTAGAAAGTTTGGTTCACTACTCAAACATCATGGCAATTGACATAGACAGAGACATGAATAATGATTGCATAATAAAAATGTTGAAACCAATATATAAAATCGAAAGCAGTAGAATGTGGTACAAAATCATCAAGCTTAAATGCCCAATCTTTTCTTGTGATTCCCATGATCCTAGCTAAGATTGCCTTGATCTGTCTATTACTTACTTCAAGTTGCCCGCTGGTTTGGGGGTGGTAAGTAGTGGCTACCTGGTGTCTGACCCCATACTTGCGTAACAGGGCATCAAAAACCATGTTAATGAAGTGTTTTCCCCCATCGCTGATCACCACTCTAGGGATCCCGAATCTAGGGAAAATGATGTTCTTGAACATATTTTCTACGACCTTGTGATTGTTTGTAGGACTTGCGATGGCTTCAACCCACTTGGAGAAATAATCAACCGCTATTAGGATGTACGTGTTACCGTTCCAAGGTAGGTTAAATGGCCCCATGAAGTCAATTCCCCAAACAGCAAAAACCTCAAACTCCAGAATCAGATGTTAAGGCATCTCATTCCTCTTCTCAATGTTTCCCATTTTCTGGCACGATGACACTTAGTGATGAAAATCTGAGCATCCTAAAACATTGTTGGCCCCCAAAGGCCATCTTGAAGGATCTTCTGAACCGTCTTGAAGGCGGCAAAATGACCGCCATAGGTTGATCCATTAAAATGCTCTAGTACTCCTTGCACTTCTTCCTTGTCTATGCATCACCAAAACATGCCATCCGTCCCATTCTTGTATAGGTAGGGTTCATCCCAGTAATAGCTATCCACATCCCTGAAGAATTTTTTCCTCTTGTGGGCGTCTTAGTCATGAGGAACTTCTCTGCACACCTTGTAGTTCAAGAAGTCGGAGTACCAGGGTAGTTTATCCGACTCGATCACCATCAACTTGATCGGTCCGATCGAGTCGGGGATTGAGTGAGCGATCGTGTGTCTCATCTCCTCCAGAATATCAATTTGCATCAATCTCCTCTCTGGAATCGAATCATCTATAGGTCCTCAATTCTAAACCTAGACAAGTGGTCAACCACTATGTTCTCAATCCCCTTCTTGTCCAGAATCTCTATGTCGAATTATTGCAGAGGAAGAATCCATCTTACAAGCCTGGATTTGGTATCCTTTTTGGAGTAGATATATTTTAAGGCAGCATGGTGGGTGTAAACTACGACCTTTGATCCCACTAGATAGCTCTTGAACTTTTCGAACACAAAGACAACAACTAGATAACAACTAGATGATTTCCTTCTTTACCACTTCCTTTAAATTAGAATTTAGTCTTCCGTGAGGTTCAAAACTACAGTACGACTCATCTTCTAATTAATCCTTTGGTTGCAAAGATTCCCTTAATGTCATCAAGAGTATAACCAATTTCTTTTCTATACTTTCTAATTCAGGGAAAAGCAATTTCAGATCTTTATCTGTTAAACTAGCATTGAACAATAACGGGATAAGTTGAATTGGGTCCTAGGAAGGAGTACCTTAGCCCGGATGGAAGAAGTTTTAGCTCCACCTTCGGTGCTTTCAACTTGGACCAATCATTGGAGCTTGGATGTAGTGACCCGATGGGATGCTCGATCACGCTACACAAAGGGTTGATCGGGTGGTTGGTCGGGTTGTCTCCTTCCACCACTAAACCTGAATTGCTGCACGACATTATATTCGATCGCGTGGTCATGTAAATAATCGGGTAGTTGGTCGGTTGCCAAAGTTTTTTTTCTTTTGGGCCTTCCTCCACGCTCTCATCTAGATTTTGCCTCAATTCTGGCTCAATGATTGTCTTGTAGGTGTCCAACAGCTCCTTGTACAACTCTGATTCTTGACGAACAAATCCCTCTTTGCTATCCTTTGTCAATGTTGTCCTTAGGCAGTCCTCTTTTGCTACTTCTGCAAAAGGTTTTTTCACTCAATTTTTCCATTTCTTCAACCTAGAAAACCTGGCCATCTCTAGTTGGCTTTTTCATGGCGTCTCAAATATCAAACTGCATGGTGAAGTCCTTTCCCAGGTTCAGATCAATCTTTTCATTCTTAACATCTATCATTGCTCCAGGTGTGGCTAAAAATGGCCTCCCTAAGTATATTGGGTCTTTCGGTTCTACATCCATCTCCAAGACCACAAAATCAGTAGGCACTTCCACTGTTCCTACTCTAACCGGCATGTCCTCCAACAGCCCATGGTGGAACTCTTACCAATCTATTGGCTAGGATTAATTGTATGTTACTAGGTTTAAACTTTTCAAATCCCAGCCGCTTAGCTACAGTTAGTAGCATGAGGCTGACTGATGCTCCCACATCGTAAAGGTATTTACCAAACAACAGAGGTCCTATTGAACATGGCAGGGTAAACAATCCAGGATCGCCAAGTTTCTTTGGAACGACTGTTCTTTGAATGATGGAACTACACTCGTGGCTAAGTACGACCATGCCTTGGACTTGCTTGATCCTCTCCATCACCGCATCTTTCATGAATTTCCGATAATGAGGTATGAGGGCAAACACCTCCATAAGAGGCATCCGGAGCGCAAGCTCTTTCATTTGTTTATCGAATAATGCCTTGTATTTCTCTAGAAGTTCTTTGCAAAACCTCCCACGAAATGGTAGTGGCGGCTTGTAAGGTGGGGGAATAAAGTGTCTTTCTTTCTGCTTCTCGCCACCTGTCTTATTAGTAGGGCTAGGTTCAACCCGAGCATCTACCCGATCAGGTGCTCGAGTAGTATGATCGAGTACCGGATCGGATTCAGTGGCTGGCTGGCTTTGTGGATGCATGGTAGTTGTTTCTTGACCGAAATTCTCCCCATCTAAGTCATTACTCGGTGATGTTAGGTTGTGCTTTGCGTGGAGGTAGAATGCGTCCACTACGTAAGGTAATTGCATGAGCAGATTCGTGTGTAGCGGAGGTGGAAGCAGTCATGTCTGCAAGCAGCTGGATTTTGGAGTTCATAGCGTCAAACTTAAGGTACAGACCCTTGGTGTTGATTTCCATGCGACTGTTCATATCAGCGAATCGCTTGGCGGTGTAAACTGATTGAATGCTTTGAGTAAGCAGAATTTGTTTCAGCATGCTTTGCAGGTCCAGTTCAGTAGCGGTTGGTGGAGGATGTGTCTGTTTGTAGCGACCGGGGAACTGTGGTCATGGATTGTAGCCTTGGTTGAAGGGAACAAAAGGTTTTGGAATAGCTCTGTTGTGTTTATTGTAGCCCATGTTGTGTTCACCGTGATTGTTGATGTAGTTGACATCTTCAAGCTGAGTTGTCTCCCCATCTTGTTCCTGAAACTGGTCTACCTCTGACACCAAGCTGATTTTTTTGCTGCTGGCTAAGGAGTATCTTATCCAATTTGTCATTGAGGGTTTTCATGTCTCTTTTGTAATGTATCTCATTGTCGCCAGAAGATCTAATGGTCCTATCATATTCCTCATTGGAGTGACCATCAGATTGAGCCAAGTTCTCCACAAGAGCCCAACCATCATCGACATCGTTGTTTAGGAAGTTTCTATTGTTAGATGTGTCCAGCAGCATTCTGATCTTAGGGATGACGTCGCTGTAGAGGGTGCTCAGTAAGGACATATTGCTGAATCCATGATGAGAACACCGGCTGGCATATTCCTTGAAATGTCCCCATGCTTTGCCAAATGTTTTGTCGTTCTTCTGTACGTAGCTGGAAATGTCGCTCCTCAACCTTGCAGTTTTGGAGTTGGAAAAGAATTTGGCTATGAACGCTTCCTTGCTGGCTTCCCGTAGTTGTGTCTTATCACCAAGATAGAATGGGAATAGCCACAGCTTGAAGCCATCTTCACTGACTCCGTTGATTTTTGTGAGGCTACAAAGCCTATCAAACTCATCTAGATGATCCTATGGGTCCTCCATTGGCAAGCCATGAAACTTTTTGTGGTGGATCATCTAAATGTTACTTCTCTTGATCTCGAAATTGTTGTTCTAAACAGCAGGACGCACAATGCCATGCCTCTGAGTGTGAGTAGATGGAGCATCTCCAGCTCGAATGTTGATCCTCTCTTGAGGGGCAGCTGGACCGTCTTGCTGTTTCATTTCCACCTCTGATTGTGGCTCAACTGGTTGTTTTATTTGCTGTTGTCTCAGTAACCGAGGTCTATCGATGTTGTCGATGAAGGGACTGAGGTTCCGGCTGCCTTTAGATCGTGTTTGCATGAACAAGTGACTATCCAAGCAGGTACTGGATGGTCAACACGATCTAGATGATCGGGTAACTGATCGGGTTGTACCTGAAACACAAAATAAACAAGCAGAATAGGCAAACAAGCCAGTACCAACAAAAAAAAGAACTTGATCTAGCAAGTTTTGAAATCCTAGATGTAACAAAATAAAACAACCAAATGGCAACGATGCCAAATTGATAATAGGTTTTCACACCACAGTATCAATTCCCTATGCAGTTGTAGTACAAATGGTTATCAATCCAAATGGAAGTTTGTTAGCGGAGAGGATGCACTCAAAGCAATGCAAGTCAAGCCAATCAATAAAGTGTGTTTTATCTAACAACCTAGAATGAACAAAAATAAAAAGAATAAAACAAAGAACTACATGAGGGAGTTACACGATGCAAACAATCGAGTAATGGATTGAGTAGGTGATCAGATAATAAGAAAATCAGAACAGAATTAAGAACAACTCAAGGTACCACACGATGCTAGTGATAGAGTACTAGGTCGGTTTGGTGGTCGAGTTGATGGTAAAACTTTAAACAATCAAAATACGAAACTCCTAAGGATGGGGTAATCGGTTCATAAGTATTCCTAATCAACCTAGAATGTTTTACATGTGTCAAGCAATCTATTCCCTAGACAATTAATTTCTAAACCTTGGTAATACACTCTCATGGAATAAACAATCAAACTTGGTCACTCCTTACCCAACTCTCGCTGGAGAAACATGACCAAGAAGGCATTATAATCTAATTCATTTTTGTCAATAAACTCTTTACAAATCTAATCTCTTAGGTTAAGTGAGTAAATCTCTGGCATTAGTTAATTCAGGCATTTCATCGAACACCTCCCAGTGCGGATATGCCTAAAATCTAATCCCAGCCTCTCGGTTCGAAACTAACACTAAGAACATTAATCGAGAAGGGAAATTTCATATAAACAATCAATCTAAAACATCCTAATTGATTAAGAACACTTACTAGCCTATCCCATCCCTATAAACTTTGGTTCACTACTCAAACATCATGAAAATTGACATAGACAGAGACATGAATAACGATTGCATAGTAAAAATGTTGAAACAAAAATTAAGAAATCCTCACAAAGCTTGTAAGAATGTAAAACTGGCTCTCAATCTCTCTTGGTGGCTCTCGCTCTCTATCGTGTATTGTGGCTGTCGAAAGAGGAAGGAGTTTATATATGGAAACCCCTTGACCGAGCCGAAACAGCTGTCATCTGAAGCATTTGCCCAAATCTAGGGTCGAGCACCTCTTCGGGGTGGGCTTCAAGTGGTTGTTCGTGTGCTTAGCTCCACATATTCGGGTTAAGGCTTCAGGTAGTTCTTCTACACGATCACACCTTCGGGTTATGGCTCGGCGACTCCTCATTCTTGCTCTTTTTAGGCTCCAAAGCACATGTTTTCATCCAAAATGTAACAATGCAACAATACAACATCCTAAACAACCTAAATACAAATATCTAGACAATGCAAAACATGACTAAAAACATACCTAAAAAGGTGTAAGATAGAGAGACATCACATTGCACAGTAAAAAAACGGAACAGTGTGTCTCTGTAACTGTCGAAGCTGAGTACATCGCACTAGCAAGCTATTGCACACAACTCATATGGATGAAATAGATAGTTACAAACTACGGTATGGATTCTGATTATCTTTTATCTCACTATGATAATCAAAGTGCAATCAACATATCAAAAAATTTGTTCAACATTCACGTACTAAGCACATAGATATTATACACCATTTTATTTTTGAACTCGCTGAGGCAAAAATGATTGAGATTGAGTACAAAATTTGAACTGGCTGATTGTTTACTAAGCCATTAGATTTCAACAGATTTGTAAATATGAGGAAGTTCATTGGTGTTTGTGAGATATGATTTTCTTTGAGAGTTGTGCTGCTAAAGACAGGGGCAAACGCTAAAACAGACCACGGAAATCCTAGGATATATAGTAAATCAAAACTTTGTATTACAGTTTAAAAGTATGTGGAACATAGCTACTAGTCCTGCCGATCTGTGTATCCTGTCAAACGTTGTCATGATAAAGTCAAAGAGCTGAGTAGAAGCATAAGTGTTCATGCTACTGAAAGTACTCTTGGTGTTGTTGCAATCACCATTGCGTCAAAAAAACATAATTGAGTACTATAGATCCTTGCTGAAGCATGCACAAAGATCAGTGATTGAGAAGTCAAGTGATTTCACTGGTCCACAGAAGTCTGAAGTATTTCTCAGCAGTCTGACTTCTTGTTATCACCATTTACTTTCAGGGATGTGTGAAGACAACAAGCATAAATAAAAAAAAATTAAAAAATTAAAAAACAATTTTTAAAAAAACAAAAAAAATTAAAAAAATTTGTTCACACCCCTTTGGTGTGTACTCTCTAAAGAATTTTCTAGCTACCTTCACATGTTGGATTAACATTGTTGGATTGAAGGCATGGCAGTGTGAAAAACTAACCAGTAACTTCAGAACCTGGTCTTCGAAAATTCATAAGGTTATGGTAGTTTCTAGTGAATGTTTTGAACAAGTGGTTGACACAGAACACAAAAGAGAAGTTTGAAGGTACATAATTATGTCTTCACTTCGATATGAATTTCTCACATCTCAATCATCTCTCTGCGGCCCTTAATTTTAAAGAAATATGCATTTGAATGTTTGTGTCATGCCTGTTTACGAGGCTGTCATTGCTCATGTGTGTGTGGTTGAACTCAGGTATTTGTTGGCAAATGTTCACTAATAGTGTTTATAAGCGTTTCAGAGTCGAGTGGTGTATATTTATGTTTCATTGCATGTCCATCTGAAGACTTAAGCCCATTAAGGGAAACATGTGTTTAGGAGGAAAATAATTGGGATTTTTGCCATCCCATCACTTAACGAAGTTGAATGGTTCCCAAGAGTGTGTAATCTCTCTCGGATCTTCGAACTCTAACTCTAGATCTTACCATGAAATCGTTTTTTGGTGGTCTCCAGCGGCTTGTGCAACAAAATTCGGCTAATTTCCAATCATCCGCATCTACGCCTGAAATAACAGAGTACGAATCAGACTCAAAGATAGGTGTCTCGGTCGAAGATCCAAGTACCACAATTGTACTATTCACGAGGGAAAAATTGTTGCCTCATGTTGTTGACATTGAGACCTTGACTGCTCAGCTGACTGCATCTTTTAATCCTCTGCGGATGATTGCAATTCCCGAGTATGACTCTTTGACTGCTCCGCCGGCTGCACATCGGGATGATTGCGATCCTTAACCGGTGCAGAACTCCAACTTATCTATGTGTGAGAAGACCGTGAACACTACCAGTCCCTCTATGTTCTCTCGGCTGCGTAAGAATAAATCAACCCTTGTTTCGGTTACTAACATCTCGAAGAAGGATGCTAGGAGAAAGGGAAAGAAATAGCAATTCCCCTTACAGCTGTAGTAAAGGATTTTAATCACAAGCGCTTTAGTTCCTTTGAAGCGTCACTGAGGTTTGTTCCCTTTTCTGCTCGAACTTTATCCCCTGAAGCTTGTCTGGTTTTTGATGAAGAGGATGATGTGATAAATCACATTGCGTCTGTTGGTTTGCTAAGAAATGTTACAGATGTCAAGCCGTTTGTACCTGAAGTCATCTATGAGTTTTGGGCCAATATTTCTGCGGTTAAAGTAAATATGGCTACGGTTAAAGTCATTGTGCGAGATTGGATGTATGAGTTCTCCCCAGCAAAGGTAAATGAGCTGTTTGGTCCTCAATCAGTTGACCTCCAGACACAGCAAAGCCTGTCAAGATATGTAAGCAGCTAGTGCCCTCTGTTGACTCGGATGAAGTATTCAAGGAGCTTTACAAGGTTTTCTGCAGCAATTGGTCATGTAGATCCAATGAGGGATACATCTCCTTGAATTGAGCGCTGATCATATACATGATCATGCATCAGATTCCATTCGATTTTGGCCGACTTGTGTATGATTAGATTTTCTATCTTGGTCTGCGTGCTCAGTCTGGATTATGTTTGCCATTTCCCAGTCTAATCTATTAGCTCTTACAGGCACAACATCCTCTGAAACTTGATGTGACCAAACCTGTCAGCAAAAATGCCACGAGAAGCATGCTACAAAGAAGACTCTTGCGTCTGAGTTCAATGTCGGCTCTTCTAGTGCTCGCAAAGCAATGCGCCTAGCTATTCAGATCCTGCACGAAGCCCTGGCTGCAGGTAAGTGACCTGTTCTTCCTTGGTTATTGACTTTCTATTTGTGATTTCTTGTTTTTCACTTAGTTGTGAAAAACAAGCAGGGGGAGATGTGTGGAATTCTGATGATCAAGGGGAGATTGATTTGAGGGGGGGGATTTTTCCTACTTGCTTAGTTCATTTTGTTTTCTTGTAAACACAAGCTTGTATTATTACAAAACGTTTTTCGTTAAAACAGCCCTTTAAGGCTTTGGTCTATAATATGTTGAACATGGCTTTTTAGACAAATATTATATCTATGCTAGTTATTTGTCTTGTTGCCATGGTTCCTTGTCTTTCTATTTTGACCTTCAAGTTCGAGGATGCTTAATTATCAAACTAAGTCAAAAAGGGAGAGACTTAAGATGCAGATTCTGTAACAGCTTGTTGTGCGGTTCGGAGAGTGTAGTGGAACAGGAAGCTGCATCAGAACATAGACACATGTGTTGCTGACAAGGAAGCATAGATGACGTCTCAAAGCAGGATTGGATGAGGTGATCTGTCGAGGAAGTAAACAATCAAACTCATGCATCTCTAGACTTATTCTCACACAGTAAAGAATCTACACAAGCAGGCATTAAGCAATATGTCAAATACCAAACAAGACCTCTAATCTCTTAGCAAGCCTAATGGTAAACTCTATATCTAGCCTTATCCATGCTCCTTAAACATTGGTATGATGCTAAGATGCTTTAGATCAAATCCTACCCTCTCAGTTATAGGATCAGCATTAAGAACATCTAGACTAGAAGAGATCTACAACAATCAAGCTTGACCAAATCAAACAAACCTCAAACATAATCCAGCCTAACCCATCCTCAAGATCCTAAGCAACTACTCACAAGAACACATGATGAACATCAAAGTCATAAACCCATAAAATGCTGAAACTTGCATCAAATGAAAGATAAAACAAAGATCTACAATAATGACGAAAGAATCAAACTCAAATTCTTAATATCTTGAAAGTTATGAAACCAACAAAATACAAGAATCTTATGTTTATCCCTTCCAAAGAAGGTACAAGATCTAATAAAATAAAAGTGCAAAAGGAATAATTCCTTAAAACGTAAAAACTAGGTTTGAGAATATCTAAAAAAGTTGTGTCCTCGGTGGCTGAAGGGTACAAGGTCCTTTTATAGGAAAAGTAGTGGAAGCCTTAAAAATGCTAAAAGACAAAATAGCTAGGCGGCTCGGCCAACTCGACCTGGTGCTAGGTCGAGTGACCGGTCGAGTTGGCTTTCCTTTTTCTCCTTTCACTCGGTCGAGTCCATCTCCGCACACGGTCGAGTGTCTGCTCAAGTGGGCAGTCGAGTGGGACTCCGGACCTTGGTTCTTCAGCTCTAACTCTCTTGTTTCCTTCTCTTCTCAGCTCCATTCTTCTTCAGCAATCCTTCCATGCTCCTTAGGCTCCAAAATCACCTGTTTATGCAAGAAAACATGCAAATGCCATGCAACTACACTCTAATGCTGATGTTCATATATTTTACCCTGTTTTCCCATAGTATATTCACATCTTTTGCATCTTTTGCTATCCTTTTTCACCATTATTGCATAGCTTTAGGACTAATCATGCATTAGAGTTTAGTTGCATTGCATTTGCATCTTTTCATGCATAAACAGGTGATTTTGGAGCTTAAGGAGCATGGAAGCAATGCTGAGGAAGAAGTGAAGCAATCATGAAGGAAAAGCAAAAGAGTTAAGGCTGAAATAACAAGGTCCGGAGTCCAACTCGACCGCACACTCGCCCAGACACTCGACCGTGTGCTGAGGAGGACTCGACCGAGCACAGGTCGAGTAGACCGAGCCGTTGACTATTTTGTCTTTTAGTATTTTTAGGGCTTCCACTCCCCTCCTATATAAAGCCTTGTACCTGCAGCCACAAAAGTGTGCAGCTTTTTAGATATTCTCTAAACCTAGTATTTTACCCTTTTGGGAATTATTCTTTTTGCATTTTTATATTTCTTAGATCTTGTACTTGAAAAAGACTAAATTTTTCAATATTGTTGGTTTCATAACTTTCTTAATATTGAGAATTCGAGTTTCATTTCTTTTTCAATATTGAAGATCTCTGTTTTATCTTTCTAGTTATGCAAGTTTCATTATTTTCTGGGTTTTTAACTTTGTTCACCATGTGTTCTTGTGAGTAGTTTGCTTAGGATCTTGAGGATGGGTTAGGCTGGGTTGATCTTGTGGTTTATTTGATTTGGTTAAGCTTGATTGTTGTAGATCTCTTCTAGGCTAGATGTTCTTAATGATGATCCTATATCTGAGAAGGTAGGGTTTGATTTTAAGCATCTTAGCATCACACCAATGTCTAAGGAGCATAGATAAGGCTAGATATAGAGCTTACCATTAGGCTTGCTAAGAGATTAGAGGTCTTGTTTGGTTTGAGATGTATTGCTTAATGCCTACTTGTGTAGATTCTTTACTATGTGAGAGCAAGTCTAGAAATGCATAGGTTTGATTGTTTCTTGCCATGAGAGTGGATTAAACATGTCTTAGAATAGTATGTCTAGAGATTAGCTCAAAGTTTGTTTGAGGTTTGTTGACCAAGTTAAATAACCACAATGATTAGTTCAACCCATGAATCCCTCCTCAGGACCTTCTTTGTTTATTGATATCTTAGTCTTAATCTTGTTGCTTGATTGTTGTTTGATTCGTTTTTGCATTGCTCTGTTTTTATTGTGTTGCTCTGTTTTCACGTTTAGTCTAGCTCGACCCTGTACTCGACATACACTCGGTCGAGTGCTTGCTCGAGTTCTTCCCTAGAGCTTGTGTTTATGATTTGTGATTGTCCTGTTTCATTTCTACTGCATTCATTTAGTTTTATGTTCATTGCTTGTCTTGCATAGGTTTATTTCTTGCATTATAGTAGTTTCTATTTCTGTTTTAGCTTCATTACTGTTACAATCATTCTGTTCATTTACATTCGGCATCTAGTTCTTGTAGTTTTATTTTCTGCACTTTGCATTTTAATCATAGGATTGTTAGTGACAAACATCCTTTCCATCTGGCTTAAATTAGATCTTTATGCACATCTTGACTGTTCACAAACACTCAGATTGGATTGACACCTCTTATACTGCAACTGCATAAGGGGAATTGAAACACCTTACCATCCATCCATTCATTGCATACATTCATCATCATTCACATTCACCACCATCAAAACCTTGTTTCAATTTGGCGCCGTTGCCTATTTGAGTGTGTTTTTGTGACAATTAGGATCAATAAAAGTCTAAGATTAAGTTCGTTTATCCACTTGTTCACTACTGATCTTGTTTCTTCTTCTGCTTGTCTGTGATTATGTTTCAGGTACCAGCTCGACCATCAACTCGACCACCACTCGACCGAGTGTGTGCTCGAGCACCTGATCGAGTCAGAAGCTGGATACAAATAGACATCAGTTCCCAGTCGACTCGACCACCCATTAGAGCCTGTGCTCGACCGAGTGCCTGTCCGAGTCTGTACTCGACTCTGTTGATGCAAACAAGGTCCAAGGGTCCTCACAATCTTTAGAGACTCCTTGATCACATCAACAAACCACCAAGGGACCTGAGACAGCAGAAAACAAGGATCTAACAGGAACAAGAACAACAAGTGCTAATGGACCAACAAGATCAACAAGCTCCAAGAGCAAGAAACATTGGTGCTGGAGATGCACCAAACACACATAACCAGAGAGCTAGTATTGTGCCTCCTACTGTTGCCAACAACAACTTTGAGATCAAAAGTGGATTGATCTCAATGATTCAAGCCAACAAGTTCCATGGGTTGCCAATGGAAGATCCCCTGGACCACCTTGATGAATTTGATAGGATATGTGGTCTCACTAAGATCAATGGATTCAGTGAGGATGGATTCAAGTTAAGGATATTCTCCTTATCACTTGGAGATAAGGCTCACCTTTGGGAGAAGACTCTTCCTACTAGAGCAATAACCACATGGGATGCTTGCAAAAAGGCTTTCTTGGCCAAATTCTTTTCCAATGCTAGAACTGCTAGATTGAGAAATGAAATTTCAGGGTTTTCTCAAAGGAATAATGAGAGTTTTTGTGAAGCTTGGGAAAGGTTTAAAGGATTCCAGACTCAGTGTCCTCACCATGGCTTCAACGATGAGTCCCTCTTAAGTACTTTGTATAGAGGAGTGCTTCCCAAGATCAGAATGCTTCTTGACACAGCCTCAAATGGAAAATTCCTCAACAAAAATGTTGAAGAAGGCTGGGAGTTGGTTGAAAATCTTGCTCAGTCAGATGGCAACTACAATGAGGACTATGACAGAACACTAAGGTCCACCTCCATTGATCAAGAGGAGAAGTACAAGAAGGACTTGAAGATGGTCAATGAGAAGCTTGACAGGATCCTCCTTAGCCAACAAAAATCTATTCACTTCATTGGTGAGGAAGAGGTTCCAGTTCAAGAAGGGGAGAATGAATTTGCTGAGTTGTGCTACATGCAAAACCAAGGAGGATTTAAGGGCTACAACCAAGGAGGTTTCAAGAACAACAATCTATCTTATAGGAGTACCAATGTAGCTAATCCACAAGACCAAGTCTACCCACCTCAACAGCCTCAACAACAACAAACCTACATCCCCAAACAATAACATCAAGTGTTCCAGCCTCAGTTGTGTCCCCCACCAGGGTTTCAGACTAACCAAGGCCAAGAACATGACTTAAGGGCAATGATGCAACAGTTGTTGATTGGGCAAACACAAGGAAAGATTGAGGAAGCCAAACAGTTTGCTGAGTTGAATCAAAGACTCACATCACAGTACAATGATCTAAACATGAAGTTTGAGGGTCTTAACTCAAGAGTGAAGTATATGGAGAGTAACATTGCCTCTACTTCATCTCCTAAACCCAACCAACTCCCTGGAAAAGCTGTTCAAAATCCAAGAGAGTTCACAGCCAAGGCCATTCAAGTTCATGAGGAAGAAGTCACTGAGGAAAGTGAAGTCCAAGTTTGGGAGAATTTATCAGTTAATGAAGCCCCAAGTGACGTTTTTGCAAAGCAACTGGAGTTCGACATTGCACTCGACCAGGTACTCGAACAGCCACTCGACTGTGTGCATGCTCGAGTGGTCGATCGAGCTGGAGACTCCGAATTTGTCAAACCTGCTAAGTACATTCCTCATGCTTACAAGCCTCCACTACCATTCCCAGGGCGTTTCAAAGCACATAGGATTAAGGAACTAAGAGAGATCATTGAGAAAAAAAGAAATGTTGGCTAAGCAACAAGAGGATGAGAGGGTTTTGAATGAAGAAGCTGTGGTTGAGAAACAAGAGGAAGTGTTGGCTATACAAGAGGTCATCATTGCTTACCAAGAAGAGGAGAGAGGACCTGCCTTGGAACAGTTTGAACCATATCCTCTCTATAAGGACTTTTTGCTTGACTTGTCAAAGCAAAAGGCTCAAGCTCAAGATGAGAAGGATCTTGAAGACCTTGGAGGAGTTATCATCCCAATCAAGGTTAAGGATCCAGGTCCCTTCTATTTACCATGCACATTCAGTTACCTCCACTACAACCAATGCCTATGTGACCTAGGGGCTTCAATTAGTGTCATGCCCTACTCCATTGCACAAAAGCTTGGGAGGACAGATTTCAAACTCACAAACCTCCATGTATGCCTAGCAGATGGGTCAAACAGAGAGGTAGCTAGTAAGTTGGAGAATGTCCCTATCAAGATAGGGAAGGCAAGGATTCATACAGATTTTGTGGTTCTGGAGATGGATAAGGAACCTGAAGATCCAATCATTCTTGGGAGGCCATTCTTAGCCACTGTTGGAGCAATCATTGATGTCAAGGAAGGTCTTGTGACCTTGAAAATTGCTGAGGATATAGTTATGAGGTTCAACGTCTTTAACCCAACCAACCTCCCTACAATTGATGATCAGCCTTTTACTATCAAGGATAAAGGTGGTCAAGAAGGCTTAAGGGATAAGGCAACTCCAAAGGCTGAGCACTCTCTTCAAGAAGAGTCTGTGGAAAAGCTTAAGAGGTCAGTTCAAGAGTTGACTAGTATGGTTGAGGATCTCAAAGTTAAGCTGAACAAGAGGTCTTGGAGGAAAGCAAGACCAAGGCTCAAAATCAAGAAGAAGTATGGTTTGTGTGTTAAGGGTGAGGTTATCAAGGATCAACTTCACAGTGACCAAGAGGTTCCAGGGAGGATTTCATCACCTCCTTGGTATCTAGACAAAGTCTAAGAAGGAAACAAAGTCAAGCTTAGTGACTCTAAACAAGCTCACTAGGGAGGAAGTCCCTAAGGTATCCTTTGTAAATAAGCTTTATTTCCTTGTAGTTTTGATGTGTTTTCTTTTATGTTTGTGTTTGGTAGGCCTTTTAATGAGAGTGTAGTGGGTTAGGAGAGAATTGGACTTGGAAATATGGACACACGGTCCAGCTCGACCCCCCCACTCGGACACGCACTCGACCGAGTCACGGTCGATCGCCATCGTCGAGCTGCCCCAATCTCCATCTCCAAGTCACCAACAAGACCCCAACTACACCTTTGACAGCATGCAAGAGGATGTGGACAACTTCTTCTCCAATCCTTAAGGTACCAATATCACCTTCACTTGTAAATATCATTGCATTTCATATTTGTGTTTTGTTTTTAGTCTTGAATCCTCTAACAAATTTCTTTCACACACGGGACTGTGTGATTTATGTTTGGGGGAGGGTTTGAGATAGCATTTGACATTGTGTTTTTTGATCTTATTTCAAATTTTTAGCATCATCATATTAGTATTTGCATAAGCATCTAAGGCATAGAAAAACCATAAAAATTTGAAAATTTTTGAAAAAATCTTTATAAAAAAAAGAGTGTTCATGTAGTTTGCATTGCATATTAGAATCTTGTTTAGCATGTTTCATGTAGGATTGTATAATATTTGCATTAGGGATCTATGATGAGTATTTCCTTGTTAGCTTGCTCATCTACTAGACTAGGATCAATGCCCAAGTTAATAGTACTTTGATGCTAGTTGAGTGGTTAGAAGCATAAGATTGAACCAAGCCTTGAATTCTTGCATTGTATTTGGTCTATATTGAAGCATGTTGTGATTTGACACCATTTCCTATCTATAAGAACCTAATATTGACTTTCAATTATCAATGTGTGCATTGCTTTAAACTCATGGATACCATATACATATTTGGATCATCTTTCTCCTTTTTACCACTCTTGTTGATCCAAGTAGCTGATTTCCTCATTAAGAATCAGTTCCCTACCCTTAACCAACCCTTCTTTCAAGCCTTGTTTATTCTTGTGTGTGTGAGGCCTATTTTGGGATTGAGCTTGGTAGAAAGTGTTAGGTTTGAACTGACAAGAGTAAAGCCTTGTGTAGTTCTAGTTTGCACTTTTCGAACTAGATAGGACTAGGTGGTTCACTTGTTGGGTTTGGGACTTGGCTGTTATGAAAAGAAAAAAAAAAAAAAAAAAGTCTAGTGAGAGGATGGGAAGCAAAAATTGTTGAAGATGGTTCTAGTTAAAGAAAAGAAAAGTCTAGCAAAAAGCTTGTATGTCTTAAGAATAAGAAGGAAAGAGAACCATAGCAAATAAGTAAGAATCCCCCATCCCACTAAAAATATCAAATAAGAAACCTCTCCTAAGACTTGAAAACCAAAAGAGAAAAGGGTGAAAGAGAAAAGAAGAAGTTAAAGGGTAGCACTAGGATCATTTGGGTTTAGATTGCTAGGATAAACACTTTGGGTGCCTTTGGGTAGACAAGGTTTTATTCTTGTATGTGTCTAGGTGTTCTTACCTTTAGCATTCTTCTAAAGCTCAATCCATTTTTATGAGAGAACCTTGATATTGATAAGCCCCACTCTAAAAAGAGACCATCATTGTCTCAAAGCCTTTACCTCCAAGCAAAATGAGTTTAAGCATTGCATAGAATTGATTCATGTTCTTGATTAATGAATATTAAAGGAAATGGTTGATTTGAATGCATGTGTATATCTAAGGCTCAAATCAGTAAAGGTTGTGATATGCTTGTCTAAAGTCTTTAAGTACAGCTCATTCAACTTGCATCATAGTACTAGTAACTTAGACATTGATTCTAGATGGTCTATTTGCAAGCTTTAGGAGCTGAGATCCCACTTTCAAACCTCACCTACCTTCTTATGTCTTGCTTATTTGCTTGAGGGCAAGCAAAGACTAAGTTTGGGGGTGTTGATGTTCATATATTTTACCCTGTTTTCCCTTAGTATATTCACATCTTTTGCATCTTTTGCTATCCTGTTTCACCATTATTGCATAGCTTTAGGACTAATCATGCATTAGAGTTTAGTTGCATTGCATTTGCATCTTTTCATGCATAAACAGGTGATTTTGGAGCTTAAGGAGCATGGAAGCAATGCTGAGGAAGAAGTGAAGCAATCATGAAGGAAAAGCAAGAGAGTTAAGGCTGAAATAACAAGGTCCGGAGTCCAACTCGACCGCACACTCGACCAGACACTCGACCGTGTGCTGAGGAGGACTCGACCGAGCACAGGTCGAGTAGACCGAGCCGTTGACTATTTTGTCTTTTAGTATTTTTAGGGCTTCCACTCCCCTCCTATATAAAGCCTTGTACCTGCAGCCACAAAAGTGTGCAGCTTTTTAGATATTCTCTAAACCTAGTATTTTACCCTTTTGGGAATTATTCTTTTTGCATTTTTATATTTCTTAGATCTTGTACTTGAAAAAGACTAAATTTTTCAATATTGTTGGTTTCATAACTTTCTTAATATTGAGAATTCGAGTTTCATTTCCTTTTCAATATTGAAGATCTCTGTTTTATCTTTCTAGTGATGCAAGTTTCATTATTTTTTGGGTTTTTAACTTTGTTCACCATGTGTTCTTGTGAGTAGTTTGCTTAGGATCTTGAGGACGGGTTAGGCTGGGTTGATCTTGTGGTTAATTTGATTTGGTTAAGCTTGATTGTTGTAGATCTCTTCTAGGCTAGATGTTCTTAATGATGATCCTATATCTGAGAAGGTAGGGTTTGATTTTAAGCATCTTAGCATCACACCAATGTCTAAGGAGCATAGATAAGGCTAGATCTAGAGCTTACCATTAGGCTTGCTAAGAGATTAGAGGTCTTGTTTGGTTTGAGATGTATTGCTTAATGCCTACTTGTGTAGATTCTTTACTATGTGAGAGCAAGTCTAGAAATGCATAGGTTTGATTGTTTCTTGCCATGAGAGTGGATTAAACATGTCTTAGAATAGTATGTCTAGAGATTAGCTCAAAGTTTGTTTGAGGTTTGTTGACCAAGTTAAATAACCACAATGATTAGTTCAACCCATGAATCCCTCCTCAAGACCTTCTTTGTTTATTGATATCTTAGTCTTAATCTTGTTGCTTGATTGTTGTTTGATTCGTTTTTGCATTGCTCTGTTTTTGTTGTGTTGCTCTGTTTTCACGTTTAGTCTAGCTCGACCCTGTACTCGACATACACTCGGTCGAGTGCTTGCTCGAGTTCTTCCCTAGAGCTTGTGTTTATGATTTGTGATTGTCCTGTTTCATTTCTACTGCATTCATTTAGTTTTATGTTCATTGCTTGTCTTGCATAGGTTTATTTCTTGCATTATAGTAGTTTCTATTTCTGTTTTAGCTTCATTACTGTTACAATCATTCTGTTCATTTACATTCGGCATCTAGTTCTTGTAGTTTTATTTTCTGCACTTTGCATTTTAATCATAGGATTGTTAGTGACAAACATCCTTTACATCTGGCTTAAATTAGATCTTTATGCACATCTTGACTGTTCACAAACACTCAGATTGGATTGACACCTCTTATACTGCAACTGCATAAGGGGAATTGAAACACCTTACCATCCATCCATTCATTGCATACATTCATCATCATTCACATTCACCACCATCAAAACCTTGTTTCAATTTGGCGCCGTTGCCTATTTGAGTGTGTTTTTGTGACAATTAGGATCAATAAAAGTCTAAGATTAAGTTCGTTTATCCACCTGTTCACTACTGATCTTGTTTCTTCTTCTGCTTGTCTGTGATTATGTTTCAGGTACCAGCTCGACCATCAACTCGACCACCACTCGACCGAGTGTGTGCTCGAGCACCTGATCGAGTCAGAAGCTCGATACAAATAGACATCAGTTCCCAGTCGACTCGACCACCCATTAGAGCCTGTGCTCGACCGAGTGCCTGTCCGAGTCTGTACTCGACTCTGTTGATGCAAACAAGGTCCAAGGGTCCTCACAATCTTTAGAGACTCCTTGATCACATCAACAAACCACCAAAGGACCTGAGACAGCAGAAAACAAGGATCTATCAGGAACAAGAACAACAAGTGCTAATGGACCAACAAGATCAACAAGCTCCAAGAGCAAGAAACATTGGTGCTGGAGATGCACCAAACACACATAACCAGAGAGCTAGTATTGTGCCTCCTACTATTGCCAACAACAACTTTGAGATCAAAAGTGGATTGATCTCAATGATTCAAGCCAACAAGTTCCATGGGTTGCCAATGGAAGATCCCATGGACCACCTTGATGAATTTGATAGGATATGTGGTCTCACTAAGATCAATGGATTCAGTGAGGATGGATTCAAGTTAAGGATATTCCCCTTATCACTTGGAGATAAGGCTCACCTTTGGGAGAAGACTCTTCCTACTGGAGCAATAACCACATGGGATGCTTGCAAAAAGGCTTTCTTGGCCAAATTCTTTTCCAATGCTAGAACTGCTAGATTGAGAAATGAAATTTCAGGGTTTTCTGAAAGGAATAATGAGAGTTTTTGTGAAGCTTGGGAAAGGTTTAAAGGATTCCAGACTCAGTGTCCTCACCATGGCTTCAACGATGAGTCCCTCTTAAGTACTTTGTATAGAGGAGTGCTTCCCAAGATCAGAATGCTTCTTGACACAGCCTCAAATGGAAAATTCCTCAACAAAAATGTTGAAGAAGGCTGGGAGTTGGTTGAAAATCTTGCTCAGTCAGATGGCAACTACAATGAGGACTATGACAGAACACTAAGGTCCACCTCCATTGATCAAGAGGAGAAGTACAAGAAGGACTTGAAGATGGTCAATGAGAAGCTTGACAGGATCCTCCTTAGCCAACAAAAATCTATTCACTTCATTGGTGAGGAAGAGGTTCCAGTTCAAGAAGGGGAGAATGAATTTGCTGAGTTGTGCTACATGCAAAACCAAGGAGGATTTAAGGGCTACAACCAAGGAGGTTTCAAGAACAACAATCTATCTTATAGGAGTACCAATGTAGCTAATCCACAAGACCAAGTCTACCCACCTCAACAGCCTCAACAACAACAAACCTACATCCCCAAACAACAACATCAAGTGTTCCAGCCTCAGTTGTGTCCCCCACCAGGGTTTCAGACTAACCAAGGCCAAGAACATGACTTAAGGGCAATGATGCAACAGTTGTTGATTGGGCAAACACAAGGAAAGATTGAGGAAGTCAAACAGTTTGCTGAGTTGAATCAAAGACTCACATCACAGTACAATGATCTAAACATGAAGTTTGAGGGTCTTAACTCAAGAGTGAAGTATATGGAGAGTAACATTGCCTCTACTTCATCTCCTAAACCCAACCAACTCCCTCGAAAAGCTGTTCAAAATCCAAGAGAGTTCACAGCCAAGGCCATTCAAGTTCATGAGAAAGAAGTCACTGAGGACAGTGAAGTCCAAGTTTGGGAGAATTTATCAGTTAATGAATCCACAAGTGACGTTTTTGCAAAGCAACTGGAGTTCGACATTGCACTCGACCAGGTACTCGAACAGCCACTCGACTGTGTGCATGCTCGAGTGGTCGATCGAGCTGGAGACTCCGAATTTGTCAAACCTGCTAAGTACATTCCTCCTGCTTACAAGCCTCCACTACCATTCCCAGGGCGTTTCAAAGCACATAGGATTAAGGAACTAAGAGAGATCATTGAGAAAAAAAGAAATGTTGGCTAAGCAACAAGAGGATGAGAGGGTTTTGAATGAAGAAGCTGTGGTTGAGAAACAAGAGGAAGTGTTGGCTATACAAGAGGTCATCATTGCTTACCAAGAAGAGGAGAGAGGACCTGCCTTGGAACAGTTTGAACCATATCATCTCTATAAGGACTTTTTGCTTGACTTGTCAAAGCAAAAGGCTCAAGCTCAAGATGAGAAGGATCTTGAAGACCTTGGAGGAGTTATCATCCCAATCAAGCTTAAGGATCCAGGTCCCTTCTATTTACCATGCACATTCAGTTACCTCCACTACAACCAATGCCTATGTGACCTAGGGGCTTCAATTAGTGTCATGCACTACTCCATTGCACAAAAGCTTGGGAGGATAGATTTCAAACTCACAAACCTCCATGTATGCCTAGCAGATGGGTCAAACAGAGAGGTAGCTGGTAAGTTGGAGAATGTCCCTGTCAAGATAGGGAAGGCAAGGGTTCATACAGATTTTGTGGTTCTGGAGATGGATAAGGAACCTGAAGATCCAATCATTCTTGGGAGGCCATTCTTAGCCACTGTTGGAGCAATCATTGATGTCAAGGAAGGTCTTGTGACCTTGAAAATTGCTGAGGATATAGTTATGAGGTTCAACATCTTTAACCCAACCAACCTCCCTACAATTGATGATCAGCCTTTTACTATCAAGGATAAAGGTGGTCAAGAAGACTTAAGTGATAAGGCAACTCCAAAGGCTGAGCACTCTCTTCAAGAAGAGTCTGTGGAAAAGCTTAAGAGGTCAGTTCAAGAGTTGACTAGTATGGTTGAGGATCTCAAAGTTAAGCTGAACAAGAGGTCTTGGAGGAAAGCAAGACCAAGGCTCAAAATCAAGAAGAAGTATGGTTTGTGTGTTAAGGGTGAGGTTATCAAGGATCAACTTCACAGTGACCAAGAGGTTCCAGGGAGGATTTCATCACCTCCTTGGTATCTAGACAAAGTCTAAGAAGGAAACCAAAGTCAAGCTTAGTGACTCTAAACAAGCTCACTAGGGAGGAAGTCCCTAAGGTATCCTTTGTAAATAATCTTTATTTCCTTGTAGTTTTGATGTGTTTTCTTTTATGTTTGTGTTTGGTAGGCCTTTTAATGAGAGTGTAGATGGGTTAGGAGAGAATTGGACTTGGAAATATGGACACACGGTCCAGCTCGACCCCCCCACTCGGACACGCACTCGACCGAGTCACGGTCGATCGCCATCGTCGAGCTGCCCCAATCTCCATCTCCAAGTCACCAACAAGACCCCAACTACACCTTTGACAGCATGCAAGAGGATGTGGACAACTTCTTCTCCAATCCTTAAGGTACCAATATCACCTTCACTTGTAAATATCATTGCATTTCATATTTGTGTTTTGTTTTTAGTCTTGAATCCTCTAACAAATTTCTTTCACACACGGGACTGTGTGATTTATGTTTTGGGGAGGGTTTGAGATAGCATTTGACATTGTGTTTTTTGATCTTATTTCAAATTTTTAGCATCATCATATTAGTATTTGCATAAGCATCTAAGGCATAGAAAAACCATAAAAATTTGAAAATTTTTGAAAATATCTTTATAAAAAAAAAGAGTGTTCATGTAGTTTGCATTGCATATTAGAATCTTGTTTAGCATGTTTCATGTAGGATTGTATAATATTTGCATTAGGGATCTATGATGAGTATTTCCTTGTTAGCTTGCTCATTCACTAGACTAGGATCAATGCCCAAGTTAATAGTACTTTGATGCTAGTTGAGTGGTTAGAAGCATAAGATTGAACCAAGCCTTGAATTCTTGCATTGTATTTGGTCTATATTGAAGCATGTTGTGATTTGACACCATTTCCTATCTATAAGAACCTAATATTGACTTTCAATTATCAATGTGTGCATTGCTTTAAACTCATGGATACCATATACATATTTGGATCATCTTTCTCCTTTTTACCACTCTTGTTGATCCAAGTAGCTGATTTCCTCATTAAGAATCAGTTTCCCTACCCTTAACCAACCCTTCTTTCAAGCCTTGTTTATTCTTGTGTGTGTGAGGCCTATTTTGGGATTGAGCTTGGTAGAAAGTGTTAGGTTTGAACTGACAAGAGTAAAGCATTGTGTAGTTCTAGTTTGCACTTTTAGAACTAGATAGGACTAGGTGGTTCACTTGTTGGGTTTGGGACTTGGCTGTTATGAAAAGAAAAAAAAAAAAAAAAAAGTCTAGTGAGAGGATGGGAAGCAAAAGAAAAGTCTAGCAAAAAGCTTGTATGTCTTAAGAATAAGAAGGAAAGAGAACCATAGCAAATAAGTAAGAATCCCCCATCCCACTAAAAATATCAAATAAGAAACCTCTCCTAAGACTTGAAAACCAAAAGAGAAAAGGGTGAAAGAGAAAAGAAGAAGTTAAAGGGTAGCACTAGGATCATTTGGGTTTAGATTGCTAGGATAAACACTTTGGGTGCCTTTGGGTAGACAAGGTTTTATTCTTGTATGTGTCTAGGTGTTCTTACCTTTAGCATTCTTCTAAAGCTCAATCCATTTTTATGAGAGAACCTTGATATTGATAAGCCCCACTCTAAAAAGAGACCATCATGGTCTCAAAGCCTTTACCTCCAAGCCAAATGAGTTTAAGCATTGCATAGAATTGATTCATGTTCTTGATTAATGAATGTTAAAGGAAATGGTTGATTTGAATGCATGTGGATATCTAAGGCTCAAATCAGTAAAGGTTGTGATATGCTTGTCTAAAGTCTTTAAGTACAGCTCATTCAACTTGCAACATAGTACTAGTAACTTAGACATTGATTCTTGATGGTCTATTTGCAAGCTTTAGGAGCTGAGATCCCACTTTCAAACCTCACCTACCTTCTTATGTCTTGCTTATTTGCTTGAGGGCAAGCAAAGACTAAGTTTGGGGGTGTTGATGTTCATATACTTTACCCTGTTTACCATTAGTCTATTCACATCTTTTGCATCTTTTGCTATCCTTTTTCACCATTATTGCATAGCTTTAGGACTAATCATGCATTAGAGTTTAGTTGCATTGCATTTGCATCTTTTCATGCATAAACAGGTGATTTTGGAGCTTAAGGAGCATGGAAGCAATGCTGAGAAAGAAGTGAAGCAATCATGAAGGGAAAGCAAGAGAGTTAAGGCTGAAATAACAAGGTCCGGAGTCCAACTCGACCGCACACTCGACCAGACACTCGACCGTGTGTTGAGGAGCACTCGACCGAGCATAGGTCGAGTTGACCGAGCCATTGACTATTTTGTCTTTTAGTATTTTTAGGGCTTCCACTCCCCTCCTATATAAAGCCTTGTACCTGCAGCCACAAAAGTGTGCAGCTTTTTAGATATTCTCTAAACCTAGTATTTTACCCTTTTGGGAATTATTCTTTTTGCATTTTTATATTTCTTAGATCTTGTACTTGAAAAAAACTAAATTTTTCAATATTGTTGGTTTCATAACTTTCTTAATATTGAGAACTCGAGTTTCATTTCTTTTTCAATATTGAAGATCTCTGTTTTATCTTTCTAGTGATGCAAGTTTCATTATTTTCTGGGTTTTTAACTTTATTCACCATGTGTTCTTGTGAGTAGTTTGCTTAGGATCTTGAGGATGGGTTAGGCTGGGTTGATCTTGTGGTTTATTTGATTTGGTTAAGCTTGATTGTTGTAGATCTCTTCTAGGCTAGATGTTCTTAATGTTGATCCTATATCTGAGAAGGTAGGGTTTGATTTCAAGCATCTTAGCATCACACCAATGTCTAAGGAGCATAGATAAGGCTAGATCTAGAGCTTACCATTAGGCTTGCTAAGATATTAGAGGTCTTGTTTGGTTTGAGATGTATTGCTTAATGCCTGCTTGTGTAGATTATTTACTATGTGAGAGCAAGTCTAGAAATGCATAGGTTTGATTGTTTCTTGCCATGAGAGTGGATTAAACATGTCTTAGAATAGTATGTCTAGAGATTAGCTCAAAGTTTGTTTGAGGTTTGTTGACCAAGTTAAATAACCACAATGATTAGTTCAGCCCATGAATCCCTCCTCAGGACCTTCTTTGTTTATTGATATCTTAGTCTTAATCATGTTGTTTGATTGTTGTTTGATTCGTTTTTGCATTGCTCTGTTTTTATTGTGTTGCTCTGTTTTCACGTTTAGTCTAGCTCGACCCTGTACTCGACCTACACTCGGTCGAGTGCTTGCTCGAGTTCTTCCCCAGAGCTTGTGTTTAAGATTTGTGATTGTCCTGTTTCATTTCTGCTGCATTCATTTAGTTTCTGTTCATTGCTTGTCTTGCATAGGTTTATTTCTTGCATCAATATTGAAAAAGAAATGAAACTCGAGTTCTCAATATTAAGAAAGTTATGAAACCAACAATATTGAAAAATTTAGTTTTTTTCAAGTACAAGATCTAAGAAATATAAAAATGCAAAAAGAATAATTCCCAAAAGGGTAAAATACTAGGTTTAGAGAATATCTAAAAAGCTGCACACTTTTGTGGCTGCAGGTACAAGGCTTTATATAGGAGGGGAGTGGAAGCCCTAAAAATACTAAAAGACAAAATAGTCAATGGCTCGGTCAACTCGACCTATGCTCGGTCGAGTCCTCCTCAGCACATGGTCGAGTGTCTGGTCGAGTGTGCGGTCGATTTCGACTCCGGACCTTGTTATTTCAGTCTTAACTCTCTTGCTTTCCCTTCATGATTGCTTCACTTCTTCCTCAGAATTGCTTCCATGCTCCTTAAGCTCCAAAATCACCTGTTTATGCATGAAAAGATGCAAATGCAATGCAACTAAACTCTAATGCATGATTAGTCCTAAAGCTATGCAATAATGGTGAAAATGGATAGCAAAAGATGCAAAAGATGTAAATATACTAAGGGAAAACAGGGTAAAATATATGAACATCAGCACCCCCAAACTTAATATTTGCTTGCCCTCAGGCAAATAAGCAAGACATAAGAAGGTAGGTGAGGTTTGAAAGTGGGATCTCAGCTCCTAAAGCTTGCAAATAGACCATCAAGAATCAATGTCTAAGTTACTAGTACTATGTTGCAAGTTGAATGAGCTGTACTTAAAGACTTTAGACAAGCATATCACAACCTTTACTGATTTGAGCCTTAGATATCCACATGCATTCAAATCAACCATTTCCTTTAACATTCATTAATCAAGAACATGAATCAATTCTATGCAATGCTTAAACTCATTTGGCTTGGAGGTAAAGGCTTTGAGACCATGATGGTCTCTTTTTAGAGTGGGGCTTATCAATATCAAGGTTCTCTCATAAAAATGGATTGAGCTTTAGAAGAATGCTAAAGGTAAGAACACCTCGACACATACAAGAATAAAACCTTGTCTACCCAAAGGCACCCAAAGTGTTTATCCTAGCAATCTAAACCCAAATGATCCTAGTGCTACCCTTTAACTTCTTCTTTTCTCTTTCACCCTTTTCTCTTTTGGTTTTCAAGTCTTAGGATAGGTTTCTTATTTGATCTTTCTAGTGGGATGGGGGATTCTTACTTATTTGCTATGGTTCTCTTTTCTTCTTATTCTGAAGACATACAAGCTTTTTGCTAGACTTTTCTTTTCTTTTCTTTAACTAGAACCATCTTCAACAATTTTCACTTCCCATCCTTTCACTAGACCTTGCTTAAACACAATCTCCTCTTAGAGACTACACCCTTTTTTTCTTTCTCTTTTCTTTTTCCTCTTTTCTTTTTTTTTTCTTTTCATAACAACCACGTCCCAAACCCAACAAGTGAACCACCTAGTCCTATCTAGTTTGAAAAATGCAAACTAGAACTACACAAGGCTTTACTCTTGTCAGTTCAAACCTAACACTTTCTACCAAGCTCAATCCCAAAATAGGCCTCACACACACAAGAATAAACAAGACATGAAAGAAGGGTTGGTTAAGGGTAGGGAAACTGATTCTTAATGAGGAAATCAGCTACTTGGATCAACAAGAGTGGTAAAAAGGAGAAAGATGATCCAAATATGTATATGGTATCCATGAGTTTAAAGCAATGCACACATTGATAATTGAAAGTCAATATTAGGTTCTTATAAGTAGGAAATGGCATCAAATCATAACATGCTTCAATTTAGACCAAATGCAATACAGGAATTCAAGGCTTGGTTCAATCTTATGCTTCTAACTACTCAACTAGCATCAAAGTACTATTAACTTGGGCATTGATCCTAGTTTAGTGAATTTAGCAAGCTAACAAGGTAAAACTCATCATAGATCCCTAATGCAAATATTAGACAGTCCTACATGAAACATGCTAAACAAAATTCTAATATGCAATGCAAACTACATGAACACTCTTTTTTTTATAAAGATTTTTGCAAAATTTTTCAAATTTTTAGGGTTTTTCTATGCCTTAGATGCAATGCAAGTATTAACATGATTATGCTAAAAATTTGAAATAAGAAAACAGAAAACAATGTCAAATGCTATCTCAAATCCTCCCCCAAACTTAAATCACACAGTCCCCTGTGTGAAAGAAATTTGTAAGAGGATTCAAGACTAAAAACAAAACACAAATATGAAATGCAATGATATTTACAAGTGAAGGTGATAGTGGTACCTTTAGGATTGGAGAAGAAGTTGTCCACATCCTCTTGCATGCTGTCAAAGGTGTAGTTGGGGTCTTGTTGGTGACTTGGAGATGGAGATTGGGGCAGCTCGACGATGGCGATCGACCGTGACTCGGTCGAGTGCGTGTCCGAGTGGGGGGGTCGAGCTAGACTGCGGATGCCAAAATTCTGTCCTTGCTGCTGGGAGATCTGCTGGTAAAACTGCTGGTAGAGTGCTGGATCCATGAAGTATTGGGGTGGGATGGGAGGGTAACCTGGATAGCCTGGATAAGCAGCTGGAAGTGGGAAGCCATATGGTGATCTGGGCTGGAACTCGGTCGAGTACGTCGGGGGTGCTCGGTCGAGTGGGCGCTCGAGTGACCCGGTCGAGTGCCTCGAAAGCTGCTGTTCTCGGGTACTTGAGCTCCTCTTCCTCTGATTTGGCTCATACATTGAAGCCCTAGCTGGTTCCACAGGGTTTGCAACTCTTGAAAGTGCTCTAGTTGAGCTACTTCTCCTCAAAGGGCTTGATGGTGTAGGTGAAGAATTCCCACTCTTCAACTCAGCAATCTCCTTCTTTAAGCCCTTGATAGACTTAGCCATGTTGGTCACCTTCTTCTTCAGTTTATCAAACCTCTTCCCTTGCCACTTGTTCCACTTTTCCAAAAGTGTCAACCTCTTGCTATTCTCCCTCACTCCTCTACTATCCCTTGGGTTGGGCTCATAATTCTCAAAGTAAAACTGCTCCTCTCCATCAGCCACTTGTGCATTCCCAGCTTCCTCAAATCTAGGTTGAACTACTCCATCAAACAAGTGCTCTTCAGCTGGCCAAAAGTCAATGTTGGCCCCTTCTTGAATGGTGGTGAGCTCTTGGTTAGGCAAGATCAATTGCTTTTTCCCAAGTGTTGGAAGCTCAAAGTTGAAGATGTGATTTCCTTGATGCATCTCCTTGGCTAATATGAGAGTAGAGGTGAGGTAGCTATAGTCAATCCATCTTGGTGAGACCTTTTCTCCTCTAAGTGGGACCTTGGCAGCTTGTAGAATCGGAGTGATGATGCCTCCAGTGGTTAGTGCTCCCCTTGAACATTTGTTTTGCAATTTGCCCACCCAACTTCTCAAATATATCATGTGGTCTATGAGCACCATTGCTAGGTCAGTCTCCACAATGGTCCCAAGAATGATGGTTCCATCTCTTGCCTTGAGGATGATTCCATTGAGAGCCATGTCAATCATCTTAAGCTCACCCTCATTGAGATTTCCAGTTTCCTACCTAGTAAAGAAGGTGTTCGCTAAGGCCTTGTGGAAGTACTTTAGGACTGGGCTTCTTATCTTTGAACTTTTGGTCTTGGAGGATGAATAAGTGATGTTGCCTCCAATGGTTTCCCAAATGGAATAGAGCTCTTCTCTTGGTATCATCAAGCTCCTATTACTCCCAACTTCAAAACCAAACACATTTGCTATCTTCTTCATTGGAAGCTCATACTTCTTCCCCTTGATTGTGAAGGCAATGTGACCAGCTCTCAACTCATCATCCTTCCTTGCATATGTGTGCAGCTTGACTGTGGCTAGAAACTCACAACTTTCTTCTTTGTAACCCTCCATGCAAAGCCCCATGAACTTGGTTAGGTTGCTCTTCTCAAAAAGAAACTCCACATCTTCATCAATAGCTAGCTTCTCCATGGTTTCCTTGTGTGGATATCTAGTCCCCAGGAACTCCATCCTCATGAAGGCTTCATAAAGTTGCCTCTTTGTCAAACCACAAGATTATGCTTCTCCATCATCCTCTCCCTCTTCTTCTTCATCTTCTTCCTCACTCTCACTTTCAACCTCCTCTTGTTCAACCTCAACTGCTGGCCTCTTCCCTTTGGCCTTGTTTCTCCTCATGAACTCCATAGAAGTTGGCTCCCTTTCTTCTTCACTTTCGGTTCTCTCAGAATCTTCCTTGATGCATCTCCTTAGCTAGGATGAGAGTAGAGGTGAGGTAGCTTGAGTCAATCCATCTTGGTGAGACCCTCTCTCCTCTAAGTGGAACCTTGGCAGCTTGTATAATTGGAGTAATGATGCCTCCAATGGTTAGTGCTCCTCTTGAGCCTTTGTTCTCCAACTTGCCTACCCAACTTCTCAAGTAAACCATGTGGTCAATGAGCACCATTGCAAGATCAGTCTCTACAGTGCTCCCAACAATGATGGTTCCATCTCTTGCCTTGAGGATGATCCCATTGCGAACCATGTCAATCATCTTAAGCTCTCCCTCATTGATATTCCCAGTTTCCTTCCTTGCAAAGAAGGTGTTTGCAAGAGCTTTGTGGAAGTACCTTAGGACTGGGCTCCTTATCCTTGAGCTCTTGGAATTGGAGGATGAGTAGAGTTTGTTGTCCCCAATGGTTTCCCAAACTGAATAGAGCTCCTTGAAACAAGTATTTTATTGGTGGTTGGTATGAATGATGATGAATACATGCAATGAATGGATGGATGGTAAGGTGTTTCAATTCCCCTTATGCAGTTGCAGTATAAGAGGTGTTAATCCAATCTGAGTGTTTGTGAACAGTCAAGATATGCATAAAGATCTAATTTAAGCCAGATGTAAAGGATGTTTATCACTAACAATCCTATGATTAAAATGCAAAGTGCAGAAAATAAAACTACAAGAACTAGATGCTGAATGTAAATGAACAGAATGATTGTAACAGTAATGAAGCTAAAAAAGGAATAGAAACTACTATAATGCAAGAAATAAACCTATGCAAGACAAGCAATGAACAGAAAACTAAATGAATGCAGCAGAAATGAAACAGGACAATCACAAATCATAAACACAAGCTCTGGGGAAGAACTCGAGCAAGCACTCGACCGAGTGTAGGTCGAGTACAGGGTCAAGCTAGACTAAACGTGAAAATAGAGCAACACAATAAAAACAAAGCAATGCAAAAACGAATCAAACAACAATCAAGCAACAGGATTAAGACTAAGATATCAATAAACAAAGAAGGTCCTGAGGAGGGATTCATGGGCTGAACTAATCATTGTGGTTATTTAACTTGGTCAACAAACCTCAAACAACTTTG
Source organism: Camelina laxa (assembly GCA_024034495.1). Lineage (NCBI taxonomy): Eukaryota > Viridiplantae > Streptophyta > Magnoliopsida > Brassicales > Brassicaceae > Camelina > Camelina laxa. Next base: position 27,745,155 of record CM043880.1, on the reverse strand, counting down.
AGCTAATCTCTAGACATACTATTCTAAGACATGTTTAATCCACTCTCATGGCAAGAAACAATCAAACCTATGCATTTCTAGACTTGCTCTCACATAGAAAAAAATCTACACAAGCAGGCATTAAGCAATACATCTCAAACCAAACAAGACCTCTCATCTCTTAGCAAGCCTAATGGTAAGCTCTAGATCTAGCCTTATCTATGCTCCTTAGACATTGGTGTGATGCTAAGATGCTTGAAATCAAACCCTACCTTCTCAAATATAGGATCAGCAATAAGATCATCCAGCCTAGAAGAGATCTACAACAATCAAGCTTGACCAAATCAAACAAACCACAAGATCAACCCAGCCTAACCCATCCTCAAGATCCTAAGCAAACTACTCACAAGAACACATGGTGAACAAAGTTAAAAACCCAGAAAATAATGAAACTTGCATCACTAGAAAGATAAAACAGAGATCTTCAATATTGAAAAAGAAATGAAACTCGAATTCTCAATATTTAGAAAGTTATGAAACCAACAATATTGAAGAATTTAGTCTTTTTCAAGTACAAGATCTAAGAAATAAAAAAAAGCAAAAAGAATAATTCCCAAAAGGGTAAAATACTAGGTTTAGAGAATATCTAAAAAGTTGCACACTTTTGTGGCTGCAGGTACAAGGCTTTATATAGGAGAGGAGTGGACGCCCTAAAAATACTAAAAGACAAAATAGTCAACGGCTCGGTCAACTCGACCTGTGCTCGGTCGAGTGGCAGGTCGAGCTGGCTTCTCTCGTGTGTTCTCCACTCGGTCGAGTCCTCCTCATCACACGGTCGAGTGTCTGGTCGAGTGTGCGGTCGAGTAGGACTCTGGACCTTGTTATTTCAGCCTTAACTCTCTTGCTTTCCCTTCATGATTGCTTCACTTTTTCCTCAGCATTGCTTCCATGCTCCTTAAGCTCTAAAATCACCTGTTTATGCATGAAAAGATGCAAATGCAATGCAACTAAACTCTAATGCATGATTAGTCCTAAAGCTATGCAATAATGGTGAAAAAGGATAGCAAAAGATGCAAAAGATGTGAATATACTAAGGGAAAATAGGGTAAAATATATGAACATCAACACCCCCAAACTTAGTCTTTGCTTGCCCTCAAGCAAATAAGCAAGACATAAGAAGGTAAGTGAGGTTTGAAAGTGGGATCTCAGCTCCTAAAGCTTGCAAATAGACCATCTAGAATCAATGTCCAAGTTACTAGTATTATGATGCAAGTTGAATGAGCTGTACTTAAAGACTTTAGACAAGCATAGCACAACCTTTACTGATTTGAGCCTTAGATATCCACATGCATTCAAATCAACCATTTCCTTTAACTTTCATTAATCAAGAACATGAATCAACCTCAACTGTAGGCCTCTTCCCTTTGGCCTTGTGTCTCCTCATGAACTCATTGAGAGTTGGCTCCCTTTCCTCCTCACTTTCAGTCCCCTCAGGATCTTCCTCAACTGACTCTCTCCTTGGACACAACATCTGGCTCGACCGGCTGCTCAAACCACCACTCGGTCGAGTGCATGATCGAGTGGGCTTGCGAGTCTCCTTCTCCAAGTCCAAATCTCTTCTTACCCAACTACATTCTCACTAAAAGGCCTGTCCAACACAAACATAAAAGAAAACACATCAAAACTACTAAGAAATTAAACCATATTTACAAAGGATACCTTAGGGACTTCCTCCCTAGTGAGCTTGTTTAGAGTCACTAAGCTTGACTTTGGTTTCCTTCTTAGACTTGGTCTAGATACCAAGGAGGTGATGAAATCCTCCCTGGAACCTCTTGGTCACTGTGAAGTTGATCTTTGATCACCTCACCCTTAGCACACAAACCATACTTCTTCTTGATTTTGAGCCTTGGTCTTGCTTTCCTTAAATACCTCTTGTTCATCTTAACTTTGAGATCCTCAACCATACTAGTCTACTCTTGAACTGACCTCTTAAGCTTTTCTACAGACTCTTCTTGAAAGAAGTGCTCAGCCTTTGGAGTTGCCTTATCACTTAAACCTTCTTGACCACCTTTGTCCTTGAGAGTAAAAGGCTGATCATCAATTGTAGGGAGGTTGGTTGGGTTATAGATGTTGAACCTCATAACTATATCCTCAGCAATTTTCAAGGTCACAAGACCTTCCTTGACATCAATGACTGCTCCAACAGTGGCTAAGAATGGTCTGCCAAGAATGATTGGATCTTCAGGTTCCTTGTCCATCTCCAAAACTACAAAATCTGTATGAACCCTTGCCTTCCCTATCTTGACAGGGAAATTCTCCAACTTACCAACTACCTCTCTGTTTGATCCATCAGCTAGGCATACATGGAGGTTTGTGAGTTTGAAATTTGTCCTCCCAAGCTTTTGTGCAATGGAGTAGGGCATGACACTAATTGAAGCTCCTAGGTCACATAGGCATTGGTTGTAGTGGAGGCAAATGAATGTGCATGGTAAATAGAAGGGACCTGGATCCTTAAGCTTGATTGGGATGATAACTCCTCCAAGGTCTTCAAGATCCTTCTCATCTTGAGCTTGAGCCTTTTGCTTTGACAATTCAAGCAAATAGTCCTTATAGAGAGGATATGGTTCATACTGTTCCAAGGCAGGTCCTCTCTCCGCTTCTTGGTAAGCAACGATGACCTCTTGTATAGCCAACACTTCCTCTTGTTTCTCAACCACAGCTTCTTCCTTCAAAACCCTCTCATCCTCTTGTTGCTTAGCCAACTTTTCTTTTTTCTCAATGATCTCCCTTAGTTCCTTAATCCTTTGTGCTTTGAAACGCCCTGGGAATGGTAGTGGAGGCTTGTAAGCAGGAGGAATGTACTTAGCAGGTTTGACAGCTTCGGAGTCTCCAGCTCAATCGACCACTCGAGCATGCACCCGGTCGAGTGGCTGTTCGAGTACCTGGTCGAATGCAATGTTGAACTCCAGTTGCTTTGCACAAACATCACTTGGGGCTTCAGTAACTGATGAATTCCCCCAAACTTGAACTTCACTGTCCTCAGTGACTTCTTCCTCATGAACTTGAATGGCCTTGGCTGTGAACTCTCTTGGATTTTGAACAGCTTTTCCAGGGAGTTGGTTGGGTTTAGGAGCTGAAGTAGAGGCAATGTTACTCTCCATATACTTCACTCTTGAGTTAAGACCCTCAAACTTCATGTTTAGATCATTGTACTGTGATGTGAGCCTTTGATTCAACTCAGCAAACTGTTTGGCTTCCTCAATCTTTCCTTGTGTTTGCCCAATCAACAACTGTTGCATCATTGCTCTGAAGTCTTGTTCTTGGCCTTGGTTAGTCTGAAACCCTGGTGGGGGACACAACTGAGGCTGGAACACTTGATGTTGTTGTTTGGGGATGTAGGTTTGTTGTTGTTGAGGCTGTTGAGGTGGGTAGACTTGGTCTTGTGGATTAGCTACATTGGTACTTCTATAAGATAGATTGTTGTTCTTGAAACCTCCTTGGTTGTAGCCCTTAAATCCTCCCTGGTTTTGCATGTAGCACAACTCAGCAAATTCATTCTCCCCTTCTTGAACTGGAACCTCTTCCTCACCAATGAAGTGAATAGATTTTTGTTGGCTAAGGAGGATCCTGTCAAGCTTCTCATTGACCATCTTCAAGTCCTTCTTGTACTTCTCCTCTTGATCAATGGAGGTGGACCTTAGTGTTCTGTCATAGTCCTCATTGTAGTTGCCATCTGACTGAGCAAGATTTTCAACCAACTCCCAGCCTTCTTCAACATTTTTGTTGAGGAAGTTTTCATTTGAGGCTGTGTCAAGAAGCATTCTGATCTTGGGAAGCACTCCTCTATACAAAGTACTTAAGAGGGACTCATTGTTGAAGCCATGGTGAGGACACTGAGTCTGAAATCCTTTAAACCTTTCCCAAGCTTCACAAAAACTCTCATTATTCCTTTCAGAAAACCCTGAAATTTCATTTCTCAATCTAGCAGTTCTAGCATTGGAAAAGAATTTGGCCAAGAAAGCCTTTTTGCAAGCATCCCATGTGGTTATTGCTCCAGTAGGAAGAGTCTTCTCCCAAAAGTGAGCCTTATCTCCAAGTGATAAGGGGAATAGACTTAACTTGAATCCATCCTCACTGACTCCATTGATCTTAGTGAGACCACATATCCTATCAAATTCATCAAGGTGGTCCAGGGGATCTTCCATTGGCAACCCATGGAACTTGTTCGCTTGAATCATTGAGATCAATCCACTTTTGATCTCAAAGTTGTTGTTGGCAACAGTAGGAGGCACAATACCAGCTCTCTGGTTATGTGTGTTTGGTGCATCTCCGACACCAATGTTTCTTGCTCTTGGAGCTTGTTGATCTTGTTGCTCCATTAGCACTTGTTGTTCTTGTTCCTGATAGATCCTTGTTTTCTGCTGTCTCAGGTCCCTTGGTGGTTTGTTGATGTGATCAAGGAGTCTCTGAAGATTGTGAGGACCCTTGGACCTTGTTTGCATTAACAGAGTCGAGTACAGGCTCGGACAGGCACTCGGTTGAGCACAGGCTCGAGTGGGTGGTCGAGTCGACTGGGAACTGATGTCTATTTGTATCCGGCTTCTGACTCGATCAGGTGCTCGAGCACACACTAGATCGAGTGGTGGTCGAGTTGATGGTCGAGCTGGTACCTGAAATTCAATCACAGACAAGCAGAAGAAGAAACAAGATCAGTAGTGAACAATTGGACAAACGAACTTAATCTTAGACTTTTATGGATCCTAATTGTCACAAAAACACACTCAAATAGGCAACAGCGCCAAATTGAAACAAGGTTTTGGTGGTATGTGTGGTGATGATGAATGTATGCAGTGAGATATGATGATATGAATGGATGGATGGTAAGGTGTTTCAATTCCCCTTATGCAATTGCAGCATAAGAGGTATCAATCCAATCTGAGTGTTTGTGAACAATCAAGATGTGCATAAAGATCTAATTTAAGCCAGATGTAAAGGATGTTTGTCACTAACAATCCTATGATTAAAATGCAAAGAGCAGAAAATAAAACTATAAGAACTAGATGCTGAAGGTAAATGAACAGAATGATTGTAACAGTAATGAAGCTAGAACAGAAATAAAAAGTACTTTAATGCAAGAAATGAACTAATGCAAGACAAGTAATGAGCAGAAAACTAAATGAATGCAGCAGAAATGAAACAGGAATGAAACAGGACAATCACAAATTATAAACACAAGTTCTAGGGAAGAACTCGATCAAGCACTCGACCGAGTGTAGGTCGAGTACAGGGTCGAACTGGACTAAACGTGAAAACAGAGCAACACAATAAAAACAGAGCAATGCAAAACGAATCAAACAACAATCAAGCAACATGATTAAGACTAAGATATCAATAAACAAAGAAGGTCCTGAGGAGGGATTCATGGGCTGAACTAATCATTGTGGTTGTTTAACTTGGTCAACAAACCTCAAACAAACTTTGAGCTAATCTCTAGACATACTATTCTAAGACATGTTTAATCCACTCTCATGGCAAGAAACAATCAAACCTATGCATTTCTAGACTTGCTCTCACATAGTAAAGAATCTACACAATCAGGCATTAAGCAATACATCTCAAACCAAACAAGACCTCTAATCTCTTAGCAAGCCTAATGGTAAGCTCTAGATCTAGCCTTATCTATGCTCCTTAGACATTGGTGTGATGCTAAGATGCTTGAAATCAAACCCTACCTTCCCAGATATAGGATCAGCATTAAGATCATCTAGCCTAGAAGAGATCTACAACAATCAAGCTTGACCAAATCAAACAAACCACAAGATCAACCCAGCCTAACCCATCCTCAAGATCCTAAGCAAACTACTCACAAGAACACATAGTGAACAAAGTCAAAAACCCAGAAAATAATGAAACTTGCATCACTAGAAAGAAAAAACAGAGATCCACAATACTGAAACAGAAATGAAACTCGAATTCTCAATATTAAGAAAGTTATGAAACCAACAATATTGAGGAATTTAGTCTTTTTCAAGTACAAGATCTAAGAGAAATAAAAGTGCAAAAAGATTAATTCCCAAAAGGGTAAAATACTAGGTTTAGAGAATATCTAAAAAGCTGGACTCCTTTGTGACTGCAGGTACAAGGCTTTATATAGGAGGGGAGTGGAAGACTTAAAAATACTAAAAGACAAAATAGTCAACGGCTCGGTCAACTCGACTTGTGCTCGGTCGAGTGGCAGGTCGGGCTGGCTTCTCTCGTGCATTCTCCACTCGGTCGAGTCCTCCTCAGCACACGGTCGAGTGTCTGGTCGAATGTGCGGTCGAGTTGGCCTCCGGACTTTGTTATTTCAGCCTTAACTCTCTTGCTTTCCCTTCATGATTGCTTCATTTCTTCCTCAGCATTGCTTCCATGCTCCTTAAGCTCCAAAATCACCTGTTTATGCATGAAAAGATGCAAATGCAATGCAACTAAACTCTAATGCATGATTAGTCCTAAAGCTATGCAATAATGGTGAAAATGGATAGCAAAAGATGCAAAAGATGTGAATATACTAAGGGAAAACAGGGTAAAATATATGAACATCATAAACCCATAAAATACTGAAACTTGCATCAAATGAAAGATAAAGCAAAGATCTACAATAATGAAGACGGAATCAACCACAAATTCTTAATATCTTGAAAGTTATGGAACCAACAAAATCCAAGAATCTTATATTTTCTCCTTCAAAAGAAGGTACAAGATCTAAAAATATAAAAGTGCAAAAGGAATAATTCCCAAAAAGGTAAAAACTAGGTTTTTGACTATCTAAAAAGCTGGTGGCTGAAGGGTACAAGGTCATTTTATAGGAAAAGTAGTGGAAGCCCTAAAAATGCTAAAAGACAAAATAGCTAGGCGGCTCGGCCAACTCGACCTGGTGCTCGGTCGAGTGACCGGTCGAGTTGGCTTTTCTTCTGCTCCTTCCACTCGGTCGAGTCCATCTCCGCACACGGTCGAGTGTCTGGTCAAGTAGGCAGTCGAGTGGGACTCCGGACTTTGGTTCTTCAGCCTTAACTCTCTTGCTTTCTCCTCTTGATTGCTTCACTTCTCCTTAGCATTGCTTCCATGCTCCTTAGGTTCCAAAATCACCTGTTTATGCATGAAAAGATGCAAATGCAATGCAACTAAGCTATAATGCATGATTAGTCCTAAAGCTATGCAATAATGGTCAAAATGGAAAGCAAAAGATGCAAAAGATGTGAATATACTAAGGGAAAACAAGGTAAAATATATGAACATCAACACCCCCAAACTTAGTCTTTGCTTGTCCTCAAGCAAATAAACAAGACATAAGAAGGTAGGTGAGGTTTGAAAGTGGGATCTCAGCTCCTAAAGCTTGTTAATAGACCAGCTAGAATCAATGTCCAAGTTACTAGTACTATGATGCAAGTTGAATGAGCTGTACTTAAAGATTTTAGACAAGCCTATCACAACCTTTACTGATTTGAGCCTTAGATATCCACATGCATTCAAATCAACCAATTCCTTTAACATTGATGTTCATATAATTTACCTTGTTTTCCCTTAGTTTATTCTCATCTTTTGCATATTTTGCTATCCATTTTGACCATTATTGCATAGCTTAAGGACTAATAATACATTAGAGTGTAGTTGCATGGCATTTGTATGTTTTCTTGCATAAACAGGTGATTTTGGAGCCTAAAGAGCATGGAAGGAATGTTGAAGAAGAATGGAGCTGAGAAGAGAAGGAAACAAGAGAGTTTGAGCTGAAGAACCAAGGTCCGGAGTCCCACTCGACCGCCCACTCGACCAGACACTCGACCGTGTGCGGAGATGGACTCGACCGAGTGGAAGATGCACAAGAGAAGCCAGCTCGACCAGTCACTCGACCGAGCACCAGGTCGAGTTGGCCGAGCCGCCTAGCTATTTTGTCTTTTAGCATTTTTAGGGCTTCCACTACCTTTCCTATAAAAGGACCTTGTACCCTTCAGCCACCAAGAGTCCTACTTTTTAGATATTCTCAAACCTAGTATTTACCCTTTTTGGGTAATATTTCTTTTTGCACTTTTTATTTTCTTAGATCTTGTACTTCTTTAAAGGAGAAAAACAAGAGATTCTTCATATTTGTTCGTATCATAACTTTCAAAATATTGAGATTTCGAGTTAGATTCCTTCTTCAATATTGTAGATCTTTGTTTCATCTATCTATTCATGCAAGTTTCAACATTTTCTGGTTTTATGATTTTGCTGTTCATCATGTGTTCTTGTGAGTAGTTGCTAATGATCTTGAGGATGGGTTAGGTTGGATTATGTTTGAGGTTTGTTTGATTTGGGTCAAGCTTGATTGTTGTAGATCTCTTCTAGGCTAGATGTTCTTAATACTGATCCTATAACTGAGAGGGTAGGATTTGATCTCACGCCTCTTAGCATCATACCAATTGTCTAAGGTGCAAAGATAAGGCTAGATCTAGAGATTTTCATTAGGCATGCTAAGAGATTAGATGTCTTGTTTGATTATTGACTTTAGATGATCTGTTGCTTAATGCTTTCTTGTATAAGTTCTTTGCTTTGTGAGAACAAGTCTAGAAATATATGAGCTTGATTGTTTTTGCCATGAGAGTGGATTAACATGTTTTAGGAGATCATTGTCTAGAGATTAGTTCAAGTTGTTTGAGATTTGTTGACCAAGTTAGATGACCTCAATCATTAGTCCAGCCCATGAATCCCTCCTCAAGACCTTCCTTGTTTATTGATTTCCTAGCTTTAATCCTGTTGTTTGATCGTTGTTTGATTCACTTTTGTATTGCTCTGTTTTGCTTGCATTGTTCTGTTTCTCGCGTTTGTCCAGCTCGACCCTGTACTCGATCTACACTCGATCGAGTGCCTGCTCGAGTTCATCCCCAGAATTCTTGTTTATGCTTTGTAGTTGTCCTGTTTTACTTCCTATTTCTTTCTAGTTGCATTATTGTTGCATTCACTTAGTATTCTGTTCATTACTTGTCTTGCATTAGTTCATTACTTGCATTACTATAGTTTCTATTTCTGTTCTTCTTGCATCATAGCTTTGATTAGTCTATTCTCTTTACTTTTAGCATCATCATTAATATCTCATTCCATCATACCATTCACCATCATCAACCAAAATATGTGTTTCACATATATATACTGGTCCGATGAACCCACTATCTCCACATCTCCAATACCGGTCTGCCATAATAACCACAATCCATCACTTTTTCCTACTGAATCTACCCAGAATGAGTTCTCAAAACCCAAACCATGACATATCCTTCCTGCCTTATCACCACCAGCATGTGTCTCTGATAAACGGTTTTTCACCAAGGTATCAATTCCCTATGCAGTTGTAGTACAAAGGGTTATCAATCCAAATGATTGTTTATGCTAGCAGGAAGGATGCAATCAGAATAATGCAAGTCAAGCCAAGCAATAGTGGGGTTTTATCTAAAAATCCTAAAATAATAAAAGGGAAGAATATAAACAATGAAACCACACGACCTAAGCACTCGATGCAAGCATTCTAAGTATGGGGTAATCGAATCCTAAGTATTCCTGACCATTATAGATGTCTTACATGCCTCAAGCAAATATTTCCTAGACAATGAATCTCTAAAATCTTGTTAAAACACTCTCGTGATAGAAACAATCAACCTTGATCACTCCCCTACCCAACTCTCGTTGAAAAAACATGACCAAGCAGGCATTAAGATCCGATTCATTATTGTCAGTAACCCCCTTACTCATCTAATCTCTTAGGCTAAGTGAGTAAACCTCTAGCATTGGTTGATTCAAGCATCTCATCTACACCCCTCGGTGGTAAAACACCTTAGATCTAATCTCACCCTTTCGGTTTGTTGATAGCATTAAGAACACCAATCTAGAAGGAAATCAATTTAACATATACAATCAACTTAGACATCCTAACCGATCAAGAACACAAAATCATCTATCCCATCCCTAGAAAGTTTACTACACTACTCGGAAATCATAGCAAGAAACATAACAACATATATGAATGAAAATTGCATTATAATAAACAGTAGAGTAGAGAAGTAAGAGTACAAGATAGAAATCTAAAGAAATGATAAAAAGTTATGAAATAAAATCTAACAAAAGGTGAAAAGTGTTTTGAGTCGCTCAGTTCTCTCACACAAGCTCTCGCTCTCTGGTTTGAGGGTTTTCGGCGTGCTCGTTTGCGAGGAAGGAGAGGAGGGGTTTATATATGAAAACCCCTTTGACCTAGCTTCCCAGACCTGCCCGAGGGTCTACTCGATGGGGTACACAAGGATGAGGTCGGGTTACTCCTCGGGTAGATCTTCGGGTTGTTCTTCCTGCTCTTGGATCCTCCTCGATTGTGTTGGGGTTTGGACTTGTTCTTCCAGCTCGATGGCTCCTTCGGGTACATGCTCGGGTTTGTCGTTGTTTTTCCCATTTTAGGCTCTTAAGCACCTGTTTTCATCCAAAATATGCAAATGCAAAAATGCAACACCCTAAATGGCCTAAAAGTGAATTCCTACAATTAATGACCTGAAAATGCTAATTTAAGGGTTTGAACAATGCAAAATATGGACAAAAAAGGATGCTAAAAACATGTAAATTAGAGAGTTATCAGTCTCAAACACCGCTAACAAGTTTGTGTTAAATCTCTTCAGAAGATAATGAATCGAACGTCTGAAGTTGGGTTTATTACCCCTCCTGGCAATTCAAGAATAAATAATTCATGAGTAAAGTATGATAAAAAAAAAAAAATGACCGGGACAAAACGCTAACTCGTTTTGTCCTCCCCAATCGCACTCTCACTGAGTCCTTGGACAGACTCTCGGAGATACTCTCCACCCAATCAACCTGTTCGTGTGACTCAGATCCTTCTTCATCCACATCTGTTGTAGAACTCCAGACCACACAAGTCCTTCATGTATGTGAATTCTCATTTTCCACCCGCAAACATTTGCCACTCGACGAGAATCCCGTTTCACCCCTTATTGGGTCAAACATTAAACCCCTCATATTATTAGGATATGGTTTCTGTTTTCGTTTCGCATGGTCCATAACCTGTCCAGTTCGCTTTCCTTGTGCCACACTCTTCTCTAGTGGCACATAATTTATAGTATTTCGATTTTCCTTATTTTCCTCTACAACGTGAATCATCCTTAATCACCGTTCTCTCCAAATCGTCCTCTAATCGTCCAAAACTATTTGAGATCGGGACATCTAACACTTCTTTCCTTCTTTTCGGTTCCTGAATATTTGGGCCATTAATCAGATTTCCACGTACCGCAGCAACCCCATAATTATTCTTTAGGTTAACCGACCTCCATCCGTCTTGCCTAACCGGAATAAAACCATCCTCCACCAAAAAACTTTATTATGAATCTCTACTAATTTCGGGCGTGCTGCAGCCGTGTCAATAGCACACTCTTGCTCCCATTCTACCGCTCGCTCTTGAGCTCTTTCTAGAACTGCTCTCGAACACTTATGCACTAAATGTCCATACAAACCACACAGGGAAAAAATAGTCGAAAGTACCTCTAACGATACATAGTACCTTTCACCATTAATTTATATTATCCCTTTTAGCGGTTTCTTTAAATCAACTACCACACAAATCCGAGCAAAATGTGCTCCCTCCAAGTTCAACGTTGTAAGATCTACCTTAGGTGGTTTCCCCAACCGTTTTGTGATCCCCATCAAGATTAAAACGATACGATCCATACTTTTTTTTAATAGTAAATACAATATATAATTAAGCATCCCATACTACTTAATTAAACCAACCCAAACCACAACTCATCAGTAAACCAGCAATAACCATTAAGCACAGCGGAAACATACCAATAATACAAAACCAATACATCATCAATACAATAACATTCATAACCATTCTATCCAGCAACCTAGCATAACTCTATCCATGGTTCAACATAAACAATACAAAACAACAACACACAAACGAGACTCTCGATCATCCTCCTCCTCATTGCCATGATTCCATGTCACATACCTGCACACCACAAATACAATTGAGATGCATAAGTATTATCACAAATACTTAGTGAGGCAATCCTCCCAGCTACAAGGCTATATACACAAGCAACTGAGATTCCAATGTTTAAGAAACATCAAACAAACACAAAAAACCAGGAAATCACGAATCAAGCAAGTTGGTGTCGACCGACACCAGAGTGGTGTCGATCGACACTGGCCCAAACATGGTGTCGACTGACACCCACTTGGTGTCGATCGACACCAACCCCGCAGACACGTTCTGCTCGAAGCCGATCGTCGAAACTCTGTTTCCAATCATCTCCAATCCGTTCCAAACTCACCCAAACGCTTCAGGAACCTATAATAACCATAACACAACCACCACAAGCAAGAACAACACCACAAAACACAACAAATCAAGCAAACAAATGATTCTCAGGCTTAGATAAGCCATGGTCTTGCACTCACCTCTTTTGCAGGAAGATTTGCTTGAGAAACGGTGGAAACAGCACCACAAGAAGCTTCTCTTTCGTTCCCAGCAACCACACTCCCTTCCACAGCAACTGATCTCACCAAAACCACCAAGAACAAGCCAAAATCTCTCAAGAACCCAAACTCTCTAGTTTCTCTCTTTTTCTGATTAAACGGCGACAAAACAATCCCAAAACCCTCACTTTGTCGCTTCTCCTCTTATATACCCGGTTTGGACAACCCAAACAAACCAAACAAAACCAAAATCGTGAATTAAAACAATCTGGTCGAACCAGAAATTGCTGGTGTCGATCGATACTCCCATGGTGTCGATCGACACCCACCCTCAAATCACCAATTTTGGTTCGCGGGTGTTACAAAGATGGACTTATGCTAAAAGTTCAAAGGGATATTAGACAACCAAACCCACACCGGTGTTGCTGTAATCTCATCTTTTAGCGGATCAAACTCCAGTGACCAGCCTTGTACCAACAGATAACTACCAAAGATTTTTAGGGGTCCTCCTGTCAAAGCCGCCAGATACTCATCCTCAGACTCAAAACAAACCATGAAGAACTGACGAGGCAAATCCATAACAAACATCTCACAACTAGGCTTCCATAACGTCGATGTAACACAACAACTGGAACAGCACGCCCTAGCACTTTTACAATCATACATTGCTTCCACAAACCATTCATCACCTCCAAAACCTCAGCCCCAATAGTAGTAACTTGTTCCCCAGTCTCACCATTAGGGAACTCCAACCATACCCTCGTTGAAATAATTTATCATCCAAAACCTCCTCCGGTCTCAACATCCCTCCCCCATATAACTACCCTTCACCTTTCTCACCCACAAACCCGGTGCATCTGGTGGATCTCCAGGCAGCCTACTCCTCTCTCCAACCACCTCCATCATAGCATCTTGATCTCTACCATCTAAAACCCTAACATCGCCCATCTTTTTTACCGTTCTAGTCTGGTGATCGTTAAAATTTCCCTACTAATTAAAATTTTGGTCAAAAAATAATAAGAAAAATATAAAAAAATAATTCCTACCTAATTTTTCCTAAGGGTTATGAGCGTATATCGTCATTTTACTTGTAGTATAGCTTACAGCAATTGCCACAATGTGGGTTAGTCAAACTCATCAGGTCATTATATAACCTAGGGGTATAAATGGCTCATAAATGTTTAGTCACACTGATTTTAATAAAATATTTAAATATGATACTAAATATCTCATATTAAAATTTATGGATTTTAATATAGTTGTTTTATTCACTATGATATTACAAAAGTTATTTTCAGTCAACTTTTTTTTTTGTCAACCACTAGGCCACAACAGGACTGCCCATAACCAAATCCCTACATTTGTAGGGAACGGTACTCGATCCTTGGTGTGATGATGCTTTGTGCATTAAAGACTTAACATTGGCTACTGCACTAAGGTCCCTCAACTTTTTCAGTCAACTTTATAATTAAGAAAAAATAAAATTTAGTCAAATCATATTAAAGTTTGATAAAACATCATCATAACTTTTTGTGTTAGGCTATAAAATTATAACAATTATATTATTTCACAATAAAACTTCAATTAAAGAATACTATGGCTAACACCAAAAACATTGCAACATATTTTTTTGTACTAATATTCTGAATTTTAATTTGTAACAAAATAATTTTGGCCTTCCCATGTAAGTTTATTCATTCTATCTTTGATAGTTTCAAGAGCAAATTTAAAACATGTTCATTCCATATAATATAGAACTAAATTAAGACCCGTGCTAGAGCACGGATTGAGATTCATTTTATTTATATTGTAATTTTTATATAAAATATAATTTATGTGATTGTTTTTAAAAGTTATTTTGGATACAACTTTATGCAATAAAATCATATGCAAAATATGATTTCTTGAAAAAGACATCTATTTTGTAAGTTTTATATTGTTAATGATTCTAGATAAGTACCGTGCTATAACAATGGTTAAATTTTATTTTATACAAAATTTTGTATATTTTCTATTTTAAAATAAAATTTTAATATGTTGTATTAGTTCATATATGTGAAGTTATTTCAAAAATGTATATTCTATATCATGACTGGGTTTCGTAAACTTGGTTTTTAAAAAGGGAATTATTATATTATAAGTCATTTAATATATTAATTAAATTGTTATACTTTTGTTTTAATATACTTGGTTTCTTGAAATTCTTTCATATTATAGTGACATATTATTGACATTGCTAAAACAAATCTATTTAGAGTGTTTTTAGTTTCTAACTTTTATATCAAGTTTAAATATTTTAAAATATTTCAAAATAAATTATTCAAAATTTATTATATTATACAAAATCATAAAATTCAACAAAAAAGTATGAAATTGAATTTAAATATTCATATTTTGACCCATTACTTAGTAAAATTTTAATTCAATAGAGATTATTTATTTTTATATATTGAACCATTTATATTTGTTTTTAAAACTATTTTTTAATTATAATAAATAATATGATAAAATATTTGTTTAACAAAATAGAGTCATATATCAAAATGAGAGGTGAAGTATAATGATAATTAACAAATTAATATGTTAAGTTAGATATCAAAATATTTTATTTGATGAAAAACTTAATAAAGAAAATTAATATGATAATTTAGATGATATCAAATGATTCTTTAGAATATTCTCTTTAAGATTTTGGAAACAACGTGCTATAGTAATAAAATCTTCCAAAAATAAATTAAGGTTGCACCCACTATTTAACTTGTAACTAATTAATCTTTCAATTAATCTATAACCTATATGTAACTAATTTATTAAAATTATATAGTCTACAAAACAATGTTGTGTACTTCCGTTTTATTATATATTTATTATATATGAGATTAGTAATACCTATTAATATGTGCCGATCTATGTGTATGTATGTTTTTTTATATCAAATGTCTTAAATACACACACGTATTGGCTTTGGTTGTATATCAGCGACTGACCCATCGATATATATGCTCGTTGCCTTGGTCCATGTTCGAGAAATGGTGGAAGTCATCGTTGTGAAAATATGTGTTTGATTAGGAAATACATGGCAGGAGGAGAGTGTACTAGGGCGTTTGAGAAATACGTGGACCTGTACCACTATGTTGGTGCATTAACTTATAAGATTGAACTTCCTTCTAAAGTAGTCTATCAGCTTTGTTTATGATGCATCCGGATAAAGCCCCAGGTCCGGATGGGATGTTTGCTCTGTTTTTTCAGAAAGCTTGGGGAATAGTGAAAAGGGATATAGTGGCTTTGGTTAATCGGTTTTTTGTGGAGGGAGTTTTTGACAAGGATCTGAATCGTACTCATATTTGCCTAATTCCAAAGGTGGCAAAGCCTACTAGGATGGCAGAGTCAAACGGCCGATTAGTCTATGTAATGTGGATTATAAAATTATCTCGAAAATTCTGTGTCAGCGGCTTAAAAGGTTTTTACCTGGTCTTTTTTCTGAGACTCAATCGGCCTTTGTTCCCGGCCGGTTGATCTCAGATAATATACTTATCGCACAAGAGATGTTTCACGGTTTACGCACAAACCCATCATGTAAGACAAAATTTATGGCCATAAAAATAGACATGAGTAAGGCTTATGATAGGGTTGAGTGGGATTTTGTGGCAGCTTTGTTACATAAACTGGGGTTTGCAGAGACATGGATGTCCTGGATAATGTTTTGTGTTACTTCGTTTGAGTATAGAGTACTCCTAAATGGCCAGCCAAATGGTTTGATTATTCCACAGAGGGGATTACGACAGGGAGACCTTTTATCTCCTTATCTGTTCATTTTATGTATAGAGGTTTTGATTGCAAATATAAGGAAGGCAGAACGGGACAAGCTTATTACTGGGATCAAGGTGGCGAATAAATGCCCGCCTATTACGCATTTGTTGTTTGCGGACGATAGTCTGTTCTTTTGTAAGGCGGACAGGGAACAATGTCGGGTTATTCTAGATATTCTAAAGCAGTATGAATCTGCTTTGGGTCAACAAATAAATTTTGCAAAGTCATCGATACAGTTCGGCCACAAATATGAGGACATAAAGAGGGTGGAATTACAGGATGTTCTTGCGATCTCAACTCTGGGTGGTATGGGGTCGTATCTAGGTTTACCTGAAAGCTTGGGTAGGGCCAAAACGAAAGTCTTCTCTTTTGTTCGTGAACGAATACACAGTCAAACAAATTGTTGGACGGCAAATTTGCTTTCGAAAGGGGGGAAAGAAGTAATGATTAAATCTGTAGCTACTGCCTTGCCGACTTTCGTGATGTCTTGTTTTCGGATTCCAAAAACAATTACATCCAAACTCACTAGTGCGGTGGCAATTTTTTGTGGAGTTCTAATGGTCAGTCAGGGGGCATGCATTGGCTCGCTTGGGAAAAATAATGCGTTAATAAACAGCTAGGTAGTCTAGGGTTCAGGAATGTGGATGATTTTAATTCTGCCTTCCTGGCTAAACAGATTTGGCGTCTAATAGATACTCCGGACTCCCTGTTTGCCAGGGTTTTTAAAAGTAGGTACTATAGAAATACGCATCCGTTGGATCCAATTAAGTCTTATTCCCCATCATATGGATGGAGAAGTATTTGTTCCGCTCGCTCTCTGGTTAATAAAGGACTTATTAAACGGGTTGAATCCGGGGACACCATTTCCATATGGTCAGATCCTTGGGTGCCAGCTCAATCCCCGAGACCAGCTTTAAGTAGGGGCCCGGTAAAGGACCTCTCCCTTCAAATGAATCATTTAATTGATCGTCAGACTAACACTTGGCGGATGGACATGCTCTATGAGCATTTTGCTCCAGACGATGTGGCATTGATCCAGGCTATACCTTTTGGAGGTAACCAGAGGGCTGACCTTTTCGGTTGGCATTTTACGAAAACAGGGCGGTATACAGTCAAATCGGGCTACCACACTGCACAACTTGATGCAAAACGGACTTTCACCCCTTCTAGCAAGCGTTTGGAGGGTCCGTTGCCCTCCTAAATTTCAACACTTTATGTGGCAGGTTCTATCTAGTTGCATTTCGGTTTCGGCTAATCTGGGACGTCGTGGTATTGCATGTGACATAGGATGTGTTCGTTGTGGAGCGGATGAGGAGACAATAAATCATGCAATATTTGTTTGTCCTCCTGCTCGTCAGGTGTGGGCTTTAGCCCATGTCCCGGTGGGCCCACTTTCCTTTCTGACGGAATCAGTGTATGCAAATGTGGATCATTTCTTAGGGCAGCAAAATCACGGGAGTAATATTGTGGCTTTTCCTTGGCTTATGTGGTATATTTGGAAAGCTCAGAACGCCCGCGTTTTTGAAAATTTGTGGAGAAACCGGAGGATATAGTTAGGGTTGTAGAAGGAGAAGCTACCGGTTGGAAGAAGGCTCAATTAGAGGATGATATCGACAATTCTCATCCTATCCCTGCGGTTCTTCCGGTTCCGGCGGGCACGACCTCACTTCCAACTGTTTTTACGGGTTACCGCTGCTTCATAGATGGGTCTTGGAAAGCAGGAGACCAATTTGCAGGCGCTGGATGGTGTTGTACCTCGCTACAGGCTGCGTCGCCGTTAATGGGCGCTAGGAGTTTTCGCCGAAGTCTATCTCCATTACATGCCGAAGCTGAAGCTTTCCTGTGGTCGATGCGATGCATGATTGGCCATGATTTCCGTTACGTGGCTTTCTATACGGACTGTGCAGATTTGGTGAAGATGGTGTCTTCTCCCTCTGACTGGCCAGCTTTCTCGACGTATTTGGACGACATCACGATGGATAGGGAAGAATTTTCATCTTTTTCTATATCTTATGTTTCAAGAAAAGCTAATGTTAATGCGGACTCTATGGCACGCCAGGCGCGTACCTCTCCGCATCATGTTCTGTTTGTAAACAATTTTCCTTCTCATTGGCTCGTTTGAGCTGATCTTTTGTAGACAAAAAAAAAATCTTTAATTTATGTTAGGATCACTTTTTTTACTTGATATCTACTTCATATCAACTAACATCTCTTTAAATATTCTCAAAAAATAAATTAAATAAAAAAAGTAAGTGGCTTTCAGGCAAACACTCATTGCTTTTTTAAGTTCCAAAAATGGCGAACTGCTGGTTCCCTGGCGAGCGTTCTTCCGACCTGATTCCTTCTTCAACCTTGGTTGAAAGCAGTTCCAATCGTCCCCCCCCTTTCCCTCCTGACCCTCCAGACCATCTTCCCATCCCATCCCTTTCTTATTCCCCCCCCTCTCTCCTATCTCCCCCTCTGCTGTTCCTCTTTCCCCAACCCAAACTGAATTCTTGGCCCCTGAAAGAACTATCCTGGCTCTCCCTGCTCAGCATAAATTTACTCCTGTGGTAGTAAATCCTCATGCACAGGCGATTTTCGACTCTTAGTACAAAAATTTGGGGCAAATCCCTAGATCTACTGGTACTGTAGCAAAAACTGCGGCACAAACTGACGGGTTACTTGGTACTCCTCCACCAAAGGTAGCTCGCCGTTATATTAGTAACTCAAGAGACTGTAGCCCCACACAAGCAGGTGAAGTGGTTGCGCATGCTGTTATACTTCCAGATGTGATGTTACCTCCGGGTTAGGTTGTGGTAGCGGGTAATCTAGCTCCGTCACAGCAAGCCGTTGGTATCATGCCTCCTGCAGAGCAGCCATTTCCGACTTAAATTGTCACTGTCCCTCCCTCAGTCAGGGCACATCAGACCCTTTTGTCCCAAGTTGAAGCCGATAGCAGTGGCAGCATTGCAGCAGGTGCAACCAGGAGGGCAGCAGGTGGCACGGATTGAGCAGGTGCCACGGGTTTACACGACGGTCGAGCCTGGTGGAACCATTGCCGTAGCGATCACAGGTATAACTTCTGGCACTTAACTGTGTGAAATTACAGTAGTTCAGATTTTATGTTTTTCCTATGATAAAGTCGCCCTGGGCGTTCGGCGGAAACGGATTGTTCGGGTCGGGTTTTTCGGTTTTTTCTGAATTCGGGTTTTTTAAAATTTCACCGAATTAAACTTAAATTGAAATACGGTTCGGTTTAGACGGTACTCGGGTTAATCGGGTCGGTTACCTGATTTAATTTTTCATCCGAAACTAATCTCAAATTCGGTTTATTTAACCCGAATTAGAGATTTTCTGAAATCAACACCAAATAGAACCTGCTAAGTTCATGTACTAGTAGCTTAAAGCTGTGTTAATGAGTTTAAAGGCTTTAAGCTACTAGTACAGATTACATACCGTTACAGACCATTAGAGAAGCTGCTAAGCTAGCATTTTATCTAGTTTAAGCTAGCATTACATCAAAAAATCATTCCATCAACAAAAGCATGCTACTTCGCATCAAAAAGTAGTCAAAAGAGCAGCTTCAAAGTCTATACTACACCATCCATTGTTAAGGCTGAGTTCCGCATCAAAAAGGACAAAATACGCAGCTTCCTACCTGTGAAAATCATAACAAAAACAATGTTAATCAAAAAAAAAAAAAAAAGAGGCATATGAACAATTAGAACCACAATCATACATGTCATACTATGAAGAATTATGGAATAGCTTCCGTTGGATTCCGAGAATCTACACAAGAAAACAGAGACAATACATTAGTAAACTTATAGATATAAGAAGATTTGAATGGATTACTAAACCTATAGAAGAATTCTTACCGAGAGACTCAAAGAATTCAACTTCTTCTAACATCTGGGCCAAGTTTGCTACAGCTGCTTCTCCTTTATAAGAAGACTTTAACCATTGTTGGGTACACAACAAAACCTCAACCATGTAAGGGGTTAGAGAACTTCTATAAGGATCCAAGACCCTCCCACTTGTACTAAAAGCTGATTCCGAAGCAACTGATGAGGCTTGAATGGCTAGAACATCTCTAGCCATTTCTGACAAGACCGGATACTTTGAGCTACTACGTCTCCACCAACTGAGAACATCATAACCCATCCCCAACTTATTCTCTACTCTGGGCTCAGGTTTATCTGCTAGATATTGTTGTAACTCATTGCAGCTATCTGCATTACTCTTCAACCCAACCACCTTGCCGAATATTGCAAGTATCCCCTCACAACCATCTTCATCATCTGATAACTCAAAAACGTTAGACTGTGGATGAGAATCAGTGGTGTCTTCTATGGCTTCTGGTGTGCTCAGCTTATAGTTGTAATGATCATACATGTTCTTCATTACATCAGAAACTTTTGCATTGAGGTGCCGAGTCTCAATTGTGTCCTTACCATACAGCTGGTCGAAGCAGAGAGAAGCAAACTTCATCTTGTTTCGAGGATCAAAGACACTAGCCACAATAACCAGAGGATTCATGTTCTTCAACCCATCCCAATACTTATCAAATTTATCCCTCATTACATGAGCTTGCTTTCTGATCTCCGCATCAGGACTGGTACACTTACTCATCAGATTCCTCTTAATGTCCACAATCTCATTGTAGCACAAGGTGGAACTAACCGAATTGGAAGTAGAGAATACCAAAGTGCACTTATAAAAGATTTTGAGAAACTTTACCAGTCTTGCAATTTCCTCCCAAGTCGAATGAGTTGGCGGTCCAACTCTTTTAGCCTTTGTTTTCTCATCCTCTTCCTCAAAATAATCACAGTACAACTTGTCCTCAACTTTCATCTTTTCAAAAGCCTTCCTTAGCTTCAAAGCAGAACTCAACATCAGATATGTTGAGTTCCAGCGTGTGCAAACATCCAATGGCAGACTCCCTCTACACATCTTACCAGTGTCACATCTCAATGCGAAAGACTTAAGCCTAGTGAACGATGACCGAACATACTTCACTACATTTCTAACCGCAACAATATGAAGATTTGCCTTCTTCAAACCATCTCCAACAATCAAATTGAGGATATGTGCACAGCAACGCATATGTAGATAATCACCATCTCTAACTAATGCTTCTCCTCCTCTCAGCCTTAACTGATCCTTAAACGCATCCAAAGCCTTGTCATTGTTCTTAGCATTGTCAACTGTAACTGTGAAGACTTTCTCAATCCCCCAATCGTCTAAGCAATCCATCAACTGGCCTGCAATGGTGTCTCCTTTATGATCAGTGATGACCTTGAAGCTCAGAATCCTCTTCTGCAATTCCCACTCAGTATTAATCCAGTGACCCGTGATCACCATGTAGCTGTAAGAAGTTGTAGGACAAGTCCATATATCCGTAGTTAGAGAAACCCTTTGTTTCTCTACACTGAACAAATGCTTTAAAGCTGCCTTCTCTTGCAGATACATCGCCACAATGTCTTTACTACAAGTCCTTCTGGAGAATGTCTTGTACAGCGGCAAGATATTGAAGCAGAACCGCTTCCATCCATCTGATTCTACAAATGAGAGTGGCAACTCATTGACAACTACCATCTCATTAACTGACCTTCTAAACAACATCGGATCATACTTGATCACCTTCAAGTTTCCATTGTTATCACCAGTTAGAACCTTCTGCTTTTCCTTACCCACCCAATCCTTGTACTGTTTGCATCTATTAATGTGACCAATCATTGGGCTAGTACCCACTGCTTTAGTATCACAACCAATCTCTGCTGCACAATACTTACAGTAGCTCTTATCAGTCTCTCCTTCCCTTTGTAGAAAATGTTCCCAAACAGTAGCTCTTTTTGCATACTTCTTTCGTGGTTTGGGAGGCTTATCAGCACCAGATGCAGGTCTTGGGCGTTTCTTCCCGGTTTGAACTTCAACATTCGCAGTTGCATCTTCATCTTGTTGTCCAGGTTGAACTGGACGCTCCTCGTTTTCATCAGTCATCTACAAATCAATTTAATGCTCGCATTAGCTTAGAATAACATTCATAAACAAAGTACATAGGAGATACACCGGCAGAAACCTAAACTTTCCCAAATCGAATCCTAACCTAAACTGTCTCGAATCAATAAAGTAACCTATTGAAACTATATCATAAACAAAATAAATACAAGATAAACCCTAAATTGCATATAGACCAATTGACGGAGACAAACCCCCAAATTTCAGAAAGAAATTGGAACCCAAACCCTAAATTTTTTGAATCAAAAAATTTAGGGTTTGGGTTCCAATTTCTTTCTGAAATGGTTGCGAACGAATCAGAGATAGACCAATTGACGGAGACAAACAACTAAGGAAGAAAACCCCCAAATTTCATACTGAAATTGGAACCCAAACCCTAAATTTTTTGATTCGGGTTTGGGTTCCAATTTCTTTCTGAAATGGTTGCGAACGAATCAGAGATAGACCAATTGACGGAGACAAACAACTAAGGGAGAAAACCCCCAAATTTCATACTGAAATTGGAACCCAAACCCTAAATTTTTTGATTCAAAAAATTTAGGGTTTGGGTTCCAATCTCCTAAAAGGTTCCTAACGAATTGAACATATAGAAATTGACTACTAAAAACATCAAAAGAAACATACAAATTCATTATGAAGAACAACAAAAGAACTGACCTTTACGAACTTCTAAATACGAGTTGTAGATCGCGAAAGACTGAGAAGATGAGGAAGTAGAACTCTATAGAAGAAGAAGAAGATGAGTTGATGAAGGAGAATAGAGGAGATTGTGATTAGATCGGAGAAAAAGGATGAACTGCGGAGGAGAAGCAATGTCGCATGATGTCGACTGCGTTTTCTCAGAAAGAAAGAAAAGAGAAAACTAGGGTAAATCGAGACGGTTAGGGTAATATACTTTTGTGGGTTTTAGTAAACCGATCGGTCCGATTACGAACCGAACCAAACCGTAATCCGATTAGCCAATCCAATTGCGCCGAACGGTTATGTTTTCTTTCTTCGGTTTGATCCGATAACCAAAATTTTCGGGTTGTCCGGTTCGGTTTGTCCGGTTTCTGCCGATCGCCCGCGGTGATGATAAAGTGTTAGGTTCTCAACACATGAAGTTTGTGTAGGGACCTTGTTGGTGGGCGGGTTTAAGTTCCATGTTATGATTGATTCTGGAGCTACTCATTACTCCGGAGTGTGCAGAGAGTGAGGATATCAGAGGAGATCCCGGGGAGCGTGCGGAAGTTGTCAGAGTTGCGGGAGGCAAGTTTCTAAGGGATATTGGCCGGGCAAAGGAAGTTGATATTCAGGTTGCAAGAGAGTTGTGGCCTGTGGAATTGCTTATCAGTCCGGTGGAGTTGTATGATGTTATTCTCGGGATGGATTGGTTGCATCGGCATAAGGTGCATTTGAACTGCTATCGGGGTAGAGTGGAGTTTAAGCGTCCAGGAGGGAAGTTGGTCTTTGAGGGAGTTAGACCGACTTCAGGGATTCTCGTGATCTCGGCCATTCAGGGTGGGAAGATGATCGAGAAGGGCCTTGAGGCTTATTTGTTTACTATTTCGATGCCAGACTCAGTGGGGAAGTCTACGGTTAGCGGTATTCCGGTAGTGTAGGAGTTTAAGGATGTGTAACAGTCATTGCAGGGATTACCACCATCTTGGTCAGATCCTTTTACTATTGAACTGGAACCGGGGACGACACCGTTATCCAAAGCTCCTTACAGAATGGCTCCAGCAGAGATGGCAGAGCTGAAGACGCAGCTACAGGATTTGTTGATTAAGGGATTCATCCGTCCTAGTGTATCACCGTGGGGAGCACCGGTGTTATTTATGAAGAAGAAGAATGGGAGTTTTTGGTTTTGTATTGATTACCGGGCTTTGAACCGGGTCATTGTGAAGAACAAGTACCCTCTTCCCAGGATCGATGAGTTGTTGGATCAGTTGAGGGGTGCTACTTGGTTCTCCAAGGTAGATCTGGCGTCGGGTTATCATTAGATACCGATAGATGAGGCAGATATGAGGAAGACTACTTTCAGGACGAGGTATGGGCATTATGAGTTTGTGGTGATGCCTTTGGGTTGACTAACGCGCCAGCAGCGTTTATGAGGTTGATGAACAGCGTGTTTCAGGAGTTTCTGGACGTGTCTGTCATCATCTTCATCGATGATATCCTGGTCTATTCTAAGAGTCTAGAGGAGCATGCAGTGCTGCATTTGAGGGCAGTTCCTGGTCTATTCTAAAAGTTGTTTGATAAGTGTAGTTTCTAGTAGCGTGAGATGGTTTTCTGGCTCACATTGTTTCTGCAGATGGGGTTTCTGTAGACCGCAGAGATTGGCCTAGACCGCGGAGAAGAGTCAAGCTATCAGAGATTGGCCTAGACCGCAGAATGCCACTGAGATCACGAGTTTTCTTGGGTTGGCAGGATATTACAAAAGATTTATGCAGGGCTTTGCGAGCAGAGCACGTCCTATGACTAAGTTGACAAGGAAGGATGTTCCTTTTGTCTGGTCACAGGAGTGTGAGGAGGGCTTTGTAAGCCTGAAGGAGATGTTGACTACTACGCCAATGTTGGCTTTGCCAGAGCAGGGGGAACCCTATGTGGTTTATACGGATGCATCGAGAGTTGGTTTGGGGTGTGTGCTGATGCAGCATGGGAAGGTGATTGCCTACGCTTCGCGGCAGTTGCGGAAGCATGAGGACAACTATCCTACTCATGATTCGGAGATGGCTGCTGTAGTTTTTGCCCTGAAGATTTGGAGATCCTATCTTTATGGTGCAAAAAGACAGGTGTTTACAGATCATAAGAGCTTGAAGTATATATTCACTCAGCCTGTGTTGAACTTGAGGCAGAGGCGGTGGATAGAGCTTATGGCGGATAATGATTTGGAGATAGCTTATCACCCTGGTAAGGCTAACTTGGTTGCAGATGCTCTGAGTTGGAAGATGGTAGCTTCGGCTCAGGAGCAGGAGATGGAGACTCTGGTAGGAGAGATCAGTGCTTTGAGTTTGTGTGCTATTTCTCAGGAGCCTTTGGGTTTGGAGGCGGCTGACAGAGCAGATCTTCTGAGTAGGGTGCAGTTGGCTCAGGAGAAGGATTTAGGGCTGGTGAATGCCTCTAAGGATGTGGATACAGAGTATCAGGTCTCATCTAATGGTACTATTTTGGTGCACGGGCGGATTTGTGTGCCCAAGGATGAGGAGTTGAGGCAGGAGATCCTAAGAGTGGCTCATTCGAGAAAGTTTTCCATTCATCCAGGAGCGACTAAGATGTACCGTGACCTCAAGAGGTACTATCATTGGGTCGGAATGAAGAAGGATGTGGCTAGTTGAGTCTCGAGGTGCGATGTGTGTCAGAGTGAAGGCTGAGCATCAGGTTCTGGGCGAGTTGCTGAAGACTCTTCCCATTCCAGAGTGGAATTGGGATATGATCATGATGGATTTCGTGGTAGGGTTGTCGGTGTCCCGGATTTTTGATGCTATTTGGGTCCTTGTGGACCGGTTGACTAAGTCGGCACATTTTCTGGCTATTGATAACACGCTAATTTACATGTTTTTAGCATCTTTTTTTGTCCATATTTTGCATTGTTCGTACCTCTAACTTAGGATTTTTAGGCCATTTACTGCAAAAATCAACTTTTAGAGCATTTAGGGTGTTGCATTTCTGCATTTGCATATTTTGGATGGAAACAGGTGCTAAAGAGCCAAAAATGGGGGAAAACAAGGACAACTCGAGCATGTACCCGAAGGAGCCATCGAGCTACAAGAATAAGTCTAAACCTCAACACGATCAAAGAGGATCCAAGAGCGTGAAGAGCAACCCGAAGATCCACCCGAGGAGTTACCCGACTTCACCCTCGTGTACCCCATCGAGTAGACCATCGGGCAGGTCTAGGAAGCTAGGTCAAATGGGTTTCCATATATGAACCCCCTCTTTCCCTAGCTCGCAAACAAGCACGCCGCAGACCCTCAAACCAGAGAGCGAGAGCCTCTGTGAGAGAACTGAGCGACTCAATATTTTTTTCTTCTTGTTTTTGCATTTTTATTTTGTAGTTTTCTTAGATCTTTATCCCATACTATTTCTACTCTACTCTATCTTTTAATATAATGTCATTTTCGTTTATTATGATTGCTTTTTCATTCGTTTCTATGTCCGAGTAGTGTAGCAAAGTTTCTAGGAATGGGATAGATGATTAGGTGTTCTTGATTGGTTAGGATTCTTTAGTTGATTGTGATGATTGATAGATTTCCTTCTAGGTTGATGTTCTTAATGCTGTCAACAGACCGAAAGGTTGAGATTAGATCTAGGGCGTTTACAATGCTACAAGCCTAAAGGAGTAGATAAAATGCTTGATTAGGCCAATGCTAGAGGTTTACTTAACTCTGAGTGACAAAATTAGATGAGTTTAAGTTTACTGACAAAAATGAACTGTTCTTAATGCTTGCTTATTCATATTGCTAGTGCGACAGTGTGGTAGTATGTTCAAGGTTGATTGTTGCTAGTGCGAAACTGTGGTGACAAGGTTTTAGAGGTTCATTGTCTAGGAAATAATTGTTTGAGGCATGTAAGGCATCCGTACTGGTCTAGAACACTTAGGATTCGATTACCCCCATCCTTAGGAACTTTCGTATTTTATTTGTTTACATTTTCTTTACTTGACCACTTACCCGATCAGGTACACGATAACCTGCATCGAGTAATACCTCGAGTTGTTCATAACTTACTTGCATACTCGATCTCCCCCACTCGATCATGTACTCGATTGCTTGCATCGAGTGCTTAGGTCGTGTGGTTTACTTGTTTATATTCTTTTACTTTGTTTATTTTAGGACTGTTAGAACCCAAACCTTAATTGCTTGGCTTGACTTGTATTGTACTGATCATATCCTTCCTGCTAGCAATACACAACCATTTTGATTGATAACCCTTTGTACTACAACTGCATAGGGGATTGATACCCTGGGTGAAAACCTGTCTATCAACTTGGCGTCGTTGCCATTTGGTTGTTTTAATTTTGCTACGTTTAGGATTTCAGGACTTGCTAGATCAAGTTCGTTTGTTTATATTTGTTTCGGATACTAACTTGTTTGCTTTCGCTTTTGTTTGTTTTGAATCTCATGTACAACCGATCACCCACCCGACCCGTCACTCGATCACCAGGATCGAGTAGACCCTCGTGTACACACTCGGATCACCAGGATCGAGTTCATCCCGAGAATTCTTGTTTATGCTTTGTAGTTGTCCTGTCTCACTTCCTATTTCATTCTAGTTGCATTATTGTTGCATTCACTTAGTATTTTGTTCATTACTTGTCTTGCATTAGTTCATTACTTGCATTACTCTAATTTCTATTTCTGTTCTTATTGCATCATAGCTTTGGTTAGTCTGTTCTCTTTACTTTTAGCATCTATCTTAGTAGTTTTTACTTTCTGCATCTTACATTTCATCAATAGGTTGTTAGTGACAAACATCCTTCATACTTGGCTTGACTTAGACATATATGCACATCCTGATTGCTTACAAACTCTCAGATTAGATTGACACCTCTTGTACTACAACATCATAAGGGGAAGTGAAACACCCTGCAGTCCATTCATTCATCATCATTAATATCTCATTCCATCATACCATTCACCATCATCAACCAAAATATGTGTTTCAATTTGGCGTTGTTGCCCATTTGAGTGTGTTTTTGTGACAATTAGGATCAATAGAGGTCTAAGATTAAGTTCGTTTATACACTTGTTCACTACTGATCTCGTTTCTTCTACTGCTTGTCTGTGATTGAGTTTCAGGTACCAGCTCGACCACCAACTCGACCACCACTCGACCGAGTGTGTGATCGAGCACTTGATCGAGTCAGAAGCCGGATACAAATAGACATCAGTTCCCGGCGACCCGACCACCCACTCGAGCCTGTGCTCGACCGAGTGCATGTCCAAGTCAGTCATCATGTTTCACAGCAGTATGTTCCATTCTGTACCATGGTAACATCAACCAGGATTTCAGGCTCCATGGTGTCACCCTCCAATGTTTCAGACCTCACAAGCTCAAGAACTTGACTTAGGAGCTATGATGCAGCAATATTTACTTGGACAAGCAAATGGGCAGATTGAGGTAGCAAAGCAGTTTGATGAGCTGAATCAAACGGTGAATTCCTATTCTAATGACCTAGAGCTCCATTGCTTCTACTTAAGCTCCTAAGCCAAACCAACTTCTTAAAGAAGCTATTCCAAACCCCAGGGAGTTTACAGCTAAAGCTCTTAATCTCTATGAAGATGCTGTCACTGAGGACAGTGAGGTTCAAGGTGGGGAGGATTGGTAATTTCTTGAAGTTCAGAGTGAAGATTGTGCAAAGCAGACTGAATCCAGTAGTGCACTCGACCAAGTGCTCGAGCCAGCACTCGACCGAGTGCCAGATCGAGTGCCCGATCGAGTTGAAGACACTGAAGCTGTTAAGTCTGCTAGATACATTCCTCCTGCTTACAAACCGCCTCTACCATTCCCAGGACGTTTCAAGGCTCAAAAGCTGAAGGAACTCAGGGACATTATTGAGAAAAGGGAAGAGTTGGCTTTGCAACAAGAGAATGAGTTAGCTTTACAACAAGAGGAAGTTATTGAGAAGGAAGAAGTGATGGCTTTGAAGGAAGAGGTTGTGATTGAAAAGAAGGAAGTGATGGCCATTCAACAGGAGGTTGTCATTGAAAAGAAGGAAAAGGAGAAAGGACCAGCTTTGGAACAATATGCCCCATATCCTCTCTACAAAGGCATGTTACTTGACATATCCAAGCAAATGGCTCAGAATCAAGGCAAGAGAGATCAAGAGGAGATTGGGACAACTATTGTTCCAACAAAACTTGAAGATCCAGGTCCATTCAATCTACCTTGCTC
This sequence comes from Camelina laxa, assembly GCA_024034495.1. Lineage (NCBI taxonomy): Eukaryota > Viridiplantae > Streptophyta > Magnoliopsida > Brassicales > Brassicaceae > Camelina > Camelina laxa. The sequence goes on along the minus strand of CM043880.1, from coordinate 27,715,998 downwards.
CATCAGCTACCTTCACTTCAACAAATGCTTGTGTGACCTTGGAGCATCTGTTAGTGTCATGCCGTACTCTATAGCAGAAAAGCTTGGACACACTGAATTCAAGCCAAGCAATCTCCACATAAGTCTAGCTGATGGTTCACATAAGGATGTGGTTGGAAAATTGGATAGCCTCCTAGTCAAGATAGGCTAGGCAAGAATTCCCACTGATTTCATCATAATAAAGATGGATAAAGAGTTAGAGGATCCAATCTTGCTTGAGAGACCATTCCTTGCCACAGCAGGAGCAGTCATTGATGTTAAGGAAGGGCTGATAAGGTTGAACATAGCTGAAGGTTTGACCATGAACTTTGATATCACATATCCACCTAACCAACCAACCATTGGAGGTCAACCATTTAAGATTGAAGATAAAGCTGATTTTGGGGTTTTGAGAGAAGAAGAGACTTCAAAAGCTAAGGTCTCATCTCATGAGGAATCGTTTCAACATCTCAAGGGTTCAGTTCAAGAGTTGACTAATTTAGTGAAGGATCTTCAAGTTCAGCTCAACAAGAGGTCTTTGAAGAAGGCAAGACCAAGACTCAAGTTTAAGAAGAAACATGGTTCAAGTGTCAAGGAAGTAGTGATCAAGAAGGAACACTAAGGTTATCAAGTAGAACCAGGGGGGATTTCATCACCTCCTTCGTCTCCAAATCAAGCATGAAGAGCTATAAAAAGTCAAGCTTAGTGACTTTAAACAAGCTCACTAGGGAGGTGAAACACATATATTTGGGTGGATGAATGATGCTATGATGGAATGAGATATTAATGATGATGAATGAATGGCAGGGTGTTTCAATTCCCCTTATGTAATTGTAGTACAAGAGGTGCCAATCCAATTTGAGAGTTTGTAAGCAATCAGGATGTGCATATATGTCTAAGTCAAGCCAAATGCAAAGAATATTTGTCACTAACAATCCTATGATGAAATGTAAAGTGCAAAATGTAAAAGCTACCAAAACTAGATGCTAAATGTAAATGGAACAGAATGATTATGACAATTATGAAGCTAGAACAGTAATGGAAATTATATTAATGCAAGTATTGAACAGGACACTAAGTGAATGCAACAGAAATGCAACTAGAATGAAACAGGAAGTGAGACAGAACAACTACAAAGCATAAACAAAAGTTCTGGGGATGAACTCGAGCAAGCACTCGATCGAGTGTAGATCGAGTGAAGGGTCGAGCTGGACAAACGCGAGAAAACAGAGCAACACAAGAAAAACAGAGCAATATCAAAGCGAATCAAACAACAAGCAAGCAGCAGGATTAAGACTAAGAAATCAATAAACAAGGAAGGCCTTGAGGAGGGATTTATGGGCTGTACTAATGATTGAGGTATCTAACTTGGTCAACAAATCTCAAACAACTTGAGCTAATCTCTAGACAATATTTTCCTAGACATGTTTAATCCACTCTCATGGCAAGAAACAATCAAACTCATGCATCTCTAGACTTGTTTTCACAAAGTAAAGAATCTACACAACCAGGCATTAAGCAATATGTCAAATACCAAAAAAGACCTCTAATCTCTTAGCAAGCCTAATGGTAAACTCTAGATCTAGCCTTATCTATGCTCCTTAAACATTGGTATGATGCTAAGAGGCTTGAGATCAAATCATACCCTCTCAGTTATAGGATCAGCAATAAGAACATCTAGCCTAGAAGAGATCTACAACAATCAAGCTTGACCAAATAAAAAAACCTCAAACATAATCCAGCCTAACCCATCCTCAAGATCCTAAGCAACTACTCACAAGAACACATGATGAACATCAAAGTCATAAACCCATAAAATACTGAAACTTGCATCAAATGAAAGATAAAGCAAAGATCTACAATAATGAAGAAGGAATGAAACACGAATTCTTAATATCTTGAAAGTTATGGAACCAACAAAATCCAAGAATCTTATGTTTTCTCCTTCAAAAGAAGGTACAAGATCTAAGAAAATAAAAGTGCAAAAGGAATAATTCCCAAAAAGGTAAAAACTAGGTTTTTGACTATCTAAAAAGCTGGACTCCTGGTGGCTGAAGGGTACAAGGTCTTTTTATAGGAAAAGTAGTGGAAGCCCTAAAAATGCTAAAAGACAAAATAGCTAGGCGGCTCGGCCAACTCGACTTGGTGCTCGGTCGAGTGACCGGTCGAGTTGGCTTTTCTTCTGCTCCTTCCACTCGGTCGAGTCCCTCTCCGCACACGGTCGAGTGTCTGGTCGAGTGGGCAGTCGAGTGGGACTCCGGACTTTGGTTCTTCAGCCATAACTCTCTTGCTTTCTCCTCTTGATTGCTTCACTTCTCCTCAGCATTGCTTCCATGCTCCTTAGGTTCCAAAATCACCTGTTTATGCATGAAAAGATGCAAATGCAATGCAACTAAGCTCTAATGCATGATTAGTGAAACAAGATTTTTATATGTGAGGTGATGATGATGAATGTATGCAATGAGATATGAATGGATGGATGGTAAGGTGTTTCAATTCCCCTTATGCAGTTGCAGTATAAGAGGTGTCAATCCAATCTGAGTGTTTGTGAACAATCAAGATGTGCATAAAGATCTAATTTAAGCCAGATGAAAAGGATGTTTGTCACTAACAATCCTATGATTAAAATGCAAAGTGCAGAAAATAAAACTACAAGAACTAGATGCTGAATGTAAATGAACAGAATGATTGTAACAGTAATGAAGCTAGAACAGAAATAGAAACTACTTTAATGCAAGAAATGAACTAATGCAAGACAAGTAATGAACAGAAAACTAAATGAATGTAGCAGAAATGAAACAGGAATGAAACAGGACAATCACAAATCATAAACACAAGTTCTGGAGAAGAACTCGAGCAAGCACTCGACCGAGTGTAGGTCGAGTACAGGGTCGAGCTGGACTAAACGTGAAAACAGAGCAACACAATAAAAACAGAGCAATGCAAAAACGAATCAAACAACAAGCAAGCAAAAGGATTAAGACTAAGATATCAATAAACAAAAAAGGTCCTGAGGAGGGATTCATGGGCTGAACTAATCATTGTGGTAATTTAACTTGGTCAACAAACCTCAAACAAACTTTGAGCTAATCTCTAGACATACTATTCTAAGACATGTTTAATCGACTCTCATGGCAAGAAACAATCAAAGCTATGTATTTATAGACTTGCTCTCACATAGTTAAGAATCTACACAAGCAGGCATTAAGCAATACATCTCATACCAAACAAGACCTCTAATCTCTTAGCAAGCCTAATGGTAAGCTCTAGATCTAGCCTTATCTATGCTCCTTACACATTGGTGTGATGCTAAGATTCTTGAAATCAAACCCTACCTTCTCAGATATAGGATCAGCATTAAGAACATCTAGCCTAGAAGAGATCTACAACAATCAAGCTTGACCAAATCAAACAAACCACAAGATCAACCCAGCCTAACCCATCCTCAAGATCCTAAGCAAACTACTCATAAGAACACATGGTGAACAAAGTCAAAAACCCAGAAAATAATGAAACTTGCATCACTAGAAAGACAAAACAGAGATCTACAATATTGAAAAAGAAATGAAACTCGAATTCTCAATATTAAGAAAGTTATGAAACCAACAATATTGAAGAATTTAGTCTTTTTCAAGTACAAGATCTAAGAAAAATAAAAGTGCAAAAAGAATAATTCCCAAAAGGGTAAATACTAGGTTTAGAGAATATCTAAAAGCTGGACTCTTTTTGTGGCTGCAGGTACAAGGCTTTATATAGGAGGGGAGTGGAAGCCCTAAAAATAATAAAAGACAAAATAGTCAACGGCTAGGTCGAGTGGCAGGTCGAGCTGGCTTCTCTCGTGCATTCTCCACTCGGTCGAGTCCTCCTCAGCACACGGTCGAGTGTCTGGTCGAGTGTGCGGTCGAGTTGGACTCCGGACCTTGTTATTTCAGCTTTAACTCTCTTGCTTTCCCTTCATGATTGCTTCACTTCTTCCTCAGAATTGCTTCCATGCTTCTTAAGCTCCAAAATCACCTGTTTATGCATGAAAAGATGCAAATGCAATGCAACTAAACTCTAATGCATGATTAGTCATAAAGATACACAATAATGGTGAAAATGGATAGCAAAAGATGCAAAATATGTGAATATACTAAGGGAAACCAGGGTAAAATATATGAACATCAATTAGTCCTAAAGCTATGCAATAATGATCAAAATGGAAAGCAAAAGATGCAAAAGATGTGAATATATGAAGGGAAAACAAGGTAAAATATATGAACATCAACACCCCCAAACTTAGTCTTTGCCTTTCTTCAAGCAAATAAACAAGACATAAGAAGGTAGGTGAGGTTTGAAAGTGGGATCTCAGCTCCTAAAGCTTGCTAATAGACCAGCTAGAATCAATGTCCAAGTTACTAGTACTATGATGCAAGTTGAATGAGCTGTACTTAAAGATTTTAGACAAACCTATCACAACCTTTACTGATTTGAGCCTTAGATATCCACATGCATTCAAATCAACCAATTCCTTTAACATTCATTAATCATGAACATGAATCAATCTTATGCAATGCTTAAACTCATTTGGCTTGGAGATAAAGGTTTTTGAGACAATGATAGTCTCTCTTTAGAGTGGGGCTTATCAATATCAAGGTTGTCTCATAAAAAATGGATTGAACTTTAGAAGAATGCTAAAGGTAAGAACACTTAGACACATACAATAACAAAACCTTGTCTACCCAAAGGCACCCAAAGTGTTTATCCTATCACTCTAATCCTAAATGATCCTAGTGCTACCCTTTAACTTCTTTACTTCTCTTATACCCTTTTCTCTTTTGATTTTAAAGTCTTAGGAGAGGTTTCTTATTTGAATTACCTAGTGGAATGTGGGATTCTTACTTATTTGCTATGGTTCTCTTTTCTTCTTATTCTTAAGACATACAAGCATTTTGCTAGACTCTTCTTTTCTTTGTTTTCTTTTCTTTGATCAGAACCATCTTCAACACTCTTACACTTCCCATTCTTTCACTAGAGCTTAAATTTGCTTAAACACATTCCCCTCTTGAAGACTCTAACCTTTTCTTTCTTTCTTTCTTTCTCTTTTCTTTTCTCTTTTTTTTTTTTTCTTTTTCAAAACAACCAATTCCCAAACCCAAATAAGTGAACCACTTAGTTCTATCTAGTTTGAAAGATGCAAACTAGAACTACACAAGGTCTTACTCTTGTCAGCTCAAACCTAACACTTTCTACTAAGCTCAACCCCAAAAATAGGCCTCACACACACAAGAGTAAACATGGCTTGAAAGAAGGGTTGGTTAAGGGTGGGGAACCTGATTCTTAATGAAAAAATCAGCTACTTGGATCAACAAGAGTGGTAAAAAGGAGAAAGATGATCCAAATATGTATATGGTATCCATGAGTTTAAAGCAATGCACACATTGATAATTGTAAGTCAATATTAGGTTCTTATAAATAGAAAATGGCATCAAATCTCTACATGCTTCAATTTTGACCAAATGCAATGCAGGAATTCAAGACATTTTTCAATCTTATGCTTCTAGCTACTCAACTAGCATCAAAGTGCTATTAATTTGGGTATTGATCCTAGTTTAGTGAATCTAGCAGGCTAACAAGGCAAAACTCATCATAGATCCCTAATGCAAAAATATTTAACAGTCCAACATGAAACATGTTAAAGAAGATCCAAATATGCAATGCAAACTACATGAACATTTTGTTTTTTAATAAGATTTTTGCAAAATTTTTCAAATTTTTAGGGTTTTTCTATGGCTTAAATGATATGAAAATACTATCATGATAATGCTAAAAATTTGAAATAAGAAAATGAAACACAACATCAAATACTATCTCAAACCCTCCCCCAAACTTAAATTACACAGTCCACTGTGTAAGAGAAATTTGTAAGAGAATTTAAGACTAAAAACAAAACACAATAGGAAATGCAATGATATTTACAAGGAAAGGTGATAGTGGTACCTCCAGGATTGTGGAAGAAACTGTCCACGCCCTCATTCATGCTTTCATAATGTAGTGGGGGTCTTGTTGCTGACTTGGACGGGGAGATTCGGGCAACTCGACTATGGCAATCGACCGGTACTCGGTCGAGTGAGTGGTCGAGTGGGGGGTCGAGCTGGGTTGCGGATGCCAAAATTCTGACCTTGCTGCTGGTAGAACTGCTGCATGAGTGCTGGATCCATGAAGTGTTGGGGTGGGAATGGAGGGTAACCTGGATATCCTGGATAAGCAGCTGGAGGTGAGAAGCCATAAGGTACTCTGGGCTGGAACTCGGCCGAGTGCATCTAGGGTGCTCGGTCAAGTGGGTGCTCGAGTGACCCGGTCGTGTGCCATGAAAATTGTTGTTCTCGGCTACTTGAACTCCTCTTCCTCTGATTTGGCTCGTACATTGAGGCTCTAGCTGGTTCCACAGGGTTTGCAACTCTTGAAAGTGCTCTAGTTGAGCTACTCCTCCTCAAGGGGCTTGAATGGCTTGGAGATGAGTTTGCACTCTTCAGCTCAGCAATCTCCTTCTTTGAGCCTTTGATAGATTTAGCCATATTGGTCACCTTCTTCTTTAGCTTATCAAACTTCTTCCCATGCCACTTGTTCCACTTTTGCAAAAGAGTCAACCTCTTGCTAGTCTCTCTCACTCCTCTACTATCCCTTGGGTTGGGCTCATAATCCTCAAAGTAAAACTTCTCCTCCCCATCAGCCATTTGTACATCTCCAGCTTCATCAACTCTAGGCTGAAGAACCCCATCAAACAAGAACTCATCAGCTGGCCAAAAGTCAATGTTGGCTCCTTCTTGAATGGTGGTGAACTCTTAGTTAGGCAAGATCAACTGTTTTTTCCCAACTGTTGTAAGCTCAAAGTTGAAAATGTGATTTCCTTGATGCATCTCCTTGGCTAATATGAGAGTAGAGGTGAGGTAGCTTGAGTCAATCCATCTTGGTGAGACTTTTTCTCCTCTAAGTGGGACCTTGGCAGCTTGTAGAATTGGAGTGATGATGCCTCCAATGGTTAGTGCTCCCCTTGAACCTTTGTTTTGCAATTTTCCCACCCAACTTCTCAAATATATCATGTGGTCAATGAGCACCACTGCTAGGTCAGTCTCCACAATGGTCCCAAGAATGATGGTTCCATCTCTTGCTTTGAGGATGATTCCATTGAGAGCCATTTCAATCATCTTAAGCTCACCCTCATTGAGATTTCCAGTTTCCTTCCTAGCAAAGAAGGTGTTTGCTAAGGCCTTGTGGAAGTACCTTAGGACTGGGCTTCTTATCTTTGAACTTTTGGTCTTGGAGGATGAATAAGTGATGTTGTCTCCAATGGTTTCCCAAATGGAATAGAGCTCTTCTCTTGGTATCATCAAGCTCCTATTACTCCAAACTTCAAAACCAAACACATTTGCTATCTTCTTCATTGGAAGCTCATACTTCTTCCCCTTGATTGTGAAGGCAATATGACCAGCTCCCAACTCATCATCCTTCCTTGCATATGTGTGCAGCTTGACTGTGGCTAGAAACTCACACCTTTCTTCCTTGTAATCCTCCATGCAAAGCCCCATGAACTTGGTTAGGTTGCTCTTCTCAAAAAGAAACTCCACATCTTCATCAATGGCTAGCTTCTCCATGGTTTCGTTGTGTGGATATCTAGTCCCCAAGAACTCCATCCTCATGAAGGCTTCATAAAGTTGTCTCTTTGTCAAACCACAAGATTCTGCTTCTCCATCATCCTCTCCCTCTTCTTATTCATCTTCTTCCTCACTCTCACTTTCAACCTCCTCTTGTTCAACCTCTACTGCTGGCCTCTTCCCTTTGGCCTTGTTTCTCCTCATGAAATCCATAAGAGTTGGCTCCCTTTCTTCTTCACTTTTGGTTCTCTCAGGATCTTCCTCAACTGACTGGTTTCTTGAACTCAGCATCTGGCTCGATCGACTACTCGGACCGCCACTCGGTCGAGTGGTTGCTCGAGTGGGGCGTCGAGTGGTTCTTCCAGCTTCTCTTCTTGATTCAAGGTGAGCATCACGACGTTCCATGGAGCTTGCAGCTGCTTGTTGAGACTTCTTAGTAATCCTTGAAGACATTTTCGAACAGAACTGAAGGGAATAGACTCAAAGCTTAAGGTTAAAAGGTTAGTGACCCAGAAACTTAAAAGAGCTAAGCTTGAGCAAAAGATGAACTTAGAGAGAGATTTTAAAACTTGATTTAAGTTGTTTTGAGGAAATGAGAGAGTGTGAGAGGTATATGGTCGAATCAAGCTCTATTTAAAGAAGTTAAGGGGACAAGGAGACAAGGGTGGAGCGTCCATACCATTCAAATTTGAAATGGGAATCTTTGACCTGCTTTTTGCTGCCACTAGACCCCACACTCGTCCAGCACGTGGTCGAGCTCCATGACCAAAGTTTGAAAATTCAAATCTTTCTTCTTTTTCCTCCCTCCACTCGATCATTCTAGAGAAATGGGAATCGAAAGGGCCTTAGTTCTTTGCCAACTCGGTCGAGTACCTCTCGTGGGATGGTCGAGTGGGCTTGCGAATCTACTTCCCCAAGTCCAAATTTCTCCATACCCATCTATAATTTCTCCATACCAATCTTGCATTATAGTAGTTTCTATTTATGTTGTAGCTTCATTACTGTTACAATCATTCTGTTCATTTACATTCAGCATCTAGTTCTTGTAGTTTTATTTTCTGCACTTTGCATTTTAATCATAGGATTGTTAGTGACAAACATCCTTTACATCTGGCTTAACTTAGATCTTTATGCACATTTTGACTGTTCACAAACACTCAGATTGGATTGACACCTCTTATACTGCAACTGCATAAGGGGAATTGAAACACCTTACCATCCATCCATTCATTGCATACGTTCATCATCATTCACATTCACCACCTCCAAAACCTTATTTCAACTTACAATTATCAATGTGTGCATTGCTTTAAACTCATGGATACCATATACATATTTGGATTATCTTTCTCCTTTTTACCACTCTTGTTGATCCAAGTAGCTGATTTCCTCACTAAAAATCAGTTTCTCCTACCCTTAACCTATCCTTCTTTCAAGCCATGTTTATTCTTGTGTGTGTGATGCCTTTTTGAGGTTGAGCTTGGTAGAAAGTGTTAGGTTTGAACTGACAAGAGTAAGACCTTGTGTAGTTCTAGTTTGCATTTTTTAAACTAGATAAGACTAGGTGGTTCACTTGTTGGGTTTGGGATTTGGCTGTAAAGAAAAGAAACGAGGAAAAAGAGAAAGAATAGGGTAGAGTCTTTAGGAGAGGAATGTGTTTAAGTAAAATCAAAGTCTAGTGAAAGAATGGGAAGTAAAAAAAAAGAAATTGTTGAAGATGGTTCTAGTTAAAGAAAAGAAAACAAAGAAAAGAAGAGTCTAGCAAAATGCTTGTATGTCTTAAGAATAAGAAGAAAAGAGAACCATAGCAAATAAGTAAGAATCCCACATTCCACTAGAAAGATCAAATAAGAAACCTCTCCTAAGACTTTAAAATCAAAAGAGAAAAGGGTATAAGAGAAGTGAAGAAGTTAAAGGGTAGAACTAGGATCATTTGGGTTTAGATTGATAGGATAAACACTTTGGGTGCCTTTGGGTAGACAAGGTTTTGTTCTTGTATGTGTCTAAGTGTTCTTACCTTTACCCTTCTTCTAAAGCTCAATCCATTTTTTATGAGAGAATCTTGATATTGATAAGCCCCACTCTAAAAAGAGACCATCATTGTCTCTAAAACCTTTTACTACCAAGCCAAATGAGTTGAAGCATTGCATAAGATTGATTCATGTTCTTGATTAATGAATGTTAAAGGAAATGGTTGATTTGAATGCATGTGGATATCTAAGGCTCAAATCAGTAAAGGTTGAGATTGGCTTGTCTAAAATCTTTAAGTACAGCTCATTCAACTTGCATCATAGTACTAGTAACTTGGACATTGATTCTAGCTGGTTTATTGGCAAGTTTTAGGAGCTAATATCCCACTTTCAAACCTCACCTACCTTCTTATGTCTTGTTTATTTGCTTCAGGGCAAGCAAAGACTAAGTTTGGGGGTGTTGATGTTCATATAATTTAGCTTGTTTTCCCTTAGTATTTTCACTTCTTTTCCATCATTTACCATCTAGTTTAGCCCCTTTGGCATAGTTTTAGGAATGTTTATGCATTAGAGTGTAGTTGCATGGCATTTGCATGTTTTCTTGCATAAACAGGTGATTTTGGAGCCTAAGGAGCATGGAAGGAATGCTGAAGAAGAATGGAGCTGAGAAGAGAAGGAAACAAGAGAGTTAGAGCTGAAGAACCAAGGTCCAGAGTCCCACTCGACCACCCACTCAACCAGACACTCGACCGTGTGCGGAGATGGACTCGACCGAGTGGAAGATGCACAAGAGAAGCCAGCTCGACCGGTCACTCGACCGAGCACCAGGTCGAGTTGGCCGACCCGCCTAGCTATTTTGTCTTTTAGCATTTTTAGGGCTTGCACTACTTTTCCTATGAAAGGACCTTGTACCCTTCAGCCACCAAGAGTCCAACTTTTTAGATATTTTCAAACCTAGTATTTACCGTTTTTGGGAAATATTTCTTTTTGCACTTTTTATTTTCTTAGATGTTGTACTTCTTTGAAGAAGAAAAACAAGAGATTCTTCATATTTGTTGGTATCATAACTTTCAAAATATTGAGATTTCGAGTTTGATTCCTTCTTCAATATTGTAGATCTTTGTTTCATCTATCTATTCATGCAAGTTTCAACATTTTCTGGGTTCATGATTTTGTTGTTCATCATGTGTTCTTGTTAGTAGTTGCTTAGGATCTTGAGGATGGGTTAGGCATGATTATGTTTGAGGTTTGTTTGATTTAGTCAAGCTTGATTGTTGTAGATCTCTTCTAGGCTAGATGTTCTTAATGCTGATCCTATAACTGAGAGGGTAGGATTTGATCTCAAGCCTCTTAGCATCATACCAATGTCTAAGGTGCACAGATAAGGCTAGATCTAGAGATTTTCATTAGGCATGCTAAGAGATTAGATGTCTTGTTTGATTATTGACTTTAGATGATCTGTTGCTTAATGCTTGCTTGTATAAGTTCTTTGCTTTGTGAGAACAAGTCTAGAAATATATGAGCTTGATTGTTTTTGCCATGAGAGTGGATTAACATGTTCTAGGAGATCATTGTCTAGAGATTAGCTCAAGTTGTTTGAGATTTGTTGACCAAGTTAGATGACCTCAATCATTAGTCCAGCCCATGAATCCCTCCTCAAGACCTTCCTTGTTTATTGATTTCCTAGCTTTAATCTTGTTGTTTGATCGTTATTTGATTCACTTTTGTATTGCTCTGTTTTGCTTGCATTGTTCTGTTTCTCGCGTTTGTCCAGCTCGACCCTGCACTCGATCTACACTCGATCGAGTGCCTGCTCGAGTTCATCCCCAGAATTCTTGTTTATGTTTTGTAGTTGTCCTGTCTCACTTCCTATTTCATTCTAGTTGCATTATTGTTGCATTCACTTATTATTATGTTCATTACTTGTCTTGCATTAGTTCATTACTTGCATTACTATAGTTTCTATTTCTGTTCTTATTGCATCTATCTTAGTAGTTTTAACTTTCTGCATCTTACATTTCATCAATAGGTTGTTTGTGATAAACATCCTTCATACTTGGCTTGACTTAGACATATATGCACATCCTGATTGCTTGCAAACTCTCAGATTGGATTGACACCTCTTGTACTACAACATCATAAGGGGAATTGAGACACCCTGCACTCCATTCATTCATCATCATTAATATCTCATTCCATCATACCATTCACCATCATCAACCAAAATATGTGTTTCACATATATATACTGGTCCGATGAACCCACTATCTCCACATCTCCAATACCGGTCTGCCATAATAACCACAATCCATCACTTTTTCCTACTGCATCTACCCAGAATGAGTTCTCAAAACCCAAACCATGACATATCCTTCCTGCCTTATCACCACCAGCATGTGTCTCTGATAAACGGTTTTTCGCCAGGGTATCAATTCCCTATGCAGTTGTAGTACAAAGGGTTATCAATCCAAATGGTTGTTTATGCTAGTAGGAAGGATGCAATCAGAACAATGCAAGTCAAGCCAAGCAATAGTGGGGTTTTCTCTAACAATCCTAAAATAATAAAAGGGAAGAATATAAACAATGAAAGCACACGACCTAAGCACTCGATTGAAGAATTCTAAGTATGGGGTAATCGAATCCTAAGTATTCCTGACCAATATAGATGTCTTACATGCCTCAAGCAAATATTTCCTAGATAATGAATCTCTAAAATCTTGTTAAAACACTCTCGTGATAGAAACAATCAACCTTGATCACTCCCCTACCCAACTCTCGTTGGAGAAACATGACCAAGCAGGCATTAAGATCTGATTCATTATTGTCAGTAAACCCCTTACTCATCTAATCTCTTAGGCTAAGTGAGTAAACCTCTAGCATTGGTTGATTCAAGCATCTCATCTACAACTCTCGGTGATAAAACACCTTAGATCTAATCTCACCCTCTCTGTTTGTTGACAGCATTAAAACACCAATCTAGAAGGAAATCTATTTAACATATACAATCAACTAAGACATCCTAACCAATCAAGAACACAAAATCATCTATCCCATCCCTAGAAAGTTTACTACACTACTCGGAAATCATAGCAAGAAACATAACAACATATATGAACGAAAATTGCATTATAATAAACGGTAGAGTAGAGAAGTAAGAGTACAAGATAGAAATCGAAAGAAATGACAAAAAGTTTCAAATAAAATCTAACAAAAGGTGAAAAATGTTTTGAGTCTCTCAGTTCTCTCACACAAGCTCTCGCTCTCTGGTTTGAGGGTTTTCGGCATGCTCGTTTGCGAGGAAGGAGAGGAGAGGTTTATATATGGAAATCCCTTTTACCTAGCTTCCCAGACCTGCCCGAGGGTCTACTCGATGGGGTACACAAGGATGAGGTCGGGTTATTCCTCGGGTAGATCTTCGGGTTGTTCTTCCTGCTCTTGGATCCTCCTCGATCGTGTTGGCGTTTGGACTTGTTCTTCCAGCTCGATGGCTCCTTCGGGTACATGCCCGGGTTTGTCCTTGTTTTTCCCATTTTAGGCTCTTAAGCACCTGTTTTCATCCAAAATATGCAAATGCAACACCCTAAATGGCATAAAAGTGAATTCCTACAATTAATGACCTGAAAATGCTAAGTTAAGGGTTTGAACAATGCAAAATATGGACAAAAAAGGATGCTAAAAACATGTAAATTAGAGAGTTATCAGTCTCAAACACCGCTAACAAGTTCGTGTTAAATCTCTTCAGAAGATAATGAATCGAACGTCTGAAGTTGGGTTTATTACCCCTCCTCGCAATTCAAGAATAAACAATTCATGAGTAAAGTACGATAAAAAAAAGAATGACTAGGGCAAAACGCTAACTCGTTTTGTCCTCCCCAATCGCACTCTCACTGAGTCCTTAGACTTACTCTCGGAGATACTCTCCACCCAATCAACCTGTTCGTAAGACTCAGATCCTTCTTCATCCACATCTGTTGTAGAACTCCAGACCACACAAGTCCTTCATGTATGTGAATTCTCATTTTCCACCCGCAAACGTTTGCCACTCGACGAGAATCCCGTTTCACCCCTTATTGGGTCAAACAATAAACCCCTCATATTATTAGGATATGGTTTCTGTTTTCGTTTCGCATGGTCCATAGCCTGTCCAGTTCGCTTTCCTTGTGCCACACTATTCTCTAGTGGCACATAATTTATAGTATTTCAATTTTCCTTATTTTCCTCTACAATGTGATTCATCCCTAATCACCGTTCTCTCCAAATCGTCCTCTAATCGTCCAAAACTATTTGAGATCGGGACATCTAACACTTCTTTCCTTCTTTTCGGTTCCTGAATATTTGGGCTATTAATCAGATTTCCACGTACCGCAGCAACCCCATAATTATTCTTTAGGTTAACCGACCTCCATCCGTCTTGCCTTACCGGAATAAAACCATCCTCCACCAAAAAACCTTCATTATGAATCTCTACTAATTTCGGGCGTGCTGCAGCCGTGTCAATAGCACGCTCTTGCTCCCATTCTACCGCTCGCTCTTGAGCTCTTTCTAGAACTGCTCTCGAACACTTATGCACTAAATGTCCATACAAACCACACAGGGAACAAATAGTCAAAAGTACCTCTTATGATACATAGTACCTTTCACCATTAATTTATATTATCCCTTTTAGCGTTTTCTTTAAATCAACTTCCACACAAATCCGAGCAAAATGTGCTCCCTCCAAGTTCAACGTTGTAAGATCTACCTAAAGTGGTTTCCCCAACCGTTTTGTGATCCCCATCAAGATTGAAACGATCCCATCCATACTTTTTTTAATAGTAAATACAATATATAATTAAGCATCTCATACTACTTAATTAAACCAACCCAAACCACAACTCATCAGTAAACCAGCAATAACCATTAAGCACAACGGAAACATACCAATAATATAAAACCAATACATCATCAATACAATAACATTCATAACCATTCTATTCAGCAACCTAGCATAACTCTATCCATGGTTCCAACATAAACAATACAAAACAACAACACACAAACGAGATTCTAGATCATCCTCCTTCTCATTGCCATGATTCCACGTCACATACCTGCACACCACAAACACAATTGAGATGCATAAGTATTATCACAAATGCTTAGTGAGGCAATTCTCCCAGCTACTAGGCTATACACACAAGCAACTGAGATTCCAATGTTTAACAAACATCAAACAAACACAACAAACCAGGAAATCATGAATCAAGCAACTTGGTGTCGACCGACACCCTCTTGGTGTCGATCGACACCAACCCCGCAGACACGTTCTGCTCGAAGCCGATCGTCGAAACTCTGTTTCCAATCATCTCCAATCTGTTCCAAACTCACCCAAACGCTTCAGGAACCTATAATAACCATAACACAACCACCACAAGCAAGAACAACACCACAAAACACAACAAATCAAGCAAACAAAGGATTCTCAGGCTTAGATAAGCCAAGGTCTTGCACTCACCTCTTTTGCAGGAAGATTTGCTTGAGAAACGGTGGAAACAGCACCACAAGAAGCTTCTCTTTCGTTCCCAGCAACCACACTCCCTTCCACAGCAACAGATCTCACCAAAACCACCAAGAACAAGCCAAAATCTCTCAAGAACCCATACTCTCTCGTTTCTCTCTTTTTCTGATTAAACGTCGACAAAACAATCCCAAAACCCTCACTTTGTCGCTTCTCCTCTTATATACCCGGTTTGGACAACCCAAACAAACCAAACCAAACCAAAATCGTGAATTAAAACAATCTGGTCGAATCAGAAATTGCTGGTGTCGATCGATACTCCCATGGTGTCGATCGACACCCACCCTTAAATCACCAATTTTGGTTCGCGGGTGTTACAAAGATGGACTTATGGTAAAAGTTCATAGGGATATTAGACAACCGAACCCACACCGGTGTTGCTGTAATCTCATCTTTTAGCGGATCAAACTCCAGTGACCAACCTTGTACTAACAGATAACTACCAAAGATTTTTAGGGGTCCTCCTGTCAAAGCTGCCATATACTCATCCTCAGACTCCAAACAAACCATGAAGAACTGACGAGGCAAATCCATAACAAACATCTCACAACTAGGCTTCCATAACGTCGATGTAACACAACAACTGGAACAGCACGCCCTAGCACTTTTACAATCATACATTGCTTCCACAAATCATTCATCACCTCCAAAACCTCAGCCTCAATAGTAATAACATGTTCCCCAGTCTCACCATTAGGGAACTCCAACCATACCCTCGTTGAAATAATTTATCATCCAAAACCTCCTTCGGTCTCAACATCCCTCCCCATATAACTACCCTTCACCTTTCTCACCCACAAACCTGGAGCATCTGGTGGATCTCCAGGCAACCTACTCCTCTCTCCAGCCACCTCCATCATAGCATCTTGATCTCTACCATCTAAAACCCTAACATCGCCCATCTTTTTTACCGTTCTAATATGGTGATCGTTAAAATTTCCCTACTAATTAAAATTTTGGTCAAAAAATAATAAGAAAAATATAAAAAAATAATTCCTACCTAATTTTTCGTAAGGATTATGAGCGTATACCGTCATTTTACTTGTAGTATAGCTTACAGCAATTGCCACAATCTCGGTAAGTCAAACTCATAAGGTCATTATATAACCTAGGGGTATAAAGGCTCACAAATGTTTAGTCAAACTGATTTTAATAAAATATTTAAATATGATACTAAATATCTCATATAAAAATTTATGGATTTTAATATAGTTGTTTTATTCACTATGATATTACAAAAGTTATTTTCAGTCAACTTTTTTTTTTGTCAACCACTAGGCCACAACAAGCCTGCCCATAACCAAATCCCTACATTTGTCGGGAACAGGACTCGATCCTTGGTGTGATGATGCTTTGTGCATTAAAGACTTACATTGACTACTGCACTAAGGTCCCTTAACATTTTCAGTCAAATCATATTAAAGTTTGGTCAGACATCATCATAACTTTTTGTGTTAGGCTATAAAATTATAACAATTATATTATTTCACAATAAAACTTCAATTAAAGAATACTATGGCTAACACCAAGAACATTGCGACATATTTTTTTGTACTAATATTCTCAATTTTAATTTGTAATAAAATAATTTTGGCCTTCCCATGTAAGTTTATTCATTCTATCTTTGATAGTTTCAAGGGCAAATTTAAAACATGTTCTTTCCATATAATATAGAACTAGATTAAGACCCGTGCTAGAGCACGGATTGAGATTCATTTTATTTATATTGTAATTTTTATATAAAATATAATTTATGTGATTGTTTTTAAAAGTTTTTTTGGATAAAAATTTATGCAATAAAATCATATGCAAAATATGATTTCTTGAAAAAGACATCTATTTTGTAAGTTTTATATTGTTAATGATTCTAGATAAGTACTCATGCTATAACAATGGTTAAATTTTATTTTATACAAAATTTTGTATATTTTCTATTTTAAAATAAAATTTTAATATGTTGTCTTAGTTCATATATGTGAAGTTATTTCAAAAATGTATATTCTACATCATGACTTGGTTTTGTAAATTTGGTTTTTAAAAAGGGAATTATTACATTATAAGTCATTTAATATATTGTTATACTTTTGTTTTAATATACTTGGTTTCTTGAAATTCTTTCATATTATAGTGACATATTATTGACATTGCTATAACAAATCAATTTAGAGTGTTTTTAGTTTCTAATTTTTATACCAAGTTTCAATATTTTAAAATATTTCAAAATGAATTATTTAAAATTTATTATATTATACAAAATTATAAAATTCAACAAAAAAAGTATGAAATTGAATTTAAATATTCATATTTTGACCCATTACTCAGTAAAATTTTAATTCAATAGAGATTATTTATTTTTATATATTGAACTATTTATATTTGTTTTTAAAAAATCAACTTATGGTATATCGAGAAATAAAACTATTTTTTAATTATAATAAATAACATGATAAAATATTTGTTTAACAAAATAGACTCATATTTAAAAATGAGAGGTGAAGTATAATGATAATTAACAAATTAATATGTTAAGTTAGATATCAAAATATTTTATTTGATGAATAACTTAATAAAGGAAATTAATATGGTAATTTAGATGATATCAAATGATTCTTTAGAATATTCTCTTTAAGATTTTTGGAAACAACGTGCTATATTAATAAAATCTTCCAAAAATAAATTAAGGTTGCACCCACTATTTAACTTGTAACTTATTAATCTTTTAATTAATCTATAACCTATTTGTAACTAATTTATTTAAATTATATAGTTTACAAAATAATGTTGTGTACTTCCGTTTTATTATATATGGAATTAGTAATACCTATTTATATGTGCCGATCTATGTGTGTATGCATGTTTTTTTTATATCAAATGTCTTAAATACACACACGTATTGGCTTCGGTTGTATATCAGCGACTGACCCATCGATATATATGCTCGTTGCCTTGGTCCATGTTCGAGAAATGGTGGAAGTCATCGTTGTGAAAATATGTGTTTGATTAGGAAATACATGGCAGGAGGAGAGTGTACTAGGGCGTTTAAGAAAAGACGTGGACCTGTACCACTATGTTGTTGCATTAACTTATAAGATTGAACTTCCTTCTAAAGATGTCTAATTGGAAAATGCACTCTAAAATCATTAAAATAATCTTAAATTTCTGTTAGGATCACTTTTTTTACTTGATATCTACTTCATATTAACTAACATCTCTTTAAATATTCTCAAAAGATAAATTAAAAAAAAAAAAGTAAGTGGCTTTCAGGCAAACACTCATTGCTTTTTTAAGTTTCAGAAATGGCGAACTGCTGGTTCCCTGGCGAACGTTCTTCCGACCTGATTCCTTCTTCAACATTGGTTGAAGGCAGTTCCAATCGTCCCCCCCCGTTTCCCTCATGACCCTCCAGACCATTTTCCCATCCCATCCCTTTCTTATTCCCCCCCCCCCTCTCTCCTATCTCCCCCTCTGATGTTCCTCTTTCCCCAACCCAAACTGCCTCTTTCCCCAACCCAAACTGAATTCTTGGCCCCTGAAAGAACTATCATGGCTCTACCTGCTCAGCATAAATTTTCTCCCGTGGTAGTAAATCCTCATGCACAGGCGATTCTCGACTCTTAATACAAAAATTTGGTGGTACTCCTCCACCAAAGGTAGCTCGCCGTTATATTAGTAACTCAAGAGACTGTAGCCCCACACAAGCAGGTGAAGTGGTTGCGCATGCTGTTATACTTCCAGATGTGATGTTGCCTCCGGGTTAGGTTGTGGTAGCGGGTAATCTAGCTCCGTCACAGCAAGCCGTTGGTATCATGCCTCCTGCGTAGCAGCCATTGCCGACTCAAATTGTCACTGGCCCTCCCTCAGCCTCTCCTACATAAGCTGTCCCTGACTCTCCCTCAGCCTCTCCTACCCCTCAGCCTCTTCCCGCCTCAGATCCAATTGTTACTAAGCCTGCAAAAACTGCTCATCAGCAAACTACACAACCTCCCACTACCTCTAGTATCCCACTGAAAACTCTAGCACAGAAGTTGAAAATTACTGAGGATAGATCACTTGCCCGGTTGGCACCAATTGAGTACTCTCCTGCTGGTAAGCCTCGAGTCTGCATCCCCGACTCAGTCTTCCAGGAAGGAGCTGACATCCATAAAGATTTTATTATTGGATGGTTCAAAGGCAGACTACCTACATACAAGCATATCCAGAGTGTAATCACTCACATTTGGGGTAGAGGTAAAAGGCTTGAGATTCACCTTAACCATGCGAACAACACTATGTTGGTGCGAGTCCCTAATGAATATTTGAGGAAAAAAATCCTTGAGAAGAAAATGTGGTATATTGGTGAGTGTATGTTCCTTGTGGCCAAACGGGATTCCTATTTGGGCTCACCTTAAGGGTATGCCGTTCGACCTGATGCATCACAAAGGCATATGTTTAGTTGCTGGTTTGGTTGGCGAGCCTAAGGAAATGGATGAGTTCACAAAAAAATCTAGTATGCTTATTTGTTGCCTATGTCAAGGTTGAAAGGAACATGAATGAGCCTTTGCCCTCCTCAGTTGAAATAGAGAGCGAATATAGTGAGGTTATCTCCATTGAGGTTGAGTATCCTTGGGTTCCTCCTACATGCTCTCGCTGCAAAGAAATCGGACATGTTATTCGCTATTGCCCACTTGTGACACCTTCATGGACTCAGGAAAAGCAAACTAACGACTTACCAACGGTTCCTCCTGTGGTTAAGAAGGGAAAAGGAAAGCTTGTTTCTAGTCCACTTCAGGTTTCTGAATAGGCTGGTTGCTCTAAAGGTCCAGTTTCTGAGCTTAATGGTGTAGTTTCGGGTGAATCAAGTGGAACTGCCAGTGCCTCTCTCTCTTCTGTCCCGTTAACTAGTGCTCACCAGCCACCTTCAAGTCACAAATCCCATACGCCTAAACCCCCCTCATTGCCAAAACAAATTAAACCTAAACCTTCAACCCCCTCCCCTCCTTCTGAAATCGCTATTCACAATCCTTACGATGTGTTAGCATCTCCTCTTAGTAGTTCTCTCCCTCAAAATCCTCCAAAATCATCACCCTTACCTCAACCTTCCCCCCCCCCCCACTTCAACTTCAGCTGACCCCATTACTGACATGGTTATTGACACACCTACTCTAAACCCTCAAGACTCTTCCTCTGGGAAAACCCTCCACCTCCAGGAGGAACTCCTCTTAGTCAATAATCTTTTTACCTTTCCCCATGTATATAAAATCTTTTTGTTGGAATATCCATGGTTTTAATGATACGGATAAGCATCGGCCTTTTGCTGCTTGGCTTGCTACTAATAAGTCTATTTTTGGAGCTCTCTTAGAAACTCATATTAAGAAACCAAACTTGAACCGTGTTATGAACAAGGCCTTACCTGGATGTAATTTTACCTCTAATCACAACTCGCATGAGGATGGTAGGATTGTAGTCATTTGGAAAGAGCCGGCCACAGTCTCTGTCCTGCATCAGTCCAATCACCTAATCACTTCTGAAAATTCAGTTCAAGGTGGTCATCATTTCTGTTATACCTTCATATATGCACCAAACCAAAGTGAGGATCATACTGACCTCTGGTGTGAACTGCTGAGGCTTCAACATAACCTTTCACTTGATTCCTCTCCTTGGATCCTCTGTGGTGACTTCAATCAAATTTTGCACCCAGCAGAGCACTCAACACAGACAGTTAACCATTTCACTACTCGCATGATGGAGCTTCGTGATTGTTTGTTGCAGCTTGAGTTGTTTGACCTGCGTTTCTCTGGCCCTCTCTTCACCTGGACCAATAAAAACCCGTTAAATCCCGTAGCAAAAAAGCTTGACCGTGTTCTTGCTAACAACCAATGGCTTTCCTCTTACCCAAATAGTGCAGTCTCTTTCCTGGCACCAGATATCTCAGACCATTCCCCAAGTTGCCATAACCTTTTTGCCCCTCTTCCCTCAGCTGGAACCAAACCATTTAAATTCTTTAATTTCCTAACCAAGCACCCAAACTTCCTTGTTACGGTTGGAACTGCATGGAATTAGGCTGGAAGCATATCTTCTCAGGAGCCATGTTTGTCCACCTTGAGTGCAAAGCAAAAAATTATAAAGAGAGAATTAAAAACACTTTCTCGAGAGAATTTTTCAGATATACGGAATAGAGTGCGAGAGACTAACAGTTTGTTGCAATCTGTGTAGGTACAAGCCCTGGTAGACCCTTCCCCTGACCTGTTTCAACAAGAAAAAGATTTACACTCAAGATCAGAGTTTCTGCGAAAAATTGAGGAGGCGTATTTTAGGCAAAGGTCAAGAATCAACAGGCTTAAAGAAGGAGACCTGAACACTACCTACTTTCATCGTATTATTTAGATGAGGAATGCTTTCAATGCTATACGATCGTTCTCCACCCTCTCTGGAACCATAGTAGATGATCCTCTGGAAATGAGCATACTGGCGGTAAACCACTTCAAAACTCTTCTTGCACCTTCTGTCCTTCCACAAGTTGTCACCCCTATCCATTGGTTTCAAACTCTGCTCACCTATCGCTGCTCACCTGAACTGAAGCAAACAATGATAAAGGTTCCCACTACTGATGAGATAAGGAAGGTTACGTTCAACATTAAAGCTAATAAAGCACCTGGTCCGGATGGCTTTACCTCTGCATTTTATAAAGCTTCTTGGGGCATACAGGGACCAGAGGTTACTCTCAGCATTCTCTGCTTCTTCCGCACATCTTTTCTCCCATCAGTGATTAATGCAACCATTCTGGAAATGGTACCAAAGGTCCCTGGTGCTTCGCTTGTCTCATATTTCTGGCCTATTTCTTGTCTCAATACGCTGTACAAAGTGGTCTCAAAGCTGTTAGTAGCGAGGTTGAAACCGATTCTTCCGGACTTGGTACAGAAGAATCAAACAGCTTTATACCTAGAAGACTATTGGTGGAAAATACTCTATTAGCAGCTGAACTAGTTAATGGATATCAGAAATCAAATGGTTTGAAACAAATAACTATCAAAGTTGATATAGCTAAGGCATTTGGTACAGTGAGGTGGGAATTTATACAGTAAGGTTGATTGAAGTCTCGGAGTAATACTTACGTTGGCTTAAGGCATGCATTTGTACACCGTCCTTCTCTGTTGGCTTCAATGGAAATGTGCATGGTTACTTCAAAGGTCTCAGGGGGCTGCGCCAAGGGGACCCACTCTCCCCATATCTCTTTGTTCTAGCTATAAACTGTCTATCTGCATGTCTGGATAAAGCAGCGGAGGAAGGCAGAATTCAGTACCACCACAGGTGTAAAGAATTGAAACTAACTCACCTTTGCTTTGCGGATGACCTACTGATATTCATTGATGGTATAGTCTCCTCAGTGCAAAGTGTTCTCCAAGTTTTGAAAGAGTTTGAGGCAGTCTCTGGGCTAGCAATAAGTCTCCCCAAGACTAGTTTCTTCACCTCAGGTCTCTCCCCATCTGAAATTGATCATATCGTTATTAAAACTGGACTTATGCATTGTCAATTACCCATCAGTTACCTGGGAGTACCTTTGTGTACGAAGAAGCTGAGCTTACTGGATTGTGCACCGCTGATACAAAAGGTAAAGGGTTGTTTCAATGCCTGGTCTACGAAGTCACTCTCTTTTGCTAGTAGATTACAAATGTTGAACTCGGTGATCGCTGGCATATCCTATTTCTGGTGCTCAAGTTTTGTCTTGCTGAAGCAATGTATAAGGGTACTGAACTCCCTCTCCAGTGCGTTTCTTTGGAAAGGAACAACTGAAGATCATCATTCGTGTAACACCCGTGAACCAAAACTCTGCGTTTTGGGGGCGGGTGTCAGTCGACACCATTGATTTCTGGTTCGACCAGATTGATTTAATTATCGATTTGGACCTGTTTGGTTTAGAGAAAACCATTAAACGGAGTTATTTAAGTGTTTTGTCGACCAAAAGGGTTTTGGAAAAGATTGTTTGGTCGCCGTTTCTTCGTTTTGAGAGAAAACAAAGAGAGAAGAGAGTCCTTCAGTTTTGGAAGACATTGGTGAGATCTTTGGCTGTTCTTGAGAGTTTTGGAGCTAGGAAGAAGCTAGAAGCTTGCTAGGAAGGCTAGGATTCGTCATTGTGGTAAGAAACTTCCTGCACTATGTGATTCCTTGTTCTTGCTTGTTTGTTGTTGTGTTTGTGTGTCTTGCTTCCTGGGATTGATTGCTACAGGTTCCCACGGATGTATAAGGCTTGGGTCTCGAGTATTGGACGATTTGGTGGAGGTTGTGGGCGAGATTCGACTCTCGTTTTTGTCTGGATCGCGAATGCAGAGGGAGTGTCGGTCGACACAGTGAAGCACCATCGATCGACACTGTGGGGTAATGTCAGTCGACACTGTTGAGCCAGTGTCGGTCGACACTTGGCTGGTGTCGGTCGACACCTCCCTTCCAGCGAGTCGGTGTTTGTTTTCCTGGTTTGTATGCTTTGTTTGTTGATCGTTTGGAACATTGGAATTATTGTTGCTTGTGTGTATAGCCCAGTAAATGGGAGAATTGCCTCACTGAGTGTTTATAAAATACTCATGCATCTAAATTTGTGTTTGTGGTGCAGGTAAATACAAAGTGTGATCGTGGAATCAAGGCAATGAAGAGGAGGATGTTCTAGGGACTCAATTGGGATGTTGTCTGGCATTGCTAGGTTGCTAGACTTGGGTCATTAGAAACATTACTAGGTTGTTGGTTCCATGTTTTCTGATGATTGGTTATTTGGATATTGGTTATGTTATGAATATTGGTTATGTTATGAATATTGGTTATCTATATTTATTGGTTATTATTGTTATTTGATTGTGATTATTATTATTATTATTATTATTATTATTATTATTATTATTATTATTATTCTTATTATTTATTATTATTATTATTATTATTATTATTATTATTATTCGGCTATTATTATTATTATTATTATTATTGTTACAATTATTATAATGAGGGAGGATTGGGAATTAGGGTCTGTGTCTGGTATCAGGCCCTTACGATTCTAAGTTTGGGTTCACTAGACTTTGTGCTGTAGATGTTTAGGATTTTGCATGCCTTGATTGATTATGTGAGGTAGTCGATTGTGTCTGGCCTGGAGTCCTAGAACATCCTCATCCTCTTCGAGCCTAATGTGTGATTCCACGGTGAATTCCTGTGTTAGCTAACAAGTTGTTAAAGATAAGAGAAGAGGCATATCCGTGGATCAAGGTAAAACTAGGAGATGGCAAATCATGCAATTTCGGACTGATCAGAGGAGCAGCTTAGGGAAGATGTCGACTTAGGGTGTCAGGAGGATGGACTCTATCAAGTTGGTATTCGCAGAGGAGCTACTCTCTCAGACCTCTGGCGACAAGGGATGTGGTGTTTACCTCCTGCACGATCAGAAGTGCAAGTGAATCTGCACATTGACCTATCTACCCTCACTTTAACTGATGAGCCTGCCACTTACCTTTGGTAGATCGATGACCAAAGTAGAGATCGTCATAACACGGGCACCCTTTGTTCTCCTTTGAGGGAGATGCGTCTTCTTGAGACTGCATGGTTATCTGGTGGTACAGATCCTACTGATGCAGATGCGTGGAGGACGAGTGTGGAACGTAACTTCCAGACTCTAAGATGTCTTTTGTGTTGAATCGTTGCCCGACGAGACCGACTGCTTCATTGGGGCTTGCAGGTGGACCCCTTTGTCTTCTTTGTGCAACCATGCCTGAATCGCGGGATCATCTCTTCTTCGAATGTCCTTACAGCTGGTCGATCTGGACAACAATAGCGAGGAGTGTGCTTTCTCTCCTTCAACCGACTGGCCAACTCTTAACGATGGACAAGGTGGCCCGGAAACTTCTCCTGATAGCTTGGCAAGCGGTGATCTACACGATTTGGACTGAGAGGAACCAACGTCTTCATCGAAGCGCTTTCAAATCCTCTGATCTTCTTCTCGAAAAATCGACTTGACGGTCCAGAAAAGAGCTTCGAGTTTCCGTGATACTAATCCTCAACTATCCTTAACCCTTCTCCATCTTTGGTTCTCTGGAGCACCATAGAAGACGGCATGCAAAAGACTCTCCTCAAGATGCGATCTGTAATAATTGAAGGTGGTTTGGAGGTTGGGCGGTTAAGTTCTCAACCGAATTTCTGGTTCGATTTTAAACACTTGGTTCAATTCCAACTATGGTTCAAGTTCTTTTTCCTTAAAGTAATGAGATTATATGAGTTTTGTAATGGGCTTGAGCCCTGTAAACTTTTGTCTGTACCCTTATGTTTTATTAATTGAAAATCTATTAACAAAAAAATATATATATATATATTCTCAAAATTGCCAACCGCATGAAAAAAAAAAAAGTTTCTCTAAACAATTATGAACATTTGACATCTTCTATACTAACATTGATGATAAGAGTCATTTGGTAAACTTGGACTTTAATATTATTAATACTAGATTAAGACCCGTGCTAGAGCACGGGTAGAAATTATTATATTTATATTGTAACTTTTGTATAAAATATAATTTATGTGATTGTTTTTAAAAGCTTTTTTGGATAAAACATTATGCAATAAAATCATATGCTAAATACGATGGCTTGAAACAATACACATGTTTTGTAAGTTTTATATTGTTAATGATTTTAGATAAGTACTCGTGCTTAAACACTGATTAAATTTTATTTTATACAAAATTTTTTATTTTCTATTTTAAAATAAAATTTTAATATGTTGTATTAGTTTATGTATGTGAAGTTATTTCAACAATGTATATTCTATATCATACTTGAATGTCATTACATAATTTTGTAAATTTGATTTTTAAAAAGGGAGTTATTATATTATTAGTACTTTAATATATTTTAATACATTTTATTTTAATATACTTGGTTTCTTGAAATTCTTTCATATTATAGTGACATATTATTGACATTGCTATAACAAATCAATTTAGAGAGTTTATAGTTTTTAACTTTTATATCAAGTTTTAATATTTTAAAAATATTTTAAAATAAATTATTAAAGTTTATTATATTATATAAAATTATAAAAATTAAACAAAAAAGTATGAAATTGAATTTAAATATTCAAATTTTGACCCGTTACTCAGTAAAATTTTTAATTCAATAGATATTCTTTTTAAAGAATAATATTACTAAAACTTGAATATTTTATAGATTAAACCATTTATATTTGTTTTTAAAAATTCAACTTATGGTATATCCAAAAATAAAACTATTTTTTATTATAATAAATAATATGATAATTTATTTGTTTCATAAAATAGACTCATATATATAAATGAGAAGTGAAGTATAATGAGAATTAACAAATTAATATGTTAAGTTAGATATCAAAATATTTTATTTGATGAATAATTTAATAAAGGAAATTAATATGGTAAGTTAGATGATATCAAAAGATTATTTACAACATTCTATTTAAGATTTTTGGAAACAACCTGCACTAGTAATAAAATCTTTCGAAAATTAATTAAGGTTGTACCAACTATTCCTTGTAACCAATTAATCTATCAATTATCCTATAACCTAATTGTAACCAACTTATTAAAATTATATAGTCTACAAAACAATGTTGTGTACTTCCGTTTTCCGTTTTATTATATAAGTGATTTGCTCCCACATGAGTATTGTTCATTCTAATGATAAATTCTTGTGGTCTAAAACATGATAATACCAAAATCGTAAACCCAAGTTATAATTTATTTTGAAAATTTATTGTATAGATATAATTTTACCTGCTACGTTTTGTATAATAAGTGGTATAGATATGTGAATTTATAGTCAAATAAATACTAATAAAATATTATTTTATGTGTGTAATAAAGGTGATGGTTGATTCGTTACAGAGTTAAGCATATCAAAAAAAATTTGTAGCGTATCTTACCTCAATTGCCAGAATCTCGGTTAGTCAAACTCATTTTTAACAATATTTTAAATTTCATCAGCTCAATATTACCATGGGGTATAAATGATTCATAAATATATTAGTCAAACTGATTTTAATCAAATATTTAGTTATGATACTAAATATTTTATATAAAATTTTATGAACCTTAATATTGTTGTTTTACTCACTATGATACTACAAAAGTTATTTTCAGTCAACTTTATAATTACAAAAAAAAAAAATCAAATCAAACCAAAGTTTAATCAAACATCATAATAACAAATATGGACAATTTCTAAAAGGAAAACATTGTTTAGTCAAATTTATTGTTAACAATATTTGAAATAGCATCAACCCAATATAGATTCTTGGGGTATAAATGGTTCATAAATATTTAGTCAGACTAATTTTAATCAAATATTTAATTATAATACGAAATATCTCATATTAATAATTTTGTGAATTTTAATATTGTCGTTTTACTCACTATGATACTACAAAAATTATTTTCAATCAACTATATAATAAGGAAAAAAACAAATTTTAATCAAATCAAACTAAAGTTTACTCAAACAGCATAATAACAAATATGGAAAATGTTTGTAACAAATATCATAGTAGACTTTTCCAATGCATATGAATTTCGGATGACTAAATATAAATTTGAAGTCTACTAAAAATGTGAAGACTTTACCAGATCTCCTAAAATTTACTTATACGTCTGTCAAATATTTTTTTATGTTTTACTAAAAATTTGGAAATTTTACAGAAATCTACGAATCTTTACAGACTAAATATTAAGTCTAACAAATGTTTTTTGGCAATCTATCAAATATGCGAAGACTTTACAAAAATCTATGGATCTCTACGAACTAACCTATAAGTGTGACAAATATATTTTTGAGGATTACCAAAAATGGCAAAATATATGAATCTCCACAGACTAACTATAAGTCGAACAAATAAATATATTAATGAAGCTTACCAAAATGTGAAGACTTTATCAAAGTTTCTGAAACTTCAAGACTAATTTTAAGTCTGAGAAATATATTTTATAAAGTCTACCAATAATTCACAGATTTTTACATAAATCTACTGACTAACTAAGGATGTATAATAAATTTGATGATAAGTCCAAATTTACCAAAAAAAACGTAGCCTTTGTGCGAATTCATGAAAGTCTTTGAGAAATCAGCCAAAACATGGCGGACTAATTATACTTTTCATGTTCCGCATCAAAAAGATTTATGAGAAGAGATACATGAATCTCTATTCTCTATGAACATTGAATACCGGATATTAAAGGTACAATTTTGTTTGTTATTCACCATTAGTTATATGTCATGTTTTAGAAATCGCCAGGCGCTAGTCGGCTGGTTGGAGTGGGTCTAGTGCCTAACGAAAAAATTGGAGATTAAATAGGGATTAATCGTAGATTAGTTTTCAGGTTATTTTATTAAATTAATAATAAAATAAAATTATAGTACTAAATATATGTATAACTTTGTTTATGTTAAAAGAAAGGGTGGATCTAGTGTTTTTACGAGGCATAATCGAGACTAGATGGAGATTTTTAAAACAAGGGTTATATGGAAACATCCTATAAACCAAAAGTTTATAAGTAATAATAAAAAATAGTACAATATAGAATATAATACTATATGAATCATAATTAATCTAATTTTTAAACAAAGTATAACTTACCAATTTCCATTTCAACAGTTTTCAAATTATCAGATTTAGAGAATTATAAATAGAAGATTAACCCATACTTTTGATTTAGCCAAGCTGCCTCAAAACGAAATGGTCAACGACGCACATCTACTGCCACCACCGGTGATAGCTAGAGATACAACGGTGCATGATCCGAAGAGAGAAATGGAAGGTGCGTTACCGACGCTTCTTATCACTTCAGTCGTGTTTGGGCGCAACACAACACATGATCCAATCTTTTAGCCACAAAAGTGTTAGCAACCTTCCCTCATCCACATGGGTATTGGTTACCCCGAAATCCCATGTCAATTAGCGATATTTCATTTAAACAATCTCCAAATGCTAGAGAGTCTTGTGAAAGACACCCATTCCCACTCGATCTTTCATCAAGACGAAGAATCGAATTAAAATCACGGCCAATTACTAAAGGGCCTGTGATATCACCGATGTCACCTTGAAGTTGTGCCCATAGTCCGCTTCTACGGCTAACCGATGGCAAAGCATAAACCAGAATCAGGTGTAACACCTCTTCGACTTGTACCTCTTTCGCATGTATATATATATTGGTCTGATGAACCCACTATCTCCACATCTCCAATACCGGTCCGCCATAATAACCACAATCCACCACTTAGTCCTACTACATCTACCCGCATTGAGTTCTCAAAACGCAAACCATGACATATACTTCCTGCCTTATCACCACCAGCATGTGTCTCAAACACCGCTAACAAGTCTGTATTAAATCTCTTTAGAAGATAACGAATTGAACGTCTGAATTTGGGTTTATTCCCCCCGCGAATTCCAGAATAAACAATTCATGAGTAAAATATGACCAACAAAAAGAATCACTGTGGCAAATCGTTAACTCGTTTTCTCCTGTAGAACTCCAAACCACACAACTCTCGTGTGTTTGTGAATTCTAATTTTCCACACGCAAAAGTTTGCCACTCGACGAGAATTCCGTTTCACCCCTTAATGGGCCAAACACTAAACCCCTCATATTATTAAGATGTGGTTTCTGTTTTTTTTTTCTCATGCGCCATAACCTGTCCAGTATGATTTCCTTGTACCACACTCTTCTCTGGTGGCACATAATTCATAGTATTTCGATTTTCCTTATTTTCCCCCATAAAAGTGATTCATCCCTAATCACCGTTCTCTCCAAGTCTTCCTCCAATCGTCCAAAACTATTCGAGATCGAGACATCTAACACTTCTTTCCTTCTTTTCGGTTCCTAAACATTTGGGCCATTACTCAGATTTCCAGCTACCGTAGCAACCCCATAATTATTCTTTAGGTTAACCGACCTCCGTTCGGCTTGCCTAATCGGAGTAAAACCATCCTCCACTGAATTACCTTCATTCTGATTCTCTGCTCTTGAGCACACTCTTGATCCCGTTCTACCGCTCGCTCTTGAGCTCTTTCTAGAACTGCTCTCGGACACTTATGCACTAAATGTCCATACAAACCACACAAGGAACATACAGTCGAAAGTCCCTCTTATGATACATAGTACCTTTCACCATTAATTAATATTGTCCCTTTTAGCGGTTTCTTTAAATCAACTTCCACACAAATCCGAGCAAAAAGCACTCCCTTCAAGTTCGACGTTATAAGATCTTCCTTAAGCGGTTTACCCAACCGTTTTGTGATCCCCATCAAGATGGACATATGGTAAAAGTTCAAAGGGATATTAGACAACCAAACCCACACCGGTATTGCTGTAATCTCATCTTTTAGCCGATCAAACTCCGGTGACCAATCTTGTACTAACAGATAACTACCAAAGATCTTCAGGGGACGTCCTGTCAAACCTGCCATATACTCATCCTCAGACTCAAAACAAACCATGAAGAACTTACGAGGCAAATCCATAACAAACGTCTCACAACTAGGCTTCCATAATGTCGATGTAACACAACAACTGGAACAGCACGCCCTAGCACTTTTACAATCATACATTGCTTCCACAAACCATTCATCACCTCCAAATCAGCCATTTGGGAACTCCAACCGTACCCTCGTCGAAACAAATTTATCATCCAAAACCTCCTCCAGTCTCAACATCCCTCCACCATATAACTACCCTTCACCTTTCTCACCCACAAACCCGGAGCATCTGGTGGATCTCCAGGCGGCCTACTCCTCTCTCCAGCCTCCTCCATCATAGCATCCTGGTCTCCACCATCTAAAACCCTAACATCGCCCATCTCTTTTACCGTTCTAATCTGGTGATCGTTAAAATTTCTCTACTAATTAAAATTTTAGTCAAAAGATAATAGGAAAAATATTAAAAATATTTCCTACCGATTTTTTTGTAAGGATTATCAGCATATATCATCATTTTACTTGTACTTGATTACAAGACTTTCACCCAGGGTATCAATTCCCTATGCAGTTGTAGTACAAAGGGTTATCAATCCAAATGGTTGTTATGCTAGCATATAAGATATGATTAGAACAGAGCAAGTCAAGCCAAGCAATAGTGGGGTTTTTCTAACAACCTAAAATAAGCAAAAGTAAATAAAAGAACAAGAACCACACGACCTAAGTACTCGATGCAAGCATTCGGGTGGGATGATCGGATCAAGCAGACTAAGATGAACAGCTCGAAGGTCTACACAAAGCTAGTGATCGAGTACCAGTTCGGGTAAGGGGTCGAGTTATAAAATAAAACTAAACAATCAAGGTAAGAAAGCTCGTAAAGATGGGGTAATTGACTCATCAGTGTTCCTGACCAATTTGGGATGTCGTACATGCCTCAAGCAATCTATCCACTAGACAATGAATCTCTTAAATCTTGCTAAAACACTCTCGTGATAGAAACAATCAACCTTAGTCACTCCCCTACCAAACTCTCGTTGGAAAAACATGACCAAGCAGGCATTACAATCCGATTCACTATTGTCAATAAATTCCTTACACATCTAATCTTTTAGGCTAAGTGAGTAAATCTCTAGCATTGATTGATTCAAGCATTTCAACAACATCTCTCGAGGGCAAAACACCCTAGATCTAGTCTCAACCTCTCGGTCTGACAATTGCATTAAGAACACCAATCTAGAAAGGAATTTATATAAAGTAAACATTCAAGCTAAGACATAATAACCGATCAAGAACACCTATTTGTCTATCCCATCCTTAGAAACTTTAATTCACTACTCAGAACTCATGGTAGAAAGCATAAAAACACAAATGAATGAAAATTGCATTGTATTAAAAATAAGGTAAAAAGTGGTAGAGTACAGAATCGAAATTGAAAGAAAATAGCAAAAAAGTAAAAAATCGAATCCTTACAACAATGGAAAAAGTGTTGGAGTCGCTCTATCTCTCTCTCAGAAGCTCTCGCTCTCTGTTCTGAAAGTCTGCGGCATGCTAGGGCGAGAGGAAGAAGAGGGGGTTTATATATGGAAACCCTTTTAACCTAGCTGCTCTTCGGGTTGTTCTTCCTGCTCTTAGAACCTCTTTGATCGGGTAGAGGTTCGGACTGTTCTTCTTGCACAATTGCTTCTTCGGGTACATGCTCGGATTTAACCTCGTTTTCCCCCATTTTAGGCTCTAAAACACCTGTTTTCATCCAAAATGCACAAATGCAACATTGTAGCACCCTAAATGGCCTAATGCAAATTCCTACAGTTAAGGACCTAAAAATGCTAAGGTGAAAAATGTTTTGAGTCTCTCAGTTCTCTCACACAAGCTCTCGCTCTCTGGTTTGAGGGTTTTCGGCATGCTCGTTTGCGAGGAAGGAGAGGAGAGGTTTATATATGGAAATCCCTTTTACCTAGCTTTCCAGACCTGCCCGAGGGTCTACTCGATGGGGTACACAAGGATGAGGTCGGGTTATTCCTCGGGTAGATCTTCGGGTTGTTCTTCCTGCTCTTGGATCCTCCTCGATCGTGTTGGCGTTTGGACTTGTTCTTCCAGCTCGATGGCTCCTTCGGGTACATGCCCGGGTTTGTCCTTGTTTTTCCCATTTTAGGCTCTTAAGCACCTGTTTTCATCCAAAATATGCAAATGCAACACCCTAAATGGCATAAAAGTGAATTCCTACAATTAATGACCTGAAAATGCTAAGTTAAGGGTTTGAACAATGCAAAATATGGACAAAAAAGGATGCTAAAAACATGTAAATTAG
This sequence comes from Camelina laxa, assembly GCA_024034495.1. Classification (NCBI taxonomy): domain Eukaryota; kingdom Viridiplantae; phylum Streptophyta; class Magnoliopsida; order Brassicales; family Brassicaceae; genus Camelina; species Camelina laxa. The sequence goes on along the minus strand of CM043880.1, from coordinate 27,683,061 downwards.
AGAGTTATCAGTCTCAAACACCGCTAACAAGTTCGTGTTAAATCTCTTCAGAAGATAATGAATCGAACGTCTGAAGTTGGGTTTATTACCCCTCCTCGCAATTCAAGAATAAACAATTCATGAGTAAAGTACGATAAAAAAAAGAATGACTAGGGCAAAACGCTAACTCGTTTTGTCCTCCCCAATCGCACTCTCACTGAGTCCTTAGACTTACTCTCGGAGATACTCTCCACCCAATCAACCTGTTCGTAAGACTCAGATCCTTCTTCATCCACATCTGTTGTAGAACTCCAGACCACACAAGTCCTTCATGTATGTGAATTCTCATTTTCCACCCGCAAACGTTTGCCACTCGACGAGAATCCCGTTTCACCCCTTATTGGGTCAAACAATAAACCCCTCATATTATTAGGATATGGTTTCTGTTTTCGTTTCGCATGGTCCATAGCCTGTCCAGTTCGCTTTCCTTGTGCCACACTATTCTCTAGTGGCACATAATTTATAGTATTTCAATTTTCCTTATTTTCCTCTACAATGTGATTCATCCCTAATCACCGTTCTCTCCAAATCGTCCTCTAATCGTCCAAAACTATTTGAGATCGGGACATCTAACACTTCTTTCCTTCTTTTCGGTTCCTGAATATTTGGGCTATTAATCAGATTTCCACGTACCGCAGCAACCCCATAATTATTCTTTAGGTTAACCGACCTCCATCCGTCTTGCCTTACCGGAATAAAACCATCCTCCACCAAAAAACCTTCATTATGAATCTCTACTAATTTCGGGCGTGCTGCAGCCGTGTCAATAGCACGCTCTTGCTCCCATTCTACCGCTCGCTCTTGAGCTCTTTCTAGAACTGCTCTCGAACACTTATGCACTAAATGTCCATACAAACCACACAGGGAACAAATAGTCAAAAGTACCTCTTATGATACATAGTACCTTTCACCATTAATTTATATTATCCCTTTTAGCGTTTTCTTTAAATCAACTTCCACACAAATCCGAGCAAAATGTGCTCCCTCCAAGTTCAACGTTGTAAGATCTACCTAAAGTGGTTTCCCCAACCGTTTTGTGATCCCCATCAAGATTGAAACGATCCCATCCATACTTTTTTTAATAGTAAATACAATATATAATTAAGCATCTCATACTACTTAATTAAACCAACCCAAACCACAACTCATCAGTAAACCAGCAATAACCATTAAGCACAACGGAAACATACCAATAATATAAAACCAATACATCATCAATACAATAACATTCATAACCATTCTATTCAGCAACCTAGCATAACTCTATCCATGGTTCCAACATAAACAATACAAAACAACAACACACAAACGAGATTCTAGATCATCCTCCTTCTCATTGCCATGATTCCACGTCACATACCTGCACACCACAAACACAATTGAGATGCATAAGTATTATCACAAATGCTTAGTGAGGCAATTCTCCCAGCTACTAGGCTATACACACAAGCAACTGAGATTCCAATGTTTAACAAACATCAAACAAACACAACAAACCAGGAAATCATGAATCAAGCAACTTGGTGTCGACCGACACCCTCTTGGTGTCGATCGACACCAACCCCGCAGACACGTTCTGCTCGAAGCCGATCGTCGAAACTCTGTTTCCAATCATCTCCAATCTGTTCCAAACTCACCCAAACGCTTCAGGAACCTATAATAACCATAACACAACCACCACAAGCAAGAACAACACCACAAAACACAACAAATCAAGCAAACAAAGGATTCTCAGGCTTAGATAAGCCAAGGTCTTGCACTCACCTCTTTTGCAGGAAGATTTGCTTGAGAAACGGTGGAAACAGCACCACAAGAAGCTTCTCTTTCGTTCCCAGCAACCACACTCCCTTCCACAGCAACAGATCTCACCAAAACCACCAAGAACAAGCCAAAATCTCTCAAGAACCCATACTCTCTCGTTTCTCTCTTTTTCTGATTAAACGTCGACAAAACAATCCCAAAACCCTCACTTTGTCGCTTCTCCTCTTATATACCCGGTTTGGACAACCCAAACAAACCAAACCAAACCAAAATCGTGAATTAAAACAATCTGGTCGAATCAGAAATTGCTGGTGTCGATCGATACTCCCATGGTGTCGATCGACACCCACCCTTAAATCACCAATTTTGGTTCGCGGGTGTTACAAAGATGGACTTATGGTAAAAGTTCATAGGGATATTAGACAACCGAACCCACACCGGTGTTGCTGTAATCTCATCTTTTAGCGGATCAAACTCCAGTGACCAACCTTGTACTAACAGATAACTACCAAAGATTTTTAGGGGTCCTCCTGTCAAAGCTGCCATATACTCATCCTCAGACTCCAAACAAACCATGAAGAACTGACGAGGCAAATCCATAACAAACATCTCACAACTAGGCTTCCATAACGTCGATGTAACACAACAACTGGAACAGCACGCCCTAGCACTTTTACAATCATACATTGCTTCCACAAATCATTCATCACCTCCAAAACCTCAGCCTCAATAGTAATAACATGTTCCCCAGTCTCACCATTAGGGAACTCCAACCATACCCTCGTTGAAATAATTTATCATCCAAAACCTCCTTCGGTCTCAACATCCCTCCCCCATATAACTACCCTTCACCTTTCTCACCCACAAACCTGGAGCATCTGGTGGATCTCCAGGCAACCTACTCCTCTCTCCAGCCACCTCCATCATAGCATCTTGATCTCTACCATCTAAAACCCTAACATCGCCCATCTTTTTTACCGTTCTAATATGGTGATCGTTAAAATTTCCCTACTAATTAAAATTTTGGTCAAAAAATAATAAGAAAAATATAAAAAAATAATTCCTACCTAATTTTTCGTAAGGATTATGAGCGTATACCGTCATTTTACTTGTAGTATAGCTTACAGCAATTGCCACAATCTCGGTAAGTCAAACTCATAAGGTCATTATATAACCTAGGGGTATAAAGGCTCACAAATGTTTAGTCAAACTGATTTTAATAAAATATTTAAATATGATACTAAATATCTCATATAAAAATTTATGGATTTTAATATAGTTGTTTTATTCACTATGATATTACAAAAGTTATTTTCAGTCAACTTTTTTTTTTGTCAACCACTAGGCCACAACAAGCCTGCCCATAACCAAATCCCTACATTTGTCGGGAACAGGACTCGATCCTTGGTGTGATGATGCTTTGTGCATTAAAGACTTACATTGACTACTGCACTAAGGTCCCTTAACATTTTCAGTCAAATCATATTAAAGTTTGGTCAGACATCATCATAACTTTTTGTGTTAGGCTATAAAATTATAACAATTATATTATTTCACAATAAAACTTCAATTAAAGAATACTATGGCTAACACCAAGAACATTGCGACATATTTTTTTGTACTAATATTCTCAATTTTAATTTGTAATAAAATAATTTTGGCCTTCCCATGTAAGTTTATTCATTCTATCTTTGATAGTTTCAAGGGCAAATTTAAAACATGTTCTTTCCATATAATATAGAACTAGATTAAGACCCGTGCTAGAGCACGGATTGAGATTCATTTTATTTATATTGTAATTTTTATATAAAATATAATTTATGTGATTGTTTTTAAAAGTTTTTTTGGATAAAAATTTATGCAATAAAATCATATGCAAAATATGATTTCTTGAAAAAGACATCTATTTTGTAAGTTTTATATTGTTAATGATTCTAGATAAGTACTCATGCTATAACAATGGTTAAATTTTATTTTATACAAAATTTTGTATATTTTCTATTTTAAAATAAAATTTTAATATGTTGTCTTAGTTCATATATGTGAAGTTATTTCAAAAATGTATATTCTACATCATGACTTGGTTTTGTAAATTTGGTTTTTAAAAAGGGAATTATTACATTATAAGTCATTTAATATATTGTTATACTTTTGTTTTAATATACTTGGTTTCTTGAAATTCTTTCATATTATAGTGACATATTATTGACATTGCTATAACAAATCAATTTAGAGTGTTTTTAGTTTCTAATTTTTATACCAAGTTTCAATATTTTAAAATATTTCAAAATGAATTATTTAAAATTTATTATATTATACAAAATTATAAAATTCAACAAAAAAAGTATGAAATTGAATTTAAATATTCATATTTTGACCCATTACTCAGTAAAATTTTAATTCAATAGAGATTATTTATTTTTATATATTGAACTATTTATATTTGTTTTTAAAAAATCAACTTATGGTATATCGAGAAATAAAACTATTTTTTAATTATAATAAATAACATGATAAAATATTTGTTTAACAAAATAGACTCATATTTAAAAATGAGAGGTGAAGTATAATGATAATTAACAAATTAATATGTTAAGTTAGATATCAAAATATTTTATTTGATGAATAACTTAATAAAGGAAATTAATATGGTAATTTAGATGATATCAAATGATTCTTTAGAATATTCTCTTTAAGATTTTTGGAAACAACGTGCTATATTAATAAAATCTTCCAAAAATAAATTAAGGTTGCACCCACTATTTAACTTGTAACTAATTAATCTTTTAATTAATCTATAACCTATTTGTAACTAATTTATTTAAATTATATAGTCTACAAAATAATGTTGTGTACTTCCGTTTTATTATATATGGAATTAGTAATACCTATTTATATGTGCCGATCTATGTGTGTATGCATGTTTTTTTTATATCAAATGTCTTAAATACACACACGTATTGGCTTCGGTTGTATATCAGCGACTGACCCATCGATATATATGCTCGTTGCCTTGGTCCATGTTCGAGAAATGGTGGAAGTCATCGTTGTGAAAATATGTGTTTGATTAGGAAATACATGGCAGGAGGAGAGTGTACTAGGGCGTTTAAGAAAAGACGTGGACCTGTACCACTATGTTGTTGCATTAACTTATAAGATTGAACTTCCTTCTAAAGATGTCTAATTGGAAAATGCACTCTAAAATCATTAAAATAATCTTAAATTTCTGTTAGGATCACTTTTTTTACTTGATATCTACTTCATATTAACTAACATCTCTTTAAATATTCTCAAAAGATAAATTAAAAAAAAAAAAGTAAGTGGCTTTCAGGCAAACACTCATTGCTTTTTTAAGTTTCAGAAATGGCGAACTGCTGGTTCCCTGGCGAACGTTCTTCCGACCTGATTCCTTCTTCAACATTGGTTGAAGGCAGTTCCAATCGTCCCCCCCGTTTCCCTCATGACCCTCCAGACCATTTTCCCATCCCATCCCTTTCTTATTCCCCCCCTCTCTCCTATCTCCCCTCTGATGTTCCTCTTTCCCCAACCCAAACTGCCTCTTTCCCCAACCCAAACTGAATTCTTGGCCCCTGAAAGAACTATCATGGCTCTACCTGCTCAGCATAAATTTTCTCCCGTGGTAGTAAATCCTCATGCACAGGCGATTCTCGACTCTTAATACAAAAATTTGGTGGTACTCCTCCACCAAAGGTAGCTCGCCGTTATATTAGTAACTCAAGAGACTGTAGCCCCACACAAGCAGGTGAAGTGGTTGCGCATGCTGTTATACTTCCAGATGTGATGTTGCCTCCGGGTTAGGTTGTGGTAGCGGGTAATCTAGCTCCGTCACAGCAAGCCGTTGGTATCATGCCTCCTGCGTAGCAGCCATTGCCGACTCAAATTGTCACTGGCCCTCCCTCAGCCTCTCCTACATAAGCTGTCCCTGACTCTCCCTCAGCCTCTCCTACCCCTCAGCCTCTTCCCGCCTCAGATCCAATTGTTACTAAGCCTGCAAAAACTGCTCATCAGCAAACTACACAACCTCCCACTACCTCTAGTATCCCACTGAAAACTCTAGCACAGAAGTTGAAAATTACTGAGGATAGATCACTTGCCCGGTTGGCACCAATTGAGTACTCTCCTGCTGGTAAGCCTCGAGTCTGCATCCCCGACTCAGTCTTCCAGGAAGGAGCTGACATCCATAAAGATTTTATTATTGGATGGTTCAAAGGCAGACTACCTACATACAAGCATATCCAGAGTGTAATCACTCACATTTGGGGTAGAGGTAAAAGGCTTGAGATTCACCTTAACCATGCGAACAACACTATGTTGGTGCGAGTCCCTAATGAATATTTGAGGAAAAAATCCTTGAGAAGAAAATGTGGTATATTGGTGAGTGTATGTTCCTTGTGGCCAAACGGGATTCCTATTTGGGCTCACCTTAAGGGTATGCCGTTCGACCTGATGCATCACAAAGGCATATGTTTAGTTGCTGGTTTGGTTGGCGAGCCTAAGGAAATGGATGAGTTCACAAAAAAATCTAGTATGCTTATTTGTTGCCTATGTCAAGGTTGAAAGGAACATGAATGAGCCTTTGCCCTCCTCAGTTGAAATAGAGAGCGAATATAGTGAGGTTATCTCCATTGAGGTTGAGTATCCTTGGGTTCCTCCTACATGCTCTCGCTGCAAAGAAATCGGACATGTTATTCGCTATTGCCCACTTGTGACACCTTCATGGACTCAGGAAAAGCAAACTAACGACTTACCAACGGTTCCTCCTGTGGTTAAGAAGGGAAAAGGAAAGCTTGTTTCTAGTCCACTTCAGGTTTCTGAATAGGCTGGTTGCTCTAAAGGTCCAGTTTCTGAGCTTAATGGTGTAGTTTCGGGTGAATCAAGTGGAACTGCCAGTGCCTCTCTCTCTTCTGTCCCGTTAACTAGTGCTCACCAGCCACCTTCAAGTCACAAATCCCATACGCCTAAACCCCCCTCATTGCCAAAACAAATTAAACCTAAACCTTCAACCCCCTCCCCTCCTTCTGAAATCGCTATTCACAATCCTTACGATGTGTTAGCATCTCCTCTTAGTAGTTCTCTCCCTCAAAATCCTCCAAAATCATCACCCTTACCTCAACCTTCCCCCCCCCCCCCCACTTCAACTTCAGCTGACCCCATTACTGACATGGTTATTGACACACCTACTCTAAACCCTCAAGACTCTTCCTCTGGGGAAAACCCTCCACCTCCAGGAGGAACTCCTCTTAGTCAATAATCTTTTTACCTTTCCCCATGTATATAAAATCTTTTTGTTGGAATATCCATGGTTTTAATGATACGGATAAGCATCGGCCTTTTGCTGCTTGGCTTGCTACTAATAAGTCTATTTTTGGAGCTCTCTTAGAAACTCATATTAAGAAACCAAACTTGAACCGTGTTATGAACAAGGCCTTACCTGGATGTAATTTTACCTCTAATCACAACTCGCATGAGGATGGTAGGATTGTAGTCATTTGGAAAGAGCCGGCCACAGTCTCTGTCCTGCATCAGTCCAATCACCTAATCACTTCTGAAAATTCAGTTCAAGGTGGTCATCATTTCTGTTATACCTTCATATATGCACCAAACCAAAGTGAGGATCATACTGACCTCTGGTGTGAACTGCTGAGGCTTCAACATAACCTTTCACTTGATTCCTCTCCTTGGATCCTCTGTGGTGACTTCAATCAAATTTTGCACCCAGCAGAGCACTCAACACAGACAGTTAACCATTTCACTACTCGCATGATGGAGCTTCGTGATTGTTTGTTGCAGCTTGAGTTGTTTGACCTGCGTTTCTCTGGCCCTCTCTTCACCTGGACCAATAAAAACCCGTTAAATCCCGTAGCAAAAAAGCTTGACCGTGTTCTTGCTAACAACCAATGGCTTTCCTCTTACCCAAATAGTGCAGTCTCTTTCCTGGCACCAGATATCTCAGACCATTCCCCAAGTTGCCATAACCTTTTTGCCCCTCTTCCCTCAGCTGGAACCAAACCATTTAAATTCTTTAATTTCCTAACCAAGCACCCAAACTTCCTTGTTACGGTTGGAACTGCATGGAATCAGGCTGGAAGCATATCTTCTCAGGAGCCATGTTTGTCCACCTTGAGTGCAAAGCAAAAAATTATAAAGAGAGAATTAAAAACACTTTCTCGAGAGAATTTTTCAGATATACGGAATAGAGTGCGAGAGACTAACAGTTTGTTGCAATCTGTGTAGGTACAAGCCCTGGTAGACCCTTCCCCTGACCTGTTTCAACAAGAAAAAGATTTACACTCAAGATCAGAGTTTCTGCGAAAAATTGAGGAGGCGTATTTTAGGCAAAGGTCAAGAATCAACAGGCTTAAAGAAGGAGACCTGAACACTACCTACTTTCATCGTATTATTTAGATGAGGAATGCTTTCAATGCTATACGATCGTTCTCCACCCTCTCTGGAACCATAGTAGATGATCCTCTGGAAATGAGCATACTGGCGGTAAACCACTTCAAAACTCTTCTTGCACCTTCTGTCCTTCCACAAGTTGTCACCCCTATCCATTGGTTTCAAACTCTGCTCACCTATCGCTGCTCACCTGAACTGAAGCAAACAATGATAAAGGTTCCCACTACTGATGAGATAAGGAAGGTTACGTTCAACATTAAAGCTAATAAAGCACCTGGTCCGGATGGCTTTACCTCTGCATTTTATAAAGCTTCTTGGGGCATACAGGGACCAGAGGTTACTCTCAGCATTCTCTGCTTCTTCCGCACATCTTTTCTCCCATCAGTGATTAATGCAACCATTCTGGAAATGGTACCAAAGGTCCCTGGTGCTTCGCTTGTCTCATATTTCTGGCCTATTTCTTGTCTCAATACGCTGTACAAAGTGGTCTCAAAGCTGTTAGTAGCGAGGTTGAAACCGATTCTTCCGGACTTGGTACAGAAGAATCAAACAGCTTTTATACCTAGAAGACTATTGGTGGAAAATACTCTATTAGCAGCTGAACTAGTTAATGGATATCAGAAATCAAATGGTTTGAAACAAATAACTATCAAAGTTGATATAGCTAAGGCATTTGGTACAGTGAGGTGGGAATTTATACAGTAAGGTTGATTGAAGTCTCGGAGTAATACTTACGTTGGCTTAAGGCATGCATTTGTACACCGTCCTTCTCTGTTGGCTTCAATGGAAATGTGCATGGTTACTTCAAAGGTCTCAGGGGGCTGCGCCAAGGGGACCCACTCTCCCCATATCTCTTTGTTCTAGCTATAAACTGTCTATCTGCATGTCTGGATAAAGCAGCGGAGGAAGGCAGAATTCAGTACCACCACAGGTGTAAAGAATTGAAACTAACTCACCTTTGCTTTGCGGATGACCTACTGATATTCATTGATGGTATAGTCTCCTCAGTGCAAAGTGTTCTCCAAGTTTTGAAAGAGTTTGAGGCAGTCTCTGGGCTAGCAATAAGTCTCCCCAAGACTAGTTTCTTCACCTCAGGTCTCTCCCCATCTGAAATTGATCATATCGTTATTAAAACTGGACTTATGCATTGTCAATTACCCATCAGTTACCTGGGAGTACCTTTGTGTACGAAGAAGCTGAGCTTACTGGATTGTGCACCGCTGATACAAAAGGTAAAGGGTTGTTTCAATGCCTGGTCTACGAAGTCACTCTCTTTTGCTAGTAGATTACAAATGTTGAACTCGGTGATCGCTGGCATATCCTATTTCTGGTGCTCAAGTTTTGTCTTGCTGAAGCAATGTATAAGGGTACTGAACTCCCTCTCCAGTGCGTTTCTTTGGAAAGGAACAACTGAAGATCATCATTCGTGTAACACCCGTGAACCAAAACTCTGCGTTTTGGGGGCGGGTGTCAGTCGACACCATTGATTTCTGGTTCGACCAGATTGATTTAATTATCGATTTGGACCTGTTTGGTTTAGAGAAAACCATTAAACGGAGTTATTTAAGTGTTTTGTCGACCAAAAGGGTTTTGGAAAAGATTGTTTGGTCGCCGTTTCTTCGTTTTGAGAGAAAACAAAGAGAGAAGAGAGTCCTTCAGTTTTTGGAAGACATTGGTGAGATCTTTGGCTGTTCTTGAGAGTTTTGGAGCTAGGAAGAAGCTAGAAGCTTGCTAGGAAGGCTAGGATTCGTCATTGTGGTAAGAAACTTCCTGCACTATGTGATTCCTTGTTCTTGCTTGTTTGTTGTTGTGTTTGTGTGTCTTGCTTCCTGGGATTGATTGCTACAGGTTCCCACGGATGTATAAGGCTTGGGTCTCGAGTATTGGACGATTTGGTGGAGGTTGTGGGCGAGATTCGACTCTCGTTTTTGTCTGGATCGCGAATGCAGAGGGAGTGTCGGTCGACACCAGTGAAGCACCATCGATCGACACTGTGGGGTAATGTCAGTCGACACTGTTGAGCCAGTGTCGGTCGACACTTGGCTGGTGTCGGTCGACACCTCCCTTCCAGCGAGTCGGTGTTTGTTTTCCTGGTTTGTATGCTTTGTTTGTTGATCGTTTGGAACATTGGAATTATTGTTGCTTGTGTGTATAGCCCAGTAAATGGGAGAATTGCCTCACTGAGTGTTTATAAAATACTCATGCATCTAAATTTGTGTTTGTGGTGCAGGTAAATACAAAGTGTGATCGTGGAATCAAGGCAATGAAGAGGAGGATGTTCTAGGGACTCAATTGGGATGTTGTCTGGCATTGCTAGGTTGCTAGACTTGGGTCATTAGAAACATTACTAGGTTGTTGGTTCCATGTTTTCTGATGATTGGTTATTTGGATATTGGTTATGTTATGAATATTGGTTATGTTATGAATATTGGTTATCTATATTTATTGGTTATTGGTATTGTTTTCCACTGTTGATTGTGATTGTGGTTATGTGGCTAGTGAATATGGGACCAATAGTTGTAGTTTATTTATTATTATTATTATTATTATTATTATTCTTATTATTATTCTTATTATTATTATTATTATTATTATTATTATTATTATTATTATTATTATTATTATTTTTTTTTTTATTATTATTATTAAAAAACGGGTCGGGTCGTTTCAGTTTGGTATCAGAGCCCTTACGATTCTAAGTTTGGGTTCACTAGACTTTGTGCTGTAGATGTTTAGGATTTTGCATGCCTTGATTGATTATGTGAGGTAGTCGATTGTGTCTGGCCTGGAGTCCTAGAACATCCTCATCCTCTTCGAGCCTAATGTGTGATTCCACGGTGAGTTTATGTTTTTGTGTTCCGTTAGTGTTGTTTGCTTAGCCTTCTGTTCTTGGTAGTGCAGATGGTTAGAGAGGATGTTGTTGCAGGTCGTGGACGTGAACGTGGTCGTGGTAGGGGCAAAGGCCCAGCAGTTAGTGAGACTGTGGACCAGAGTGTGACAGCTGAGGGTGTTGGCGAGTCGTAGGGTGTCCAGGAGGATTCCATGAGTGTGGCCGGAGGGGGCGGTGTTGATGCTCCAGTGGTCGGTGATGCTAGGGTCCCAGGTGTGGGAGCCCCAGTGGGTGGAGTCCCTGGTGTTAATCTTGCGGGCTTGTTAGCACGGGTGTTGAAGCGGTTGCCACCTATGGCACCGGCTCAGGTTCCTCTAGTGCCACCTATTGTGGCGGAGAAGCGGCAGCCAGTGGCTGCGGATGGGGGAGCGCATTCTCGTTATGTGTCTATGTTGAGGGAGATGCGTCTTCTTGAGACTGCATGGTTATCTGGTGGTACAGATCCTACTGATGCAGATGCGTGGAGGACGAGTGTGGAACGTAACTTCCAGACTCTAAGATGTCCTGAGGAGTTTTGGGTTGACATAGGGGTCCACCATTTGACTGGTGATGCACAGGTGTGGTGGAGTTCAGTGGCTGCTAGGAGGGTGCAGCGTGAGATGACTTGGGCTGACTTCATGCAGGAGTTCAACCGCAAGTATTTCCCGAGAGAGGCATTGGACCGTATGGAGGTGCAGTTTTTGCAGTTGTCTCAGGGGACACGGTCAATGCGGGAGCTGGACTTGGAGTTCAGTCGACTTCTGCGTTATGGGGGTTGGGCTATGGAGTCTGAGGAGGCCCAGATCAGGAGGTTTATGAGGGCTCTTCGTGATGGCTTGAGGGTTTATTGTAGAGGACGGAGCTATGCTTCGCGTGGAGAGCTGGTTGAGGCTGAAGCAGAGATCGAGAAGGACATCCGAGCACAATCAGTGGCGGTTAGTCCAGCAGTCCAGCCTAGTAAGGCTCAGCAGCTTGGTGGTGCTAGCAGGGGCGGCAAGCCTGCACAGGGAACCAAGAGGAGATGGGAGACTACGCAGAGGCCGAATGGTGCGAGTTGCTTCGGGTGTGGAAGCAAGGATCACAAGGTTGCTAGTTGTCCCAAGAGGAGTGCTCCGACGGTAGCGGCTAGTGTATGCTATCATTGCAGGGAGTCAGGGCACATCAGGCCCTTTTGTCCCAAGTTGAAGCCGGTACCAGTGGCAGCATTGCAGCAGGTGCAGCCAGGAGGGCAGCAGGTTGCACAGATTGAGCAGGCGCCACGGGTTTACACGACGGTCGAGCCTGGTGGAACCAGTGCCGTAGCGATTACAGATATAACTTCTGGCACTTAACTGTGTGAAATTACAGTAGTTCAAATTTTATGTTTTTCCTGTGATAAAGTGTTAGGTTCTCAACACATGAGGTTTGTGTAGGGACCTTGTTGGTGGGCGGGTTTAAGTTCCATGTTATGTTTGATTCTGGAGCTACTCATTACCCCGGAGTGTGCAGAGAGTGCACATATCAGAGGAGATCCCGGGGAGCGTGCGGGAGTTGTCAGAGTTGCGGGAGGCAAGTTTCTGAGGGTTATTGGCCGGGCAAAGGAAGTTGATATTTAGGTTTCAAGAGAGTTGTGGCCTGCGGAATTGCTTATCAGTCCGGTGGTGTTGTATGATGTTATTCTCGGGATGGATTGGTTGCATCGGCATAAGGTGCATTTGAACTGCTATCGGGGTAGAGTGGAGTTTAAGTGCCCAGGAGGGAAGTTGGTCTTTGAGGGAGTTAGACCGACTTCAGGGAGTCTCGTGATCTCGGCCATACAGGGTGGGAAGATGATCAAGAAGGGCCTTGAGGCTTATTTTGTTACTATTTCGATGCCAGACTCAGTGGGGAAGTCTACGGTTAGCGGTATTCCGGTCGTGGGGGAGTTTGAGGATGTGTTACATTCATTGTAGGGATTACCACCATCTCGGTCAGATCCTTTAAATATTGAACTGGAACCGGGGACGACACCGTTATCCAAAGCTCCTTACAGAATGGCTCCAGTAGAGATGGCAGAGCTGAAGAAGCAGCTACAGAATTTGTTGAGTAAGGGATTCATCCGTCCTAGTGTATCACCGTGGGGAGCACCGGTTTTATTTGTGAAGAAGAAGAATGGGAGTTTTTGGTTTTATATTAATTATTGGGGTTTGAACCGGGTCATTGTGAAGAACAAGTACCCTCTTCCTAGGATCAATGAGTTGTTGGATCAGTTGATTGGTGCTACTTGGTTCTCCAAGGTAGATATGGCGTCGGGTTATCATTAGATACCGATAGATGAGGCAGATATGAGGAAGACTGCTTTCAGGACGAGGTATGGGCATTATGAGTTTAGGGTGATGCCTTTTGGGTTGACTAACGAGCCAGCAGCGTTTATGAGGTTGATGAACAGCGTGTTTCAGGAGTTTCTAGACGTGTCTGTCATCATCTTCATCTATGATATGCTGGTCTATTCTAAGAGTCCAGAGGAGCATGCAGTGCATTTGAGGGCAGTTCTGGAGAAGCTGCGGGAGCAAAAGTTGTTTGCTAAGTGTAGTTTATGGCAGCGTGTGATGGGTTTTCTGGGTTACATTGTTTCTGCAGATGGAGTTTCTGTAGTTCCGAAGAAGATTCAAGCTATCAGAGATTGGATTAGACCGCAGAATGCCAATGAGATCAGGAGTTTTCTTGGGTTGGCAGGATATTACAAAAGATTTATGCAGGGCTTTGCGAGCAGAGCACGTCCTATGACTAAGTTGACAGGGAAGGATGTTCCTTTTGTCTGGTCACAGGAGTGTGAGGAGGGCTTTGCAAGCCTGAAGGAGATGTTGACTACTACGCCAATGTTGGCTTTGCCAGAGGAGGGGGAACCCTATGTTGTTTATACGGATGCATCGAGAGTTGGTTTGGGGTGTGTGTTGATGCAGCATGGGAAGGTGATTGCCTACGCTTTGCGACAGTTGCGGAAGCATGAGGACAACTATCCTACTCAAGATTTGGAGATGGCTGCTGTAGTTTTTGCCCTGAAGATTTGGAGATCCTATCTTTATGGTGCAAAAGTACAGGTGTTTACAGATCATAAGAGCTTGAAGTATATATTCACTCAGCCTGAGTTGCACTTGAGGCAGAGGCGGTGGATGGAGCTTGTGGCGGATTATGATTTGGAGATAGCTTATCACCCTGGTAAGGCTAACTTGGTTGCAGATGCTCTGAGTTGGAAGATGGTAGCTTCGGCTCAGGAGCTGGAGATGGAGACTCTGGTAGGAGAGATCAGTGCTTTGAGTTTGTGTGCTGTTTCTCAGGAGCCTTTGGGTTTGGAGGCGGCTGACAGTGCAGATCTTCTGAGTAGGGTGCAGTTGGCTCAGGAGAAGGATTTAGGGCTGGTGAATGCCTCTAAGGATGTGGATACAGAGTATTAGGTCTCAGCTAATGGTACTATTTTGGTGCACGGGCGGATTTGTGTGCCCAAGGATGAAGAGTTGAGGCAGGAGATCCTAAAAGAGGCTCACTCGAGCAAGTTTTCCATTCATCCAGGAGCGACTAAGATGTACCGTGACCTCAAGAGGTACTATCATTGGGTCGGAATGAAGAAGGATGTGGCTAGTTGGGTCTCGAGGTGCGATGTGTGTCAGAGTGAAGGCTGAGCATCAGGTTCCGGGCGGGTTGCTGAAGAGTCTTCCCATTCCAGAGTGGAAGTGGGATATGATCATGATGGATTTCGTGGTAGGGTTGCCGGTGTCCCGGACTTTTGATGCTATTTGGGTCATTGTGGACCGATTGACTAATTCGGCACATTTTCTGGCTATTGATAACACTCTAATTTACATGTTTTTAGCATCCTTTTTTGTCCATATTTTGCATTGTTCATACCCCTAACTTAGCATTTTCAGGCCATTTACTGCAAGAATCAACTTTTAGAGCATTTAGGGTGTTGCATTTCTGCATTTGCATATTTTGGATAAAAGCAGGTGCTAAAGAGCCAAAAATGGGGAAAAACAAGGATAACTCGAGCATGTACCGAAGGAGCCATCGAGCTACAAGAATAAGTCCAAACCCCAACAAGATTAAAGAGAATCCAAGGGTGCGAAGAGCAACCCGAAGATCCACCCGAGGAGTTACCCGACTTCACCCTCGTGTACCCCATCGAGTAGACCATCGGGCAGGTCTAGGAAGCTAGGTCAAATGGGTTTCCCAATATAAACCCCCTCTTTCCCTAGCTCGCAAACAAGCACGCCGCAGACCCTCAAACCAGAGAGCGAGAGCTTCTGTGAGAGAACTGAGCGACTCAACATTTTTCTTCTTGTTTTTGCATTTTTATTTTGTATTTTTCTTAGATCTTTATCCCATACTCTTTCTACTTTACTCTATCTTTTAATATAATGTCATTTTCGTTTATTATGTTTGCTTTTTCATTCGTTTCTATGTCCGAGAAGTGTAGCAAAGTTTCTAGGGATGGGATAGATGATTAGGTGTTCTTGATCCATTAGGATGCTTTAGTTGATTGTGATGATTGATAGATTTCCTTCTAGGTTGAAGTTCTTAATGCTGTCAACAGACCGAAAGGTTGAGATTATCTAGGGCGTTTACAATGCTACAAGCCGAAAGGAGTAGATAAAATGCTTGATTAGGTCAATGCTAGAGGTTTACTTAACTCTGAGTGACAAAATCAGATGAGTTTAAGTTTACTGACAAAAATGAATTGTTCTTAATGCCTGCTTATTCATATTGCTAGTGCGATAGTGTGGCAGTATGTTCAAGGTTGATTGTTGCTAGTGTGAAACTATGGTGACAAGGTTTTAAAGGTTTATTATCTAGGAAATAATTGCTTGAGGCATGTAAGGCATCCGTACTGGTCTAGAACACTTAGGATTCGATTACCCCCATCCTTAGGAACTTTCGTATTTTATTTGTTTACATTTTCTTTACTTACTCGACCACTTACCCGATCAGGTACACGATAACCTACACCGAGTAATACCTCGAGCTGTTCATAACTTACTTGCATACTCGATCACCCCCACTCGATCATGTACTCGATTGCTTGCATCGAGTGCTTAGGTCGTGTGGTTTACTTGTTCATAGTCTTTTACTTTGTTTATTTTAGGACTGTTAGAACCCAAACCTTAATTGCTTGGCTTGACTTGTATAGTACTGATCATATCCTTCTTGCTAGCAATACACAACCATTTGGATTGATAACCCTTTGTACTACAACTGCATAGGGGATTGATACCCTGGGTGAAATCCTGTCTATCAATTTGGCGTCATTGCCATTTGGTTGTTTTAATTTTCTACGTTTAGGATTTCAGGACTTGCTAGATCAAGTTCGTTTGTTTATATTTGTTTTGGATACTAACTTGTTTGCTTTCGCTTTTGTTTGTTTTGAATCTCATGTACAACCCGATCACCCACCTGACCCGTCACTCGATTACCAGGATCGAGTTGACCCTCGTGTACACATTCGGATACCTACCTGTGCATGCAAACACGATCCCGAGGTAGCCAGAACCTGAGTCCTTTCATCGACAACATCGACAGACCTCAGCTACTCAGACAACAGCAAGTTCAACCAGAACCAACAATCATTGAGGAGACAATGAATAATGAGAACGGTCCACCTGCTCCTCAAGAAAGGACCAACATAGGAGCAGGAGATGCTCCGACTACTCACACTCAGAGGAATGGCATTGTGCCACGAGCTGTGCAGAATAACAATTTTGAGATCAAGAGTAGTCTCATCCAAATGATACAGAGCAATAAGTTTCATTGACTGCCAATGGAGGACCCATTGGATCATCTGGATGAATTTGATAGGCTATGTAGCCTCACTAAGATAAATGGAGTCAGTGAAGATGGATTCAAGCTCAGGCTTTTCCCATTCTCTTTGGGAGATAAGGTACACATCTGGGAGAAATCGCTCCCTAAGGAGTCCATCACCACTTGGGAAGCGTGCAAGAAGGCATTCCTAGCCAAATTCTTGTCCAACTCCAGAACCGCAAGGCTGCGAAATAAAATTTCCGGCTTTGTACAGAAGAATAATGAAACGTTCAATGAAGCTTGGGAACGTTTCAAGGGGTACACTACTCGATGTCCAAATCCTGCCTTCAGTAATGCTCATTGCTGAGCACACTATACGGAGGAGTGGTCCCCAAGATACAGATGTTGCTGGACACCGCAAGTAATGGTAACTTCCTCAATAAGGATGTTGATGAAGGTTGGGACCTAGTTGAGAACTTGGCTCAATCTGACGGAAACTACAATGAGGAATATGATCGCTCTGTGCGATCTACAGGAGAGGAAGATGCCAAGTATAAGAGGGACATGAAAGCCCTCAATGACAAGATCGATCAGCTCCTCAACCAGCATAAGCATGTTCATGCTATATCCGAGGAAGAGCAGTTTCAACAACAAGATGGGGAGACTATGCAGCTTGAGGATGTTAACTACATCAACAACCAAGGAGGTTACAACAGATGGTACAACATCTACAAGCCGAACCCGACCATGCCTTCCCATAACCCGATACCCCCATCGAGTTCGTCCTCGCTGGATTTGCTATCCTTAATGCACACAGTCCTATACACTCAGAAGACAGACACGATTAGCATTAATGCAAGATTCGACAATCTCGCCTGTCGTCTGTGAGCCAATTTCCAAGAACTGCACAAACGATTTGATGCATTGGGATCCAGAATTCAGGTGATTACGGACAACTCGGCTTCCACCTCATACAGTCACACGGAGTCTGCAAAAGCGATCGCCTTACGCAGTGGCCGACAATTACCCCCTCAAACAGTACCACAGGACATCACTGAGGACAGCAATGATCTAGATGGGGAGAATCTCGGTGAACCGACCACTTCTGCTGAACAACAGAGCCACTCCACAGGACAGCCCGATGCTCAATCCGATCCTCTATCCGATCTCACTACTCGGACAGGCGATCGAGTTGACACTCCAGTACCTCTGCCTCCTACAAACAACCCAGGAAGAGAAAAGCAGAAAGAAAGGAGATTCATTCCCCCACCTTACAAGCCACCTCTGCCATTCCCTAGACGATTTTGAAAGGAACTCCTGGAGAAGTACAAGGCATTGTTCGAAAAACAGATGCAAGAACTCGAACTTCGCATGCCCCTAATGGACGCCTTCACTTTGATTCCCCCTTACCAGAAATTCCTGAAGGATGCAGTTATGGAGCGGATCAAGCAAGTTCAGGGGATGGTTATGCTCAATCATGAGTGCAGTGCGATAATCCAGAGGACTGCCGCGCCTAAGAAGCTAAGCGACCCCGGATCTTTTACTTTACCTTGCTCGATCGGACCATTGAAGTTCGGAAGATGTCTTTGCGATTTGGGGGCATCAGTCAGCTTGATGCCACTCACTGTAGCTAAACATCTTGGATTCGAGAAATTCAAGCCTACCTACATCCAGCTGGTTCTGGCTGATCGAACTACTAGGTTGCCAAGAGGAGTTTTGGAAGATCTGCCGGTTAAAGTAGGGTCAGTAGATGTACCAACCGACTTCGTAGTTTTGGAAATGGATGTGGAGCCAAGGGACCCGTTTATTTTAGGTCGACCATTTTTAGCTACCGCGGGAGCAATGATTGATGTGAGGAACGAGAAGATCGATCTGAAGCTCATGGAAGACCTAACTATGCAGTTTGACATACGTGAGACTATGAAAAAACCTACAGTAGCCGGTCAAACCTTCTAGATAGAAGAGTTTGAAAGACTGCGCGATGAGTCATTTGAGGAGATAGCGATAGGAGATTGTCTGCAAACAGCACTGACAAATGATGGTAAGGAGGGATTCGTGCATCAAGAAACGGAGCTCTACAAAGAGTTGCTTGATACTTATCTAGATGTCATCGAACCAGAGCTAAGTGAGAACATGAGGGAAACTGAAGGAGAGGGAATGGTACTCAACAAAGGAAGCCGGGACGTGACAGTTGTAAACTCTTACGTCATGTCCTGCAGTTGCTCAACACCAACCGATCCAGACACTGACCCGATCGCTCAACCGAGTAGAGTGATCGAGCATCACTTCGAGCAGCGACCCCAAATCACAGATGATTGGCTGGAATCTAAGGCGCCTAAGGTGGAGCTGAAACCTCTTCCGGATGGGCTAAGGTACGCTTTCTTAGGACCTAATTCAACTTATCCAGTAATTGTTAACTCTAGCCTGCCTGAGAAGAAATTGAAATTGCTTTGCACCCAATTAAGAAATTATAGGAGAGCAATAGGCTATACTTTAGATGACATCAAGGGTATATCCCCCGATCTGTGAACCCACCGGATAAACCTTGAAGATGAATCGTACTCTAGTATAGAGCCTCAGTGTCGCCTTAATCCGAACCTGAAAGAAGTGGTGAAAAAGGAGATTCTGAAGCTGCTCGATTCTGGAGTTATCTACCCTATTTCTGATAGTACTTGGGTGTCCCCAGTACATTGTGTTCCAAAGAAAGGAGGCATCACCGTAGTCAAAAATGAGAAGGATGAGCTAATTCCCACGAGGACGATAACTGGTCATCGGATGTGTATTGACTATAGGAAGCTTAACGCAGCCTCAAAGAAGGATCATTTCCCCCTGCCTTTCATAGACCAGATGCTGGAGCGTTTAGCCAACCACCCTTACTACTGCTTCCTTGATGGGTATAGTGGCTTTTTCCAAATCCCAATACACCCTGCTGACCAGGATAAGACAACGTTCACCTGCCCTTATGGAACTTTTTCCTACAAGAGGATGCCTTTCGGTTTATGCAACGCTCCCGCAACTTTCCAAAGACATGACATCTATCTTCTCCGATCTAATAGAAGAAATGGTGGAGGTTTTCGTGGACAATTTTTCGGTATATGGTGATTCTTTCTCATCTTGTCTGTCTGCAAGGTGCTAAAGAGGTGCGAGGAAACCAATCTGGTGCTAAATTGGGAAAAGTGTCACTTCATGGTCCAAGAGGGAATATTTTTAGGGCACAAGATCTCCGAAAAGGGGATAGAGGTCGATAAGGCCAAGATCGAAGTAATGGTCCAGCTGCAACCTCCTAAATCAGTAAGCGATGTCAGAAGCTTTTTGGGGCACGCGGGCTTCTACAGGCGATTCATTAAAGATTTCTCTAACATCGCACGACCTTTAACACGGCTCCTTTGCAAGGAAGCGGAGTTTGTTGTCGACAAAGACTGTTTAGATGCCTTCAACAAGATAAAAGAGGCTTTGGTGAGCGCACCAATAGTTCAAGCTCCTGATTGGGACCATCCCTTCGAGATTATGTGTGACGCTTCAGACTACGCTGTGGGAGCAGTATAGAGGATAGATAAAAAGCTCCATGTGATCTACTACGCCAGCAGGACCATGGACGATGCCCAGACGAGGTATGCCACAACTGAAAAGGAACTCCTTGCTGTGGTTTTCGCGTTCGAAAAGTTCAGAAGCTAATTAGTCGGTACTAAGGTGATTGTCTACACGGATCATGCCGCCCTACGGTACATTTATTCGAAGAAGGACACCAAACCCAGGCTCCTCAGATGGATCCTTCTTCAGCAAGAATTCAATATAGAAATCCTGGATAAAAAGGGGATTGAGAACGGAGTAGCAGACCATTTGTCCAGAATGAGAATCGAAGACCCACTCCCAATCGACGATTCAATGCCCAAGGAAAAATTGATGCACATCGCCTTCTTGGAGGAAATGAGCCACACGATCGGACACACGATAGCCCACTCGATCCCCGAGTCAACCGGGTCGATTGAGTTGATGGCTATCGAGTCGGCTAAGCTCCCTTGGTACTAAGACTTCGTGAACTACATGGTGTGTGGGGAAATCCCCAAAGACAATGACGCTCATAGAAAGAAAAAGTTCTTCAGAGATGTCAACAGCTACTACTGGGACGAACCTTATCTTTACAAGAAAGGTACGAATGGCTTGTTCAGAAGATGTATAGCAGAAGAGGAAGTCCAAGGAGTATTGGAGCATTGTCATGGGTCCGTCTATGGAGGACATTTTGCAACCTTCAAAGCATTCCAAAAGATATTCCAAGCAGGTCTTTGGTGGCCAACAATGTTCAAGGACGCACAGCTCTTCATAGTAAAATGTGATTCGTGCTAGAAAATGGGCAACATAGGTCGACAAAATGAAATGCCTCAGCAGCCGATCTTAGAAGCCGAAATTTTTGATGTCTGGGGAATAGATTTTATGGGACCTTTCAACCCACCCTCGGATGGAAACATGTACATCCTAGTGGCGGTTGACTATGTCTCGAAATGGGTAGAAGCAATCGCCAGTCCGACGAATGATCACAAGGCTGTAATAAAAATGTTCAAAAGCATTATTTTCCCCAGATTTGGAATCCCAAGAGTAGTGATCAGTGATGAAGGAACCCACTTCATTAACAGAGTTTTTGATGGCTTGCTGAAAAAGCACGGAGTCAAGCATAAAGTCGCAACAGCTTATCACCCGCAAACCAGCGGACAAGTGGAAGTGAGCAACAAACAGATTAAAGCAATATTAGCCAGAATCGTAGGAATCACAAAAAAGGATTGGGCAATCAAACTAGATGATGCACTCTGGGCTTATAGGACCGCCTACAAAACACCGATTGGGCGAGCACCTTTCCAGCTTCTTTACGGGAAAAACTGTCACCTCCCGGTCGAGGTAGAATACAAAGCAATGTGGGCAACTAAGCTACTCAACTTAGATATAAAGACCGCCCAAGAAAAGAGAGTAATGGATCTCCACGAACTCGATGAGATACGGCTGGAGGCTTATGATAATTCGAGAATTTACAAGGAAAGAACCAAAGCTTTTCATGACCAGAAAATCCGACACAAGGATTTAAAAGCTGGAGACAAAGTCCTTTTGTTCAACTCAAGGCTTCGGCTATTCCCTGGGAAGCTCAAGTCAAGATGGTCAGGACCATTCGAAATTAAGGATGTTCTGCCCTATGGAGCAGTCACTCTTCTTAATAACAATGCGAAAGAATTTACTGTGAATGGGCAGAGAGTGAAGAGGTACATGGCAAATGAGAGCAAATAAGAGGAATCATCTCTGCTTCTCGACGATCCAGCGCCAGTCTGAGATAAATTGAAAGTCAAGCTTAGCGACTATAAACAAGCTCACTTGGGAGGAAATCCCAAAGTCAGGTCTGTAAATATTATTTTCATGTTTTTAGTGTTTTCTCTCTTCAGTCCCGATGCCCTACCTGATGAGCTACGCGATCCCACCCTCGATCAACACCTCGGGACTCGATTGGGATGTTGTCTGGCATTGCTAGGTTACTAGAGTTGGGTCATTAGAAACATTACTAGGTTGCTGGTTCCATGTTTTCTGATCATTTGTTATTTGAATATTGGTTATGTTATGAATATTGGTTATTTATATTTATTGTTTATTGGTATTGTTTTCCGCTGTTGATTGTGATTGTGGTTACGTGGCTAGTGGGTATGGGACCACCAGTTGTAGTTTATTTATTATTATTATTATTATTATTATTATTATTATTATTATTATTATTATTATTATTATTATTATTATTATTATTATTATTATTATTATTATTATTATTATTATTATTATTATTATTATTATTTATTATTATTAAAAAAAACGGGTCGGGTCGTTTCAGTTCGGCTAGAGTGGCATGGGAAACGGTTGTACAAGACAAGAATGAGGGAGGATTGGGAATTAGGGATCTGTGTATCTGGAATAAGGCGTGTATGATAAAACTTATCTGGACTTTCGCTCTGGATTGGTCTGGGTAGCTTGGTTTAGGAGAGAATTTTTGGCTGGAAATTTAAGCTCCTTCTGGACCCGTAAGCCTTTCAACAGGAATTCCTGGTTAGCTAACAAGTTGTTAAAGATAAGAGAAGAGGCATATCCGTGGATCAAGGTAAAACTAGGAGATGGAAAATCATGTCAATTTCGGACTGATCACTGGAGCAGCTTAGGGAAGATGTCGACTTACCTTCAGGAGGATGGACTCTATCAAGTTGGTATTCGCAGAGGAGCTACTCTCTCAGACCTCTGGCGACAAGGGATGTGGTGTTTACCTCCTGCACGATCAGAAGTGCAAGTGAATCTGCACATTGACCTATCTACCCTCACTTTAACTGATGAGCCTGATACTTACCTTTGGTAGATCGATGACCAAAGTAGAGATCGTCATAACACGGGCACCCTTTGTTCTCCTTTAAGGGAGAGGCACCCTGTTGTCTCTTGGCACGGTGTAGTTTGGTTCTCAGGACGAATCCCAAAACATTCCATTCTTACATGGCTTTTTGTGTTGAATCGTTGCCCGACGAGAGACCGACTGCTTCATTGGGGCTTGCAGGTGGACCCCCTTTGTCTTCTTTGTGCAACCATGCCTGAATCGCGGGATCATCTCTTCTTCGAATGTCCTTACAGCTGGTCGATCTGGACAACAATAGCGAGGCAGTGTGCTTTCTCTCCTTCAACCGACTGGCCCACGACTCTTAACGATGGACAAGGTGGCCCGGAAACTTCTCCTGATAGCTTGGCAAGCGGTGATCTACACGATTTGGACTGAGAGGAACCAACGTCTTCATCGAAGCGCTTTCAAATCCTCTGATCTTCTTCTCCGAAAAATCGACTTGACGGTCCAGAAAAGAGCTTCGAGTTTCCGTGATACTAATCCTCAACTATCCTTAACCCTTCTCCATCTTTGGTTCTCTGGAGCACCATAGAAGACGGCATGCAAAAGACTCTCCTCAAGATGCGATCTGTAATAATTGAAGGTGGTTTGGAGGTTGGGCGGTTAAGTTCTCAACCGAATTTCTGGTTCGATTTTAAACACTTGGTTCAATTCCAACTATGGTTCAAGTTCTTTTTCCTTAAAGTAATGAGATTATATGAGTTTTGTAATGGGCTTGAGCCCTGTAAACTTTTGTCTGTACCCTTATGTTTTATTAATTGAAAATCTATTAACAAAAAAATATATATATATATTCTCAAAATTGCCAACCGCATGAAAAAAAAAAAAAGTTTCTCTAAACAATTATGAACATTTGACATCTTCTATACTAACATTGATGATAAGAGTCATTTGGTAAACTTGGACTTTAATATTATTAATACTAGATTAAGACCCGTGCTAGAGCACGGGTAGAAATTATTATATTTATATTGTAACTTTTGTATAAAATATAATTTATGTGATTGTTTTTAAAAGCTTTTTTGGATAAAACATTATGCAATAAAATCATATGCTAAATACGATGGCTTGAAACAATACACATGTTTTGTAAGTTTTATATTGTTAATGATTTTAGATAAGTACTCGTGCTTAAACACTGATTAAATTTTATTTTATACAAAATTTTGTTTATTTTCTATTTTAAAATAAAATTTTAATATGTTGTATTAGTTTATGTATGTGAAGTTATTTCAACAATGTATATTCTATATCATACTTGAATGTCATTACATAATTTTGTAAATTTGATTTTTAAAAAGGGAGTTATTATATTATTAGTACTTTAATATATTTTAATACATTTTATTTTAATATACTTGGTTTCTTGAAATTCTTTCATATTATAGTGACATATTATTGACATTGCTATAACAAATCAATTTAGAGAGTTTATAGTTTTTAACTTTTATATCAAGTTTTAATATTTTAAAAATATTTTAAAATAAATTATTAAAGTTTATTATATTATATAAAATTATAAAAATTAAACAAAAAAGTATGAAATTGAATTTAAATATTCAAATTTTGACCCGTTACTCAGTAAAATTTTTAATTCAATAGATATTCTTTTTAAAGAATAATATTACTAAAACTTGAATATTTTATAGATTAAACCATTTATATTTGTTTTTAAAAATTCAACTTATGGTATATCCAAAAATAAAACTATTTTTTATTATAATAAATAATATGATAATTTATTTGTTTCATAAAATAGACTCATATATATAAATGAGAAGTGAAGTATAATGAGAATTAACAAATTAATATGTTAAGTTAGATATCAAAATATTTTATTTGATGAATAATTTAATAAAGGAAATTAATATGGTAAGTTAGATGATATCAAAAGATTATTTACAACATTCTATTTAAGATTTTTGGAAACAACCTGCACTAGTAATAAAATCTTTCGAAAATTAATTAAGGTTGTACCAACTATTCCTTGTAACCAATTAATCTATCAATTATCCTATAACCTAATTGTAACCAACTTATTAAAATTATATAGTCTACAAAACAATGTTGTGTACTTCCGTTTTCCGTTTTATTATATAAGTGATTTGCTCCCACATGAGTATTGTTCATTCTAATGATAAATTCTTGTGGTCTAAAACATGATAATACCAAAATCGTAAACCCAAGTTATAATTTATTTTGAAAATTTATTGTATAGATATAATTTTACCTGCTACGTTTTGTATAATAAGTGGTATAGATATGTGAATTTATAGTCAAATAAATACTAATAAAATATTATTTTATGTGTGTAATAAAGGTGATGGTTGATTCGTTACAGAGTTAAGCATATCAAAAAAAATTTGTAGCGTATCTTACCTCAATTGCCAGAATCTCGGTTAGTCAAACTCATTTTTAACAATATTTTAAATTTCATCAGCTCAATATTACCATGGGGTATAAATGATTCATAAATATATTAGTCAAACTGATTTTAATCAAATATTTAGTTATGATACTAAATATTTTATATAAAATTTTATGAACCTTAATATTGTTGTTTTACTCACTATGATACTACAAAAGTTATTTTCAGTCAACTTTATAATTACAAAAAAAAAAAAATCAAATCAAACCAAAGTTTAATCAAACATCATAATAACAAATATGGACAATTTCTAAAAGGAAAACATTGTTTAGTCAAATTTATTGTTAACAATATTTGAAATAGCATCAACCCAATATAGATTCTTGGGGTATAAATGGTTCATAAATATTTAGTCAGACTAATTTTAATCAAATATTTAATTATAATACGAAATATCTCATATTAATAATTTTGTGAATTTTAATATTGTCGTTTTACTCACTATGATACTACAAAAATTATTTTCAATCAACTATATAATAAGGAAAAAAACAAATTTTAATCAAATCAAACTAAAGTTTACTCAAACAGCATAATAACAAATATGGAAAATGTTTGTAACAAATATCATAGTAGACTTTTCCAATGCATATGAATTTCGGATGACTAAATATAAATTTGAAGTCTACTAAAAATGTGAAGACTTTACCAGATCTCCTAAAATTTACTTATACGTCTGTCAAATATTTTTTTATGTTTTACTAAAAATTTGGAAATTTTACAGAAATCTACGAATCTTTACAGACTAAATATTAAGTCTAACAAATGTTTTTTGGCAATCTATCAAATATGCGAAGACTTTACAAAAATCTATGGATCTCTACGAACTAACCTATAAGTGTGACAAATATATTTTTGAGGATTACCAAAAATGGCAAAATATATGAATCTCCACAGACTAACTATAAGTCGAACAAATAAATATATTAATGAAGCTTACCAAAATGTGAAGACTTTATCAAAGTTTCTGAAACTTCAAGACTAATTTTAAGTCTGAGAAATATATTTTATAAAGTCTACCAATAATTCACAGATTTTTACATAAATCTACTGACTAACTAAGGATGTATAATAAATTTGATGATAAGTCCAAATTTACCAAAAAAAACGTAGCCTTTGTGCGAATTCATGAAAGTCTTTGAGAAATCTACTTTTCATGTTCCGCATCAAAAAGATTTATGAGAAGAGATACATGAATCTCTATTCTCTATGAACATTGAATACCGGATATTAAAGGTACAATTTTGTTTGTTATTCACCATTAGTTATATGTCATGTTTTAGAAATCGCCAGGCGCTAGTCGGCTGGTTGGAGTGGGTCTAGTGCCTAACGAAAAAATTGGAGATTAAATAGGGATTAATCGTAGATTAGTTTTCAGGTTATTTTATTAAATTAATAATAAAATAAAATTATAGTACTAAATATATGTATAACTTTGTTTATGTTAAAAGAAAGGGTGGATCTAGTGTTTTTACGAGGCATAATCGAGACTAGATGGAGATTTTTAAAACAAGGGTTATATGGAAACATCCTATAAACCAAAAGTTTATAAGTAATAATAAAAAATAGTACAATATAGAATATAATACTATATGAATCATAATTAATCTAATTTTTAAACAAAGTATAACTTACCAATTTCCATTTCAACAGTTTTCAAATTATCAGATTTAGAGAATTATAAATAGAAGATTAACCCATACTTTTGATTTAGCCAAGCTGCCTCAAAACGAAATGGTCAACGACGCACATCTACTGCCACCACCGGTGATAGCTAGAGATACAACGGTGCATGATCCGAAGAGAGAAATGGAAGGTGCGTTACCGACGCTTCTTATCACTTCAGTCGTGTTTGGGCGCAACACAACACATGATCCAATCTTTTAGCCACAAAAGTGTTAGCAACCTTCCCTCATCCACATGGGTATTGGTTACCCCGAAATCCCATGTCAATTAGCGATATTTCATTTAAACAATCTCCAAATGCTAGAGAGTCTTGTGAAAGACACCCATTCCCACTCGATCTTTCATCAAGACGAAGAATCGAATTAAAATCACGGCCAATTACTAAAGGGCCTGTGATATCACCGATGTCACCTTGAAGTTGTGCCCATAGTCCGCTTCTACGGCTAACCGATGGCAAAGCATAAACCAGAATCAGGTGTAACACCTCTTCGACTTGTACCTCTTTCGCATGTATATATATATTGGTCTGATGAACCCACTATCTCCACATCTCCAATACCGGTCCGCCATAATAACCACAATCCACCACTTAGTCCTACTACATCTACCCGCATTGAGTTCTCAAAACGCAAACCATGACATATACTTCCTGCCTTATCACCACCAGCATGTGTCTCAAACACCGCTAACAAGTCTGTATTAAATCTCTTTAGAAGATAACGAATTGAACGTCTGAATTTGGGTTTATTCCCCCCCCGCGAATTCCAGAATAAACAATTCATGAGTAAAATATGACCAACAAAAAGAATCACTGTGGCAAATCGTTAACTCGTTTTCTCCTGTAGAACTCCAAACCACACAACTCTCGTGTGTTTGTGAATTCTAATTTTCCACACGCAAAAGTTTGCCACTCGACGAGAATTCCGTTTCACCCCTTAATGGGCCAAACACTAAACCCCTCATATTATTAAGATGTGGTTTCTGTTTTTTTTTCTCATGCGCCATAACCTGTCCAGTATGATTTCCTTGTACCACACTCTTCTCTGGTGGCACATAATTCATAGTATTTCGATTTTCCTTATTTTCCCCCATAAAAGTGATTCATCCCTAATCACCGTTCTCTCCAAGTCTTCCTCCAATCGTCCAAAACTATTCGAGATCGAGACATCTAACACTTCTTTCCTTCTTTTCGGTTCCTAAACATTTGGGCCATTACTCAGATTTCCAGCTACCGTAGCAACCCCATAATTATTCTTTAGGTTAACCGACCTCCGTTCGGCTTGCCTAATCGGAGTAAAACCATCCTCCACTGAATTACCTTCATTCTGATTCTCTGCTCTTGAGCACACTCTTGATCCCGTTCTACCGCTCGCTCTTGAGCTCTTTCTAGAACTGCTCTCGGACACTTATGCACTAAATGTCCATACAAACCACACAAGGAACATACAGTCGAAAGTCCCTCTTATGATACATAGTACCTTTCACCATTAATTAATATTGTCCCTTTTAGCGGTTTCTTTAAATCAACTTCCACACAAATCCGAGCAAAAAGCACTCCCTTCAAGTTCGACGTTATAAGATCTTCCTTAAGCGGTTTACCCAACCGTTTTGTGATCCCCATCAAGATGGACATATGGTAAAAGTTCAAAGGGATATTAGACAACCAAACCCACACCGGTATTGCTGTAATCTCATCTTTTAGCCGATCAAACTCCGGTGACCAATCTTGTACTAACAGATAACTACCAAAGATCTTCAGGGGTCGTCCTGTCAAACCTGCCATATACTCATCCTCAGACTCAAAACAAACCATGAAGAACTTACGAGGCAAATCCATAACAAACGTCTCACAACTAGGCTTCCATAATGTCGATGTAACACAACAACTGGAACAGCACGCCCTAGCACTTTTACAATCATACATTGCTTCCACAAACCATTCATCACCTCCAAATCAGCCATTTGGGAACTCCAACCGTACCCTCGTCGAAACAAATTTATCATCCAAAACCTCCTCCAGTCTCAACATCCCTCCACCATATAACTACCCTTCACCTTTCTCACCCACAAACCCGGAGCATCTGGTGGATCTCCAGGCGGCCTACTCCTCTCTCCAGCCTCCTCCATCATAGCATCCTGGTCTCCACCATCTAAAACCCTAACATCGCCCATCTATTTTACCGTTCTAATCTGGTGATCGTTAAAATTTCTCTACTAATTAAAATTTTAGTCAAAAGATAATAGGAAAAATATTAAAAATATTTCCTACCGATTTTTTTGTAAGGATTATCAGCATATATCATCATTTTACTTGTACTTGATTACAAGACTTTCACCCAGGGTATCAATTCCCTATGCAGTTGTAGTACAAAGGGTTATCAATCCAAATGGTTGTTATGCTAGCATATAAGATATGATTAGAACAGAGCAAGTCAAGCCAAGCAATAGTGGGGTTTTTCTAACAACCTAAAATAAGCAAAAGTAAATAAAAGAACAAGAACCACACGACCTAAGTACTCGATGCAAGCATTCGGGTACATGATCGGGTGGGATGATCGGATCAAGCAGACTAAGATGAACAGCTCGAAGGTCTACACAAAGCTAGTGATCGAGTACCAGTTCGGGTAAGGGGTCGAGTTATAAAATAAAACTAAACAATCAAGGTAAGAAAGCTCGTAAAGATGGGGTAATTGACTCATCAGTGTTCCTGACCAATTTGGGATGTCGTACATGCCTCAAGCAATCTATCCACTAGACAATGAATCTCTTAAATCTTGCTAAAACACTCTCGTGATAGAAACAATCAACCTTAGTCACTCCCCTACCAAACTCTCGTTGGAAAAACATGACCAAGCAGGCATTACAATCCGATTCACTATTGTCAATAAATTCCTTACACATCTAATCTTTTAGGCTAAGTGAGTAAATCTCTAGCATTGATTGATTCAAGCATTTCAACAACATCTCTCGAGGGCAAAACACCCTAGATCTAGTCTCAACCTCTCGGTCTGACAATTGCATTAAGAACACCAATCTAGAAAGGAATTTATATAAAGTAAACATTCAAGCTAAGACATAATAACCGATCAAGAACACCTATTTGTCTATCCCATCCTTAGAAACTTTAATTCACTACTCAGAACTCATGGTAGAAAGCATAAAAACACAAATGAATGAAAATTGCATTGTATTAAAAATAAGGTAAAAAGTGGTAGAGTACAGAATCGAAATTGAAAGAAAATAGCAAAAAAGTAAAAAATCGAATCCTTACAACAATGGAAAAAGTGTTGGAGTCGCTCTATCTCTCTCTCAGAAGCTCTCGCTCTCTGTTCTGAAAGTCTGCGGCATGCTAGGGCGAGAGGAAGAAGAGGGGGTTTATATATGGAAACCCTTTTAACCTAGCTGCTCTTCGGGTTGTTCTTCCTGCTCTTAGAACCTCTTTGATCGGGTAGAGGTTCGGACTGTTCTTCTTGCACAATTGCTTCTTCGGGTACATGCTCGGATTTAACCTCGTTTTCCCCCATTTTAGGCTCTAAAACACCTGTTTTCATCCAAAATGCACAAATGCAACATTGTAGCACCCTAAATGGCCTAATGCAAATTCCTACAGTTAAGGACCTAAAAATGCTAAGGTTAGGGTATATATAATGCAAAATGTGGACAAAAGAGTGTGTCTAAAACATGTACATTACAGAGTTATCACACCGCCAAACTTACATCTTGCTAGTCCATTAGCAAGGAAGTAGGAGGATGAGGTTTAAAAATGGGGACTCATAACCTTTTAGTACTAAGCGAAGGATTCAAGCTATAGTCCTTAAAGATAGTTTAACAGTGCTATGATCAATCAACATACTTACAAATATTTTTCTATGTATCACCATGCATCGATATAGTTCATCCTCCAACTAACAGTAAAGACTTGCAATTCCAAAGAACATCTGAAACATGTTCTTTTGGTGGATGTGAATGATGTATGATGGAATGAAACAATATGGATGATGATGATGAATGGCAAGAGGTTTTAATTACTCTTATGTTGTTGTAATATAAGAGATATCAATCCATAATGAGTGTGATGTAAGCAATCAGGATGTGAACAATTATCTAAGTTAAGCCAATTATAAAGGATGTTTGTCACTAACAACCTAATAATGAATATAGAATGAAGAAAGTAAAAGCTACTAAGACTAGATACTAAATGCAAAGAGAACAGGATGATCAAAGCAATAATGTAATGAAACAGAAATAGAAACTACAGTAATGCAAGACAAGTAATAAGACAAGATCAATAGAAACTAAATGAATGCAATGAAAATGAAACTACAATACAACAGGAAATGAAACAGGACAGATGCAAAACATAAATAACAAATACTGGAGGGAGCTCGAGCAAGCACTCGATCGGATGCTCGATCGAGTACTAGGTCGAGTGGGTTGAAATCCCAAAACAGAAACAGAGCATCAAACAAAACAGAGCAGAATGAAAGTAAAGCAAACAACTAAAGATTAAACAGGATTCAAACAAGGAAATCAATAGACACAGAAGGTCCTAAGGATGGATTCATCGGCTGGACTCAAGCTATTGTTATCTAAACTGGCCAACAAACCTCAATCAAACATGAGCTATATCTAGACAATAATCTTCTAATACATGTTAATCTAATCTCTTGGCAATAACAATCAAGCTAAGATACTCTCAATCTAGCTATCACTAGCAAAGATCATATAAAAGTAGGCACTAAACAACAGATCATTATAGTCAAAAATCAACAAAACATCTAATCTCTTAGCATGCTTCATGATAATCTCTAGATCTAGTCTTATCTAACAACTTAGACATTGGTATGATGCTAAGAAGCTTAAGATCTAACCTTACCCTCTCAGATATAAGGATAGCATAGAGCATATTTAGCCTAGAAGAGATCTATAACGAACAAGCTTGACCAACCTAAACAACCATAACCCTAATCCAGCGTACTCACAATCACCAAACATGATAAACAAAGTCATAAACCCAGAAATCAATGAAACATGCATGATAAGATAGATGAGATAAAGATCTAAAATATTGAAAAAGAAATCAAACTCAAATTCTTAATACTTTGAAAGTTATGGAACCAACAAATATCAAAAATCTCTTAAGATCAAACAAAAGAGGCTATGAAATCTAAAAAATTTGAAAAACAAAAAGTAATAATTCTCAAAAGGGCAAATACTAGGTTTTTTAGATTTTCTCTCAGGTGCTTCTCTCTTTTGTGGATGCTGAGTACAAGGCTTTATACAGAAAAAGGAGGGGAAGCCCTAAAAATGCTAAAAGACAAAATAGAAGGGCGGCTCGGTCAACTCGACCTGGTGCTCGGTCGAGTGCCTGGTCGAGTGACCACTTCTTCTGCTTCTCCCATCTGGTCGAGTCCTTTTCCGCTCACGGTCGAGTGTATGGTCGAGTATGCGGTCGAGTGGACCACCGAGTCTTGTTTCTTCAGCTCTAACTCCCTTGTTTTCTTCTCTTGATAGCTTCACTCCTCTTCAGCATTCCTTCCATGCTCCTTAGGCTCCAAAATCACCTGTTTATGCAAGAAACTATGCAAATGCAATGCAACTGTACTCTAATGCATAAACAGTGCTAAAGCTATGCAATAATGGCCAAACTAGACAGCAAATGATGCAAAAGAGAGGAAAATACTATGGGATAACAAGGTAATATATATGAACATCAACACCCCCAAACTTAGTCTTTGCTTGCCCTCAAGCAAATAAACAAGACTTAAGAAGGTAGGTGAGGTTTGAAAGTGGGATCTCAGCTCCTAAAGCTTGCTAATAAACTAGCTAGAATCAATGTCCAAATTACTAGTACTATGATGCAAGGTGAATGAGCTGCACTTAAAGATTTTAGACAAGCCTATCAGAACCTTAACTGATTCAAGCCTTAGACATCCACATGCATTCAAATCACCATTTCCTTTAACATCCATTAAACAAGAACATGAATCAACTTATGCAATGCTTAAACTCATTTGGCTTGGTAATAAAAGGTTTAGAGACAATGAAGGTCTCTCTTTAGAGTGGGGCTTATCAACATCAAGGTTCTCTCATAAAAAATGGATTGAGCTTTAGAAGAAAGCTAAAGGTAAGAATACTTAGACGCATACAAGAACAAAACCTTGTCTACCCAAAGGTACCCAAAATGTTTATCCTATCATTCTAATCCCAAATGAACTTAGTTCTACCCTTTGACTTCATCTCTTCTCAAACACCCTTTTCTCTTTTGTTTTAAAGCCTTAGGAGAGGTTTCTTATTTGAATCACCTAGTGGAATGGGGTTTATTTCTTATTTGCTATGGTTCCCTTTTCTTCTTACTCTTTAAGACATAAAGGCATTTTGCTAAACTCTTCTTCTTTTTTTCTTTCTTTTCTTTGACTAGAACCCTCTTAAACAATCTTATACTTCCCATTCTTTCACTAGAGCTTAAATTTGCTTAAACACATTCCCCTCCTAAAGACTCTAACCTTTTCTTTCTCTTTTTCTCTTTTCTTTTCTTTTCTTTTTCAAAACAACCAAGTCCTAAACCCAACAATTAAACAACCTAGTCCTATCTAGTTTGAAAATTGCAAACTAGAACTACACAAGGCTTTACTCTTGTCAGCTCAAACCTAACACTTTCTACCAAGTTCAACCCCAAAAAGGCCTCACACACACAAGAATAAACGTTGCTTGAAAGAATGATAGGTTAAGGGTAGGGGAAACTGATTTTAATGATTTAATCAGCTACTTGGATCAACAAGAGTGGTAAAAAGGAGAAAGATGATCCAAATATGTATATG
Source organism: Camelina laxa (assembly GCA_024034495.1). NCBI lineage: Eukaryota > Viridiplantae > Streptophyta > Magnoliopsida > Brassicales > Brassicaceae > Camelina > Camelina laxa. Next base: position 27,648,880 of record CM043880.1, on the reverse strand, counting down.
GTATCCATGAGTTTAAAGCAATGCACAAGATGATAATTAAAGGTCAATATTAGGTTCTTATAAATAGGAAATGGCATCAAATCACAACATGCTTCAATTTAGACTAGAACACAGTTTAGGAATTCAAGACATGGTTCAATCTTATGTTTCTAGCTACTCAACTAGCATCAAAGTACTATTAACTTGGGCATTGATCCTAGTTTAGTGAATTTAAACAAGCTAACAAGGTTAAACTCATCATAGATCCCTAATGCAAAAGAAATATAAAACAGTCTTATATGAAACATGCTAAACAAAACCCTAATATGCAATGCAAACTACATTAACACTCTTTTTTTTTATAAACATGTTTGCAAAATTTTCAAAATTTTTTTGTTTTTTCTATGCCTTAGATGAAATACAAATACTAATGATAATGATAAAATGTGAAATAAGAAAACAAAACACAACATCAAATACTATCTCAAACCCTCCCCCAAACTTAAATTACACAGTCCATTGGGTAACAGAAATTTGTAAGAGGACTCAAGACTAAAAACAAAATAAAACTAAAGATGCAATGGTATTTACAAAGGTAAGATGATGGTGGTACCTCATTGGTTGTAGAAGAAGTTGTCTACAACATCATTCATGTTGTCATGGGTGTAGTTGGGGTCTTGTTGCTGAGTTGGAGGTGGTGAAGGGGGCAACTCGACTATGGCCATCAACTGGATCCATGAAGTATTGGGGTGGGAAGGGAGGGTAACCTGGATAGCCTGGATATCCTGCTGGAGTCATAGGGAGGCCTTTGCATGTACTCGGCCGAGTGCATCGGGGATACTCGGTTGAGTGGGTGCTCGAGTGATCCGGTCGAGTGCCTTGGGAACTGCTGTTCTTGGCGACTTGAACCTCTCCTCCTCTGAATTGGCTCATGCAATGAAGCTCTAGCTGGTACCACTTGGTTTTCAGCTCTAGACAATGCTCTAGTTGAGCTACTCCTCCTCAAAGGGGTAGAATGGCTTGGTGATGAGTTTCCACTCTTTAATTCGGAAATCTCCCTTTTTAAGCCCTTGATGGACTTAGTCATTCTTCCCCCCTTCTTTTTCACCTTGTCATAGTTCTTCCCATGCCACTTGCTCAACTTTTGTAGGAGTGTCAACCTCTTGCTAGTCTCCCTCACTCCTCTACTATCTCTAGGGCTTGGCTCATAGTCTTCAAAGTAAAACTGCTCTTCCCCATCAGCTATCTCCACATTTCCAGCTTGATCTTCTCTCACTTGTGCTGTCCCATCAAACAAAAACTCAGCATCTGGCCAAAAGTCAATGTTTTGCCCTTCACTTATGATTGTGAGCTCCTTGTTGGCTCTTCCCTAGTGTTGGGTGCACAAAGTTGAAGAGGTGCTTCCCATGGTGCATCTCCTTGGCTAGGATGAGAGTGGAGGTGAGGTAGTTGGTGTCAATCCATCTTGGCATGGCTTTCTCTCCTCTAAGTGGCACCTTGGCAGCTACTAGCATTGGAGTGATGATGCCTCCAATGGTTAAAACTCCAGTTGAGCCCCTCTTGTACAGCTTGCTCACCCAACTCCTATAGTAGATCAATTGGTCAATGAGGACCATGGCAAGATCAGTCTCCACACTGCTTCCTAGGATGATGGTCCCATTTCTTGCTTGAAGGATGATGCCATTGAGAGCTACATCAATCATCTTAAGCTCTCTCTCATTCATGTTTCCAGTGTCCTTCCTAGCAAAGAAAGTGTTTGCTAGGGCCTTGTGGAAGTACCTTAGGACTGGGCTCCTTATCTTTGAGCTTTTGGACTTGGAGGATGAGTAGAGGTTGCTATCTCCAATGGTCTCCCAAACAGCAAAGAGCTCTTCTCTTGGTATGACCATGCTCCTCTCATTACCAACTTCAAAGCCAAAGATATTGGCTATCTTCTTGAGTAAAAGCTCATACCTCATCCCCTTGATGGGGAAGTTGCAACAACCAGCTCCCATTTCGTTATCTACCCTTGAGAAGAACTGAAACTTGATGGTGGCTAAGAACTCACACCTCTCTTCTCTATAACCTTCCATGGACAGCCCCATGAACTTGCTTAGGTTGCACTTCTCAAAGAGATACTCTACATCTTCAGCAATTCCCAGCTTCTCCATGGTCTCCTTGTAAGGATACCTTGTTCCTTGAAAGCTCATCCTCATGAAGACTTCATAGAGCTGCTTTGGAGTTAAACCACAAGACTCTTCTTCTTCCTCCTCTACTTCTTCTTCTTCATCATCACTCTCACTTTCAACCTTTTCTTGTTGAGCTTCAGCTGCTGGTCTCTTCCCCCTTGGCCTTGTATTTCCTCATGTGTTCTCTAAGAGTGAACTCCATCTCCTCTTCACTCTTAGTCCTCTCAGGATCCTCCTTAGCTGGCTGATGTCTTTTACTCGGCACTCCACTCGACCGCCTACTCGGACCAGCACTCAATCGAGTGACCGCTCGAGTAGTTGGTCGAGTACTTCCACCAGCTTCTTTTCTTGATGCAAGCTTTGCATCACGTCGATCTAGGGAGCGATCAGCAGCTTGTTGAGATGCTCTTGTAGACCTTGAAGACATTTTCAAATAGAACTGAAGAGAATAGACTCAAAGCTTAAAATTAATAGGTTAGTGACCCAAAAATCAAAAGAACTAAGCTTTGAGCAACATGATGAACTTGAGAGAGCATTTAGGCTAGATTTTGATTGTTTAAAGTACATGAGAGAGTGTGAGAAGCATAGGGTCGAATTTACCTCTTTATAAAGAGACTAGGGGGACAAAGAGACAAGGGTGGAGCGCTTTTGGCATTCAAATTTGAAATGAGAATCTTTGACTCACTTTTTCTGCCACTCGACCCCACCACTCGACTGCACGTGGTCGAGTTCCTTGACCAAAATTTGAAATTTGAACTTCTTTTTCCCCCCACTCGATCATGCAAAAGAAATGGGAATCGAGTGGGCCTTGGTCTCCATACAACTCGATCGAGTACCTCTGGTGGGCCGGTCGAGTGGGCCTGCGAGTCCACTTCTACAAGTCCAAATCTCTCAAAACCCATCTACAATCTCAATAAATAGCCAGCCCAACACAAACATAAAAGAAAAGAAATCAAAACTACCAGGAAAATTAAACATATGTACAATGATACCTTAGGGACTTCCTCCCTAGTGAGCTTGTTTAAAGTCACTAAGCTTGACTTTTGATGCTTCTTTAGACTTGGTTTAGAGACCAAGGGGGTGATGAAATCCTCCTTGGTACAACTTGATCAATGTGAAACTGATCCTTGATCACTTCACCCTTAACACATGAACCTTGTTTGTTCTTAATCTTGAGCATTGGTCTTGCCTTCTTCAAAGACCATTTGTTGAGTTGCACTTGAAGATCCTTCACCAGATCAGTCAACTCTTGAACTGAACCCTTGAGCTTTTCAACTGAGTCCTCTTGAGATGAGAGCTTATCCTTGAAGTTTCCACCTCACTTGAAACCTCATACCCATCCTTACTCTTCATAGTAAAAGGTTGACCTTTGATGGAAGGCAAGTTGGTTGGGTTGTTGATATCAAACTTCATGGTCACATCCTCAGCTATATTCAAAGTTATAAGCCCTAGGAGGATATGGTCTTTGACAACAATGTCAGCTCCAACAGTAGCTAGGAATGGTCTCCCTAGGAGGATATGGTCTTCAATCTCCTCATCCATCTCTATAACCACAAAATCAGTAGGAATTCTTGCTTTGCCTATCTTGACTGGAAGGCTTTCCAATTTACCAATCACATCCCTCTTGAAACCATCTGCTAGACCAATATAGAGTTTGCAAGGCTTAAAATGTTCATACCCTAACTTCTCCGCCACTGAGTATGGCATTAAACTCACTGAAGCTCCAAGATCACATAGGCACTTGTTGAAGTGCATGTAGCTGATTGAACAAGGTAGGTTGAATGGCCCTGGATCTTCAAGTTTTGTTGGGATAATAGCTTCCCCAATCTCTTTCAAATCCTTCATGTCTTGATCTTGAGCTTTCTGCTTTGACATCTCAAGTAGCATATCTTGGTAGAGAGGATATTAATCATACTGTTTCAAAGCACCCTCTCTCTTCTTCTTGGAATGCAATAATGACTTCTTCCTTTAAAGCCATCACTTCCTCTTCTCGCAAAGCTAACTTTTCCTTTTTCTTAATAATTTCCCTTAGCTCCTACAGCTTTTATGTCTTGAAACGTCTAGGGAATGGCAGAGGTGGTTTGTAAGCAGGAGGAATGTACTTAGCAGGCTTAACAGCTTATGTGCCTTCAACTCGACTGGTCACTCGATCATGCACTCGTTCGTGTGTGTGGTCGACTACCTGGTCGAGTGCCAGTGCCTTGACGACATCAGTCTGCTGAGTAAAACCTTCACTCTGAGCTTCTCTTAGTGATAAATCCTCCTCAGCTTGAACTTCACTGTCCTCAGTGACAGCTTCCTCATAGAATTGGATAGCTTTAGCAGTGAATTCCCTTGGATTTTGAATGGCTTTTCCAGGGAGTTGATTAGGCTTTGGAGCTGATGTGGAGGCAATGTTGCTCTCCATGTACTTGATTCTTGAGTTCAGACCTTCAAACTTCATGTTGAGATCATTATACTGAGAAGTTAGCTTTTGGTTCAGCTCAGCAAACTTCTTTGCATCCTCAATTTGCCCATTTGTCTTCCCTAGCAACATTTGTTGCATCATAGCTCTTAAATCTGGTTCTTGGCCTTGGTTAGTCTGAAACCCTGGTAGAGGACACAATTAAGGCTGGAACCCTTGTGATATGATTCTCCCAAGGAATCGGCACCTCCTTTGAGTTGGTAGATAGATACACCTTAATTAAAAGACAATGAAGCCTCAAGAACAAGGATGGTGGAAAGAATGGTTGCACAAGAGTTGCGGAAAGACTCTTGATATAACGGTTTGATCTTTCAGCCTCACACCAAAAGGATCGGATCTCTCAGCCTCGCACCAAGGAGATCGGGGTTTTGACTATTGGAATCACACCAAGTAGTCGGTTTTGATTGTTGGAATCACACCAAGCAATCGGTTTTGTTCACAAAGAACAGAAGAGAATCACTCTCAAAGAAATAAAAGGTTTTGATAAAAAATTGGGTTTATTATTTCATTGATCTTACATGAGTTTATATAGGAAAGAAAACTTGGTAACAAAGCCAAGTATTAATTATTCTTGAAACTAAAAGACAATAATGATAGATAGTTGAATGAAGATTCAACTCTTGGTGTTTCCCTTCCCAAGGTGACTCTAGGTGAATGTATCTTGATTTTCGTCACTCTTCTTTGACCACAAAATAAAGTGATTATTTTGGGCTTTCTTGGGTTTGAATTAGCTCAAAGTGGGCTGGACTTGATAGACATCATCCCCAATAGACTTTCACATGCTCTCTTTGGTCATAAGCTCTTGAATAAGCCCATTTAGTGCATTCCTTAGTTGCTTAGCTTTTGCTCTAGTCATTGGTCCTTCAGGTACAAGCAATAGTTCCTCAGCTACAAGCTCCTCAGGTTCAAGCTCAGCTACATATTCCTCAGGTTCAAGCTCAGCTACAAGCTTATCCTCTGTTAGCTCCATCCATGATCACATCATCCCCCTCCTCTTGAAAAGGATTTGACCTCACATCTGGATCATCTGCCACAAAAGGAACTAAATCAGAAACATTAAAGCTTGAACTCACATTGTACTTACCTTGAAGATCAAGTTGGTAAACATTGTTATTAATCTTTCTTGTGATCTCAAAAGGTCCATCGATTCTAGGCATGATTTTTGACTTCCTTTCAGCTGGAAACCATTCTTTCCTCAAGTGAACCCACACTTGGTCTCCGGGTTTGAATACCATCTTGCGCCTTCCTTTGTTAGCTTGTTTTGCATACTGCTTTGTCTTTTCCTCAATGTTGATTCTAGCTTTCTCATGGATTTGTTTGACAAGTTCAGCTTTCTTTTTTCCATCCAAGCTAGCTCTTTCACTCAAAGGTAGAGGGGTTAGATCCAATGGAGATAAAGGATTAAAGCCATAAACAATTTGGAATGGAGAAAACTTAGTTGAAGAATGAACTGATTGATTGTATGCAAACTCAACATGAGGTAAACATTCTTCCCAAGTTTTAATGTTCTTTTTGATCAAAGCTCGCAAGAGAGTAGACAAAGTTCTATTAACTACTTCAGTTTGTGGATGACAAGTAGTGGAGAATAGCAACTTAGTCCCTAGTTTAGACCAAAGTATTTTCTAGAAGTAACTCAAAAACTTTGAATCCCTATCAGAAACAGTTGACTTAGGCACTCCATGCAAACGAACAATTTTTTTGAAGAACAAATCAGCAACATGCAAAGCATTATCAGTTTTGTGACAAGGTATGAAATGCGCCATTTTAGAAAATCGATCAATGACCACAAAAACTGAATCTTTACCAGTCCTAGTTCTAGGCAAACCAAGCACAAAATCCATAGAAATGTCATGCCAAGGCTGAGTAGGAATAGGCAAGGGAGTGTACAAACCATTGGGATGTACCTTTGATTTAGATTGTTTGCAAGTGACACACCTTCCACATATCCTTTCGACGTCTCTCTTCATGTTTGGCCAATGAAAATGATCTTGCATCACCTTAAAAGTTTTTGCTATTCCAAGTGGCCCATCAATCCTCCTCCATGCGCTTCCCTAACAAGCAATTCTCGAAGAGAACAATTAGGCACACAAAAACGCTTGTCATAGAAAAGGAACCCATCATGCCTATAGTATTTGCCTGCAGCAAACTTTTCACAAGCTTTGTACACATCTTTAAATTCAGGATCCTTCTCATACATCTCTTTAACTTGTTTGAATCCCATCAGTTTAACATCAAGAGTAGAGATTAGAGCATACCTTCGGGACAAGGCGTCAGCAACAATGTTTTCATTACCTTGTTTATACTTGATGACATAGGGAAATTTTCTATGAACTCCACCCACCTGGCATGCCGTTTGTTGAGCTTTTGCTGATCCTTCAAATGTCTGAGGGACTCATGATCAGTGTGAATCACAAACTCTTTGGACCATAGATAGTGTTGCCATGTTTGCAGCGCTCGGACCAATGCGTATAGCTCCTTGTCATATGTGGGGTAGTTCAAGGTCGCTCCTCCAAGCTTCTCACTGAAATATGCAATAGGTTTCTTGTCTTGCATCAAAACAGCTCCAATATCTACACCAGAAGCGTCGCACTCAATTTCAAAGGTTTTAAGGAAATTAGGCAAAGTTAAGAGTGGGGCGTTTGTAAGCTTCCCTTTCAAGGCCTGGAATGCTTCTTCTTGTGCTTTCTCCCATTTGAATCCAACATCCTTCTTGATGACTTCTGTAAGTGGTGCAGCTATAGTGCTAAAGTCCTTCACAAAGCGCCTATAGAATCCAGCTAGTCCATGAAAGCTCCTCACTTTTCCAACAGTCTTAGGACTTGGCCAGTCTCTTATAGCTTTAACTTTCTCCCCATTAACCTTAATGCCATCTGCACTAACAACAAAACCTAGAAAGACAAGGTTATCCGTACAAAAAGTGCATTTCTTAAGATTGGCAAACAACTTTTCCTCTATAAGAATTGTAAGAACCTCTTCTAAATGTAGAACATGTTCTTCCAGATTCTTGCTATAGACTAAGATATCATCAAAGTAAACTACAACAAAGATTCCAATAAATTTTCTCAAAACATGGTTCATTAACCTCATAAAAGTGCTGGGTGCATTTGTTAGCCCAAAAGGCATAACCAACCATTCATACAACCCATGCTTAGTTTTGAAAGCAGTTTTCCATTCATCACCCTCTTTCATGCGTATTTGGTGATATCCACTTTTGAGATCTATCTTAGAAAAGACACAAGAACCATGCAGTTCGTCAAGCATATCATCAAGCCTAGGAATAGGATGACGATACTTTACCATGATGTTGTTGATGGCTCTAGAATCAACACACATGCGCCAACTTCCATCCTTTTTGGGCACAAGTAGGACAGGGACCGCACATGGGCTCATGCTCTCTCTGATATGTCCCTTCTCCATGAGCTCATTAACTTGTCTTTGCAGCTCCAATGTCTCCACGGGGTTAGTCCTATAAGCTGGTCGGTTTGGAAGTGATGCACCAGGAACAATGTCTATTTTGTGTTCAATACCACGGATACGTGGTAAACCTTTCGGATTGTCCTCCAGGAATACATCTGAAACAAGTATTTGTATGGTGGTGAAAAATGGATGAATGATGATGAATGTATGCAATGAATGGATGGATGGTAAGGTGTTTCAATTCCCCTTATGCAGTTGCAGTATAAGAGGTGTCAATCCAATCTGAGTGTTTGTGAACAGTCAAGATATGCATAAAGATCTAATTTAAGCCAGATGTAAAGGATGTTTGTCACTAACAATCCTATGATGAAAATGTAAAGTGCAGAAAGTAAACTATAAGAACTAAGAACTAAATGCAAATGAAATAGGATGATTATGACAGTAATGATGCAACCAACAGAAGTAGAAACTATGCTAATGAACTAATGCAAGACAAGTAATGAACAAGATACTAAGTAAATGCAACAGAAATGCAAATAGAATGAAACAAGACAATCACAAAGCATAAACAAGAGTTCTGGGGATGAACTCGAGCAAGCACTCGACCGAGTGTAGGTCGAGTGAGTGGTCGAGCTGGACTAAACGCAGAAACAGAGCAATGCAATAAAAACAGAGTAATGCAAAGACGAATCAAACTACAATCAAGCAACATGATTAAGACTGTAAAATCAATAAATAAGGAAGGACTTGAGGAGGGATTTATGGGCTGGACTAATGATTGAGGCTATCTAACTTGATCAACAAATCTCAAACAACATGAGCTAATCTCTAGACATATGTATCTAAGACAAGTTTCTCCCACTCTCATGGTCAAGAAACAATCAAACCTATGCATTTCTAGACTTGCTCTCACATAGTAAAGAATCTACACAAGCAGGCAGTAAGAAATATGTCTCATACCAAACAAAACCTCTAATCTCTTAGCAAGCAAGATGGTAAGCTCTAGATCTAGCCTTATCTATGCCTCTTAAACATTGGTGTGATGCTAAGATGCTTGAAATCAGATCCTACCCTCTCAGATATAGGATCAGCATTAAGAACATCTACCCTAGAAGAGATCTACAACAATCAAGCTTGATCAAGCCAAACAAACCTCATTCACAGCCCAGCCTTACCCATCCTCAAGATCCTAAGCTACTACTCACAAGAACACATGATGAACATCAAAATCATAAACCCAGAAAATATTGAAACTTGCATCATTAGAAAGATGAAACAAAGATCTACAATATTGAAAAAGAAATGAAACTTGAATTCTCAATATTAAGAAAGTTATGAAACTAACAATATTGAAGAATTTAGTCTTTTTCAAGTACAAGATTTAGGAAATAAATAAAAAAGCAAAAAGAATAAATCCCAAAAAGGGTAAATACTAGGTTTAGAGAATATCTAAAAAGCTGGATTCTTTTGTGGCTGCAGGTACAAGGCTTTATATAGGAGGGGAGTGGAAGCCCTAAAAATACTAAAAGACAAAATAGTCAACGGCTCGGTCAACTCGACCTGTGCTCGGTCGAGTGGCAGGTCGAGCTGGCTTCTCTCGTGCATTCTCCACTCGGTCGAGTCCTCCTCAGCACACGGTCGAGTGTCTGGTCGAGTGTGCGGTCGAGTTGGACTCCGGTCCTTGTTATTTCAGCCTTAACTCTCTTGCTTTCCCTTCATGATTGCTTCACTTCTTCCTCAGCATTGCTTCCATGCTCCTTAAGCTTCAAAATCACCTGTTTATGCATGAAAAGATGCAAATGCAATGCAACTAAACTCTAATGCATGATTAGTCCTAAAGCTATGCAATAATGGTGAAAATGGATAGCAAAAGATGCAAAAGATGTGAATATACTAAGGGAAAACAGGGTAAAATATATGAACATCAACACCCCCAAACTTAGTCTTTGCTTGCCCTCAAGCAAATAAGCAAGACATAAGAAGGTAAGTGAGGTTTGAAAGTGGGATCTCAGCTCCTAAAGCTTGCAAATAGACCATCTAGAATCAATGTCCAAGTTACTAGTACTATGATGCAAGTTGAATGAGCTGTACTTAAAGACTTTAGACAAGCATATCACAACCTTTACTGATTTGAGCCTTAGATATCCACATGCATTCAAATCAACCATTTCCTTTAACATTCATTAATCAAGAACATGAATCAATTCTATGCAATGCTTAAACTCATTTGGCTTGGAGGTAAAGGCTTTGAGACAATGATGGTCTCTTCTTAGAGTGGGGCTTATCAATATCAAGGTTCTCTCATAAAAAATGGATTGAGCTTTAGAAGAATGCTAAAGGTAAGAACAGCTAGACACATACAAGAATAAAACCTTGTCTACCCAAAGGTAGCCAAAGTGTTTATCCTAGCAATCTAAACCCAAATGATCCTAGTGCTACCCTTTAACTTCTTCTTTTCTCTTTCACCCTTTCTCTTTTGGTTTTCAAGTCTTAGGAGAGGTTTCTTATTTGATCTTTCTAGTGGGATGGGGGATTCTTACTTATTTGCTATTGTTCTCTTTTCTTCTTATTCTTAAGACATACAAGCTTTTTGCTAGACTTTTCTTTTCTTTCTATTTTTTTCTTTAACTAGAACCATCTTCAACAATTTTTTTTACTTCCCATCCTTTCACTAGACTTTAGCTTTTACTTAAACACACTCTCCTTTTAAAGACCTACCCTTTTTCTCTTCCTCTTTTTTTTCTCTTTTCTTTCTTTAACTGCCAAGTCCCAAACCCAACAAATGAACCACCTAGTCCTATCTAGTTTGAAAAATGCAAACTAGAACTACACAAGGCTTTACTCTTGTCAGTTCAAACCTAACACTTTCTACCAAGCTCAATCCCAAAAATAGGCCTCACACACTCAAGAATAAACATGGCTTGAAAGAAGGGTTAGTTAAGGGTAGGGGAAACTAATTCTTAATGAGGAAATCAGCTACTTGAATCAACAAGAGTGGTAAAAAGGAGAAAGATGATCCAAATATGTATATGGTATCCATGAGTTTAAAGCAATGCACACATTGATAATTGAAAGTCAATATTAGGTTCTTATAGATAGGAAATGGCATCAAATCACAACATGCTTCAATTTAGACCAAATGCAATGCAGGAATTCAATGCTTGGTTCAATCTTATGCTTCTAACCACTCAACTAGCATCAAAGTACTATTAACTTGGGCATTGATCCTAGTTTGGTGAATCTAGCAAGCTAACAAGGAAATTCTCATCATAGATCCCTAATGCAAGCAGTTCTATATGATAAACAAAATACTTGAATATGCAAAGCAAACTACATGAACACTCTTTTTTATAAAGATTTTTGCAAAAAAATTTCAAATTTTTAGGGTTTTTCTATGCCTTAGATGCTATGCAAATACTAACATGATGATGCTAAAAATTTGAAATAAGAAAACAAAACACAATGTCAAATGCTATCTCAAACCCTCCCCCAAACTTAAATCACACAGTCTCTTGTGTGAAAGAAATTTGTTTGAGGATTCAAGACTTAAAACAAAACACACAATATGAAATGCAATGGTATTTACAATGTAAAGGTGATAGTGTTACTTCAAGGATTGGAGAAGAAACTATCCACATCCTCCTGCATGCTATCAAGGGTGTAGCTGGGGTCTTGTTGGTGACTTGGAGATGGGGATTGGGGCAGCTCGACGATGGCGACCGACCGTGACTCGGTCGAGTGCATGTCCGAGTGGGGGGGTCGAGCTGGACCGCGGATCTCCCTCTCTTCTTCTGTTTAGAATCCCTTTCTTTCCTAACCATGAAAACACCAAAACAAAAGTCAAAATACCAAAATACTAAGCAATATATACAGAGATACCTTAGGGACTTCCTCCCTAGTGAGCTTGTTTAGAGTCACTAAGCTTGACTTCTATGACTCTTCAAACTTGAGGGGCATCCATGAGAAGTATTGAGCACTTCTCATGTGTCTCTTTCTCTCCCAAATACTTCTTAACCCTCTGACCATTAACTGTGAACTCACTACCATCCTTGTTGAGAAGTGTGACAGCTCCATATGGTAAAACCTCCTTTATTTCAAAAGGACCTCCCCATCTACTTTTCAACTTCCCAGGGAATAACTTGAGTTTTGAATTGTAAAGCAAGGCTTGGTCTCCAGGTCTAAGGTCCTTTATGAGAATCTTCTTATCATGGAAAGCCTTAGTCCTTTCCTTGTAGATTTTGGAGTTTTTATAAGCCTCCAATCTGATCTCCTCAAGTTCATGCAAATCAAGGCTTCTCTTAGCTTGTGCTGTTTCAAGATCCAGGTTCAGAAGTTTGATTGCCCATAGAGCCTTGTATTCAACTTCAACTGGAATGTGACAAGACTTTCCATACACAAGCTGGAATGGGGTTCTTCCTATAGGTGTTTTGAAAGCTGTTCTATAAGCCCAAAGTGTTTCATCAAGTTTACTAGACCAATCCTTCCTTGTTGCTCCTACTATTCTTGATAGAATGACCTTGATCTGTTTGTTTGACACCTCAACTTGCCCACTTGTCTGAGGGTGATATGCTGTAGACACCTTGTGCTTGACTCCATACTTCCTTAGCATTCCTTCAAAGATCTTATTGATGAAGTGTGATCCTCCATCACTTATCACAACTCTTGGGATTACATACCTTGGAAAGATTATGTTCTTAAAGAGTTTAAGAACTACCTTGTGATCATTAGTGGGGCTAGCAATGGCTTCCACCCATTTGGAGACATAGTCCACTGCTACTAAGATGTAGGCATTCCCATTTGAAGGGGGATTAAAGGGTCCCATGAAATCAATTCCCCACACATCAAATATCTCAACTTCAAGAATTAGATTTTGAGGCATCTCATTCTTTCTTGTGATATTCCCCATCCTTTGGCAAGCATCACATTTTGTGATGAACTTGTGAGTGTCCTTGAACAATGTAGGCCACCATAGACCAGCTTGTAAGACCTTTTGGGCTGTCTTGAAAGTTGCAAAATGGCCTTCATAGGCAGAACCATGGCAATGTCCTAATACTCCTTCAACTTCATTCTCTGCTATGCACCTTCTAAACAATCCATCTGATCCCTTCTTGTATAAGTAAGGTTCATCCCAATAGTATCCATTGATGTCCTTGAGGAGTTTCTTCTTCCTATAGGAGTCCATATCTGCTGGAACTTCTTCACATACCTTGTAATTGACTATATCAGCATACCAAGGCAGATCTTCACTCTCAAGTGCCATCCACTCCTCCATCTTGTCCTGCTCGATCGGGCACCCAAACATACTCGGCCGAGTGCCTGTTCGAGTGAGAGGTCGAGTGGGGAGCCGTGTTGACCCAATCAGCATCAGTTTCTCCTCAGGCATTGAATCATCAATTGGAATCTCCTCTTCTATCCTCATTCTAGACAAGTGATCAGATACTCTATTCTCTATCCCCTTTTTATCAACTATTTCCATGTCAAACTCTTGGAGAAGCAAAATCCATCTCAACAACCTTGGTTTTGTATCCTTCTTTGAGTAGATGTGCCTCAAAGCAGCATGATCAGTGTACACAATCACCTTGGACCCTACTAAGTAGCTTCTGAACTTTTCAAAGGAAAATACCACTGCTAAGAGCTCTTTCTCTGTTGTTGAATATCTTCCTTGTGTTTCATCCAAGGTTCTACTTGCATAGTGAATCACATGCAGCTTCTTATCTTTTTTCTAACCTAGGACTGCTCCTACTGCAAAGTCTGAAGCATCACACATAATCTCAAATGGAAGATCCCAGTTTGGAGCTTGGACTATTGGGGCTGAAATCAAAGCAGCTTTGATCTCCTTGAAAGCCTTCAAGCAATCTTCATCAAAGTTGAACTCAGTCTCCTTACATAGCAACCTTGTCAATGGCCTAGCTATCTTTGAGAAATCCTTGATGAATCTCCTATAAAACCCAGCATGCCCAAGAAAGCTTCTTATGTCCTTGACTGTTTTTGGTGGTTGGAGTTGAACCATGACTTCAATCTTTGCCTTATCAACCTCAATCCCTTTTTTTGAAATCTTATGACCAAGAACTATCCCTTCTTCAACCATGAAGTGACACTTTTCCCAGTTCAAAACAAGATTTGTCTCCTCACATCTCTTTAAAACCCTGCATAAATTAGCAAGACAAGAAGGAAAGGAGTCTCCATAGACAGAGAAATCATCCATAAAAACTTCCACAACATCCTCAATGAGATCAGAGAAGATAGACATCATGCATCTTTGAAAAGTTGCTGGAGCATTACATAATCCAAATGGCATCCTTCTATAAGCAAAAGTACCATATGGACATGTGAATGTTGTCTTCTCTTGATCATTGGGATGAATAGGAATTTGGAAAAATCCAGAATATCCATCCAAGAAACAGTAGTGAGTGTGATTAGCTAATCTTTCCAGCATTTGATCAATGAAAGGAAGAGGAAAATGATATTTCCTAGTAGCTGAATTAAGTTTTCTATAGTCAATGCACATTCTATGTCCTGTGATGGTTCTAGTGGGAATTAATTCATCCTGATCATTCTTTACCACAGTTATTCCTCCTTTTTTTGGGACACAATGAACTGGTGAAACCCAAGTACTATCAGAGATAGGATAGATTACACCAGCATCAAGCAACTTAAGGATCTCCTTTTTAACTACTTCTTTTAAGTTGGGGTTTAACCTTCTTTGAGGTTCAATACTAGAGTAGGATTCATTTTCAAGATGGATTCTATGCATGCAAAGACTAGGTGAAAGGCCTTGAATGTCATCCAAAGTATAACCAATTGCTTTCCTATACTTCCTTAGCTCTACAACTAGTAAATCAAGTTCATTTTCACTCAACTTAGCATTTATTATCACATGATAGGTAGAGTTCTTACCTAGAAAAACGTACCTTAGCCCAGATGGGAGAGGTTTGATGGTGCCTTTAGTTCAGACCAATCATTTGTGTAGGACTCAGCGTTGCACTCGGTCGAGTAGCTTTGGTGCTCTGTCGAGTGGGTGATCGAGCTAATGGTCGAGCAATCCAAAGTTGCTAATTGAACTGACCAGACTTCCTCTCTTTGTGCTGGTAATCCCTCAAAAACCTCTGGGTGGTCTGATTCTCTACTGGAGTCCAATATCTTCTCATAAGCTTTGGTTTCTTGATGAATGAATCCTTCCTCCCCACTCTTGGTTAAAACAGTTCTAAGGTGATCTTGTTCTGCTAGTTCTTCCATCAATTCCTCTGATAGTTTGTCCATTTCTTCAGTCCAAAAGACTTGCCCTCCAATGGTTGGTTTCTTCATAGCCTCCACAATGTCAAATGTCATTTTGAAGTCCTCTCCCAAGTTAAGATCAATCTTCCCTTGTCTCACATCAATTATTGCTCCTGCTGTAGCTAGGAAAGGTCTCCCTAGTATCAAAGGATCCTTTAGCTTTTGAGGATTCACTTGCTTTGTGATGATGGCACTGCACTCTTGGCTAAGAATCACCATCCCTTGAACTTCTTTGATCCTTTCCATCACAGCATCTTTCAAGAATTTCTGGTAAGGAGGAATCATCACAAATGCATCTATTAGAGGCATTCTAAGCTCAATCTCTCTAACTTGTTTGTCAAACAATGCCTTGTATTTTTCAACCATCTGCTTCTTAAATCTTCCTGGGAAAGGTAGTGGAGGCTTGTAAGGAGGAGGAATGAACCGGACTTCTTTTTCTTTGGAGGCAACTGGCTTAGTTTTTTATTGAGAAGCTGCTCGATCGGGTGCTCGATCACACACTCGGTCGAGTGTGTGGTCGAGTGTTGGGTCGAGTTCGATGGCGTTTTCATTTTGAGTTTCTTCTTGTTGAAAACTCTCCCCTTCTTGATCACCACTGCCCTCAGTGTCTGGTACAGCTCCCTCTCTTGTTGGTAGAACCCTTCCACTGCGTAGATTGATAGAATGAGCAGATTCTATAGATTGCATAATGGCCTTGCCTTTGTTATTTGGGGCATTAGCTAGTTGATTCTCCATAGTCACAATCCTGGAAGTAAGTGTGTCAAACTTGGCATGGAGTTAACTGTAAACATCTGATATCCTCCTGTTCAACTCAGCAAATATGTTTGTTGCCTCAATCTTTCCTTGTGTTTGCCCAATCAACAACTGTTGCATCATTGCCCTTAAGTCTTGTTCTTGGCCTTGGTTAGTCTGAAACCCTGGTGGGGGACACAATGGAGGCTGGAATATTTGATGTTGTTGTTTAGGGATGTAGTTTTGTTGCTGTGGAGGCTGTTTAGGTGGATAGACTTGGTCTTGAGGGTTGGCCACATTGGTACTCCTATAAAAGAGATTGTTGTTCTTGAAACCTCCTTGGTTGTATCCTTTGAATCCTCCCTGGTTTTGCATGTAGCACAACTCAGCAAACTCAGTCTCCCCTTCTTTAACTGGAGCCTCTTCCTCACCAATGAAGTGAATAGACTTTTGTTG